>CM041780.1:281865470-281901316 GCA_023374045.1 Limonium bicolor
TTTGTTTTTGATTTGGCAAAGTGAGCTAGGAGTTACAAGAGGTTGAAGATGAAGAATAATGGTGGTACTATTGCAAAACCGTGAATGGAGAGCAAGAAGGAGATAGAATAGAGCTTGGAACCGTGGGAAATGAAGAGGGAAATGAGAAGTGAAGATAAGTTCACTTTTGGAGATATTTAAGTAAAAGGTAAATAGTGTTTTGCTTTATTAATTTTACTTACTTGATAACTAACAAGGGGGAGATGACTCACCCTTATAAAAACCGGCCCCCATATTATAACAAGGGGTATTTTAGTCTTTGTTGACCAATTGTCACACTTATAATGACATATGTTATAAACTTGCTTATTTTGTTACTATTCACTAAAACAAGGCACATAGATGTGAAATTTTTGATTTCCCATTGATATAGACTTCCAAATGTAATACTAAGTAGTACACATATTAATTAAAGAGTGATGATGGACATTTAGCCATTCAAAACTCATTTACAAGACAATTTTTCAAAAATGTGCTTTAAGGCTCCTTAAAGCACATTTTGTGTTTTAACTTGTTTTCAAGCTTGGTTTTCTTTGGTAATTGGTTTAATATGTTAATTAGTATATAAATAAGGTCTTGGTAAGCTCATTAGGTCTTACCGAAGCTTATCCCAAGCTTAGAGCACATTTTGGCTCTTATTGACCTTAAGGTATTTATTTGTGTTTTCTATGGTTTAAATTATTTACTAATGTTTCTAAGACTATTTTTAGTCTTAATATACTTTATTTTAGTGTTTAAACAACATACCTAGGTTTGGGGTATTTCAATCAACCCCCCTTAAAAGAACTTTGTCCCCAAAGTTCATACTTCCCACATATCCTAAATATTAGAACACAGGAACACATATCAACAATACTTCCATAACAACATTAACAACATACTTACATAATATCGGACACTAGGTCCAAACCACATACAACACAACATCATTCAGACTCAATGGTCTGTAACACAACAAGGTAACAACATGACAACACAACACAGACAATGTATCCAAATACATGTCGTACACACACATAACCGAAATGGCTCTACCCCCCTTAAATAGGGGTACCCCGTACCCTATACATACAAACACTAAGAAGTAAACAACGACGGGTACTTCGCCTTCATCTTATCTTCAGCTCCCAAGTGGCCTCCTCAACGTCCTGGTTAGACCAGAGAACCTTCACCAGTCTTACAGACTTATGGCGAGTGTCTCGAGTCTTTGTATCCAGAATCCGTACCAGAGTCTCCACTGATCGCATGGTTGGCTCTAAGGTTAGCCTTTCAGGCTGAAGTACATGAGAGGATGAGACATATATTTCTTCAACTAGGACATATGAAATACATCATGTACCTTGCCCAGCTCGGCGGGTAAATCAAGTCTGTAAGCTACCGGGCCGATCCGCTCCGTCACGACATAAGGCCCCACATATTTTGGGCTCAACTTGCCTTTCTGGCCAAAACGAAATACTCCCTTCATGGGGGATACTCTCAAAAATACCTGATCGCCCACGGCGAACTCCAGGTCACGTCTGCTCACATCAGCGTATGATTTCTGCCTATCCTGAGCTGACTTCATGTTAGCCCAGATCTGTCGTACCTCTGCTTGAACTTGTTCCAAATACTCTGGTCCTATAATGACCGTCTCACTCGACTCATCCCAGCATAATGGCATGCGGCATGGTCTACCATATAATGCCTGGAAGGGAGACATCTTGATTGAAGCATGGTAACTGTTGTTGTAACTAAACTCGATCAGATGTAACTTATCAATCCAGCTGGTCTGAAAATCAATTGCACATGCACGTAACATATCCTCAAGTGTCTGGATGGTGCGCTCACTCTGACCATCTGTCTGTGGGTGGAACGCTATACTTATCTTCAGCTCGGTACCAAGCGTTTCCCGTGTGGATTTCTAGTACCTGGAGAGGAATCTGGTATCCCTGTCAGACACGATAGTCTTCGGTACCCCATGGTGCTGAACAATCTCCCTATCAAAGAGATCTGCAAGTCTTGCCACTTTCCAAGTGTCCTTCATCGGAATGAATCGGGCCACCTTGGTCAGTCGGTCAACAACAACCCAAATCATATTCAGACCTCCCCTTGTAGGCGGAAGCCCTACTACGAAGTCCATAGAAATGTCATGGAACTTCCACTCAGGCACTGGCATTGGCTGTACCATACCACTATGCCGTCGGTGCTCAAACTTGACTTTCTGACAAGTGAGACGCCTCAACACATAATCATTCACATCCCTTTTCATTCCAGTCCACCAAAAATAACGTTTCATACCCTTATACATTTTTGAGGCTCCGGGGTGAATCGAAGTCGTAGAACATTGGGATTCACTCAGTATGCGCTCCTTCAGCTCAGCGCTACTCCTCGGAATACACAATCAGCCATTAAGCCTAATCAGGTCATCATCGTGGAGTCTGAAGTCGTATTTTTGACCCTCGAATGTGCCATCAATAAGCTTCTGCCTGATCTCCAACATGTACTGATCCGTCATCTGAGCACTCCGCACCTCTTCAACCAAGCTAGAATGAGAGACTAGCGAATGGAGAGAGTGTGCTCGGCAACTCAGTGCGTCAGCTACCACATTCGCCTTACCCTCTTTATACTGCAGATTGATGTCGTAGTCGTTTAGAAACTCGACCCATCTTCTTTGTCTCATGTTCAACTCCTTTTGAGTGAACAAGTACTTTAAACTCTTGTGGTCAGAATAAATCGTCACACTTACCCCATACAAGTGATGTCGCCATCTTCAATGCGAAGACAATGGCACCCAATTCTAAGTCGTGGGTAGGGTAGTTCTCTTCATGTTTCTTCAGCTGTCGGGAGGCGTATGCTACAACCTTCCTGTGTTGAATCAACACACAATCCATGCCTCTGCCTGATGCGTCGCAATAGACCTCAAAACCATCTGGACCGTCTGGTAAAGTCAGGACTGGTGCAGATGTCAGAGCGTCCTTGAGACTCTGAAAAGAACTCTCACAGTCATCTGTCCACTCGAATGGAGCATCCTTTTTCATCAAGGAAGTTATCGGCTTCGAGACACTGGAAAAGTCCTTCACAAACCTCCTATAATAACCTGCCAGACCGAGGAAGCTCCTGATGTCGGTAACTGTCTTCGGTCTAGGCCAGGTGCGCACTGCACCTATCTTTGCCGGATCAACAGCGATCCCGGCTTCAGAAATCACATGGCCAAGAAAAGATACTTGGTTCAACCAAAATTCACACTTTGAAAATTTCGCATACAACTGATTCTTTCTCAATGTTTGCAACACACTTCTCAGGTGGCTTTCGTGCTCACCTCTCGATTTCGAGTACACAAGAATATCGTCAATGAAGACTACCACTGACTTGTCCAACTGATCTTGGAACAAGCGGTTCATTAAGTCCATGAACTTAGCTGGTGCATTGGATAAACCAAACGGCATAACCGTAAACTCATAATGTCCATATCTGGTTCTGAATGCTGTCTTCTCAATGTCACTGTCACGGATGGCAATCTGATGGTATCCAGATCGTAGATCTATCTTGGAGAATACTGATGCCCCTTTCAACTGATCAAATAAGTCATCGATGCATGGTAAAGGGTAACGGTTCTCCACCGTAACTGCATTCAGCTCTCGATAGTCAATACACAGGCGGAGGCTACCGTCCTTCTTCTTCACGAAGAGGACCGGCGCTCCCCATGGTGAAACGCTAGGGCGGATAAACCCCTTGTCGAGTAGGTCTCTCAGTTGCTCCTTAAGCTCAGTCATCTCTGCTAGAGCCATACGATACGGCGCCTTCACAATTGGTCCGGTGCCCGGAACCAAATCAATTTCAAACTCTACTTCCCATGCTGGCGGCATGCCCGGCAGTTCCTTTGGAAATACATCAGGAAACTCCGACACTACCGGCACATCAGGACTAAACTATGGGTCTCTCTCTATGTCCTGGACATAGCAGAGGTATACATCATTCCCTCGTCGTAGTTCACGATACATAGCCATGGCGGTGATGATCTGAGTCGAAGGCTCCCTAGGCCTCTGGCGGTAAGATATGGTAACCCCAGACGGACTACGAAGAAGCAGACGATGCTCGGCACACAGGATTCTGCCCTTGTACCGCTCCAACCAGTTCATCCGGACAATCACATCAAAACCAAGTCCGTCGAACTCTATCAAGTTGATCGGAAATTCTTCATCTCTGATTCGTTCAACAACATCTCTGTGGTAGCTGGTACACCTGATCCGCTCTTTCGACGGGAGAGTGACTAGGAAGTCTGGCATCTCATCACCGTCTAACCCCAGCCTCTTCCCAAAAGATACCGAAATAAACGTATGTGAGGCTCCGGAGTCGAACAAGATCGAAGCGTCCATGCCATTGACTGGAAAGGTACCGGTGAGGATTGTGCCGCTCCTGTCGGCTTCTGCCTCATTGCAGACAATCAGTATACCTCCCGTTCCGAGTGCACAACCTAATTCATTGGCAAACTAATAAGTATTTGGTGATAACACGGTTCACATACTTCAAACAACTCCACTTTATTCATTAACACACTCTTCTTACAACATTAGTTGGTTTACACTGTTGACATAACTAAGACATACAACATCCTTAACATACACTGGTTTAACACATTACATGATTATACAAGGCTTTAAAACTGTCTGAAGGTCAAATTCAAACGTCCGGGTTTCATGTGTGTGGCATTGATCATTGCCGATGGTGCGGTATTCAGTTTGATCTTCTTGATGCCATGATATAGCATCCTTGACTGCCCACCCATGATTAGTACATCTCCTGATTTCAACACTAACTTCCTTTGCGAGATCAGCACGCTTCTGCTCGCCATATACAAACACTGCGGTGTCACCAATGGACCAAGACACCACAGGTACTCCCTTACTTAGAGACTCGGGTGACTCGTCCTTATCTTGGTGTAACCCTAACCTTCCACCTTTCTAGTAGAAGTTCACAATACATAGATCTGCTTTAACACTTGGCATTGAATCTGATTCAACTTGCTGAGCAATTCCCACGGCGTGGTTAAGGACAGCAAGAAACTCCTCAGGTATACTTGGTACAATTGCTCCATCTTCAGCTCGCACTTCTTGATATGTCTTGGTGTAAGGATTCCAGTCCTTACCCATGCACATCATCTTCAATTTCATTCTTGATCCGCTCGGGTATTCGGGTGTGTAGAACCCTCCAGGTGCTGCTCGTAGTTCATTGCATCGTCTGATGATGTGGATTTGTGCTTCCGGTGTCAGGTATCCATTTAAGAGTATCATACCTGGTTGGATGACCTGACATTGCTCCATTGGAAAGTCGGTGATACTGATGGTGGTTTCCTCAGGGTTTGGTGTGGGTGGGATTGGATAGCAAATATTGAAGGTTCCTAAGTTTTCAATTTACCTAATTAGGTGTTCTCACATTATACTCTAATTCTTTACTCACATGGTTGTTTACTTAAACTCACTAACACACATGCATGAAATGCAGTATGCAATCATTTATTTCATTCAATAGTTTAGGCGGTACCTGGTCTAGAAGAGGGCCCTGGCGCCTCAGACCGGTCCACCACATTCAGGGCGGCCTTGCCGGATCCCGACCCCTTCCCCTTCTGGGAATCTGTGTACCTCTGATCTGGGGGTGGCTGATTCGCCGTCTTCGGGCCATCGGTGGTCACGGTGGCCTTACCCTTCCACTGCCCCTAAGGCCTGTAGTTTCTGCTGTTCGGGTTCTGCCAGCACTCATAGTCGCGGTGCCCCATCTTCTTGCAGTATCGGCACTGCACATCATTACCCTTGCAGTCATTGCCGGGGTGGTCTCCGTTACACCACTTACAGTAGTAGTGGCGCTCCGGTCCAGAGCCCGTGCTAGCTGCTAACACATCACACACTCAGTACATACTTCACAAATTAATAACACACACTAGGATTAGGTATTGGAATTTATTAATTACCCTTGGGTGGGTAAGAGCGTAAGGGCTTGCCGCATGCGTCGGTGAGCTGTAGAGGCTCCTCAGCAGTGGTGGTCTGGGCCTTGCCTTGCCACCTTGTTGCTGTCCTTCTGGGACTGGGGGTATGCTTCTTCTTCTTTCCTTCCCTGCCCTTGCGTGCCTTGGCCCTCGCTCATGTGGCCTTGCGCTTGAGCGCACTCTCCTCGTCCCTCAGACGGACGGTGATCTCAACAATTGCAGCGGCATGGTACACTCCTATATTTAGGGTGTTAGTTATGCCCCGCTAAACAAACTCACATTCACATTAACACACTATACATACTTATTCACTTCATACTGTAGTTCATTACCTGCAAGGTAGTATACCCGCTTGGCCCCATATCGTAGCGTAGGCGGTAGCTCAATCCGTTATAGAAACGGTTCACCAAGATCCGGTCTGAGTAACCAGATCCGGCAGCAGATGGATAAGTCCCATGAAAGTGGTGTAGTACTCATCAACTGTCATCTTATCCCCTTGCCTCAAGCTGTCGAGCTCTAGGTGCTTGGCCTCTTGAAAATGAATCGGGTAGTACTTGACTCGCAGCAGGGCCGTGTACTCCCTCCACTGGAAGGTAGGACCACCCACTCTTCCCTCCCTTACCAGCTTCCACCAACTCTGAGCCGATCCCTTCAGGTAGTAAGCGGCTAGTCGAACCTTGGCACCAGCAGGAACATCCAAGGTCTCGAAGGCGGTCTCCATCTCGGAGATGTACACCTCCAGCGTACTAGGGTCGGTCTCCCCACTGAATGACGGGGGCCTCAATCCGCCAACCCTTGACCCGTTGGTCTCGCGCGGCTGTGGTTGCGGTTTGTGTGGACCCTTTGTTGACCACCGCTTGTCTGCTGCATCGCAGCTAATAACTGTGGGACCATCTGGGCTACGGCGGCACAACAGCGTCGGCCATGACCTGTGCCGTAGGGTTCTCCCCCTGGTTTCCCAGTATCACCAGACCACGTCCGCGGCCTCGACCTCGTGGTTTACCTGACATCTGAATTCACATGAACTTTATTAGCACTGTGCTTGCACACTTATCTGGTCCAACGGTTGTAACATTTCCGACATAAGGTATTTCCACACTATGTTAGTGGTTAACCTTTCTCCTAACTGTTCACTAGGTAACTATGTTAGATGCTAACTCGGTATATTCAAAGCTGTTATTCTAGCCATCAGAGCGATACTACGCTCTGATACCATTTTTGTAACACCCCTACACGCACTAAAAATAAAAGAAATAATCGCAGCGGAAATAACAACTAAACAATAACTAAACGGTTCGGTGTTTACAACGCCGTTAACCACCCACGTGGTTAACAAGGCCAGAATAAACAAGCGTATCGGTCTGATGATCAGACTCCCGAGCATAGAACTAATAACCTTTAATACATTAACATAATACCGAGTTTGAACACATCCATACACTTATTGTACACCACAAACTGTCAACGACCGTCACTGTACTACAACGGTACCAAAAATTATTCACCCACGGGAGACAGGCGCATCCCGGGCACCAACTCCAAAAATAATCAAAAGTAATCCATCCTAGAATCTAAGCCATTCCGCTCCTTCGATCCTCATCCTGCAGTAAAAATATGGAGCCCCCGAGGGGGTCAGCAACCCTTGGCTGGTATGGTTAACGCGCAGCCCATCGGCTACCGGGATACGCACAACTAATTGTCGTAATGACATGGCATTCATTTTAAACATACAACATATATATATCACAACAAGAATATTGCACAACAACTTCACACATAACATACAAGAACGAATCCTTCTAGGAAATGAACCAACACAATTAGTTCCCATGGAGAGCCTAGAGGTTGTTGCCAAAGTCATGCTAAGCTCGTTACATAACTCGTTACCGTCCTGTTAGATTGAACGAATAACTTAACACAAGGTGCCTCGGATATAGTGATCCAAGCACACCGAAACAAAACATAGTATGCCCCTGTGGCCCGACGTGAGTCAGTAAAATAGCCTTGGTTAAGCTAAAGGGAAGGTTGGAAACCAAATTGGAAAACAACCATAACATATAAAGAGAATCGAACCGGTTATGACATCGACTCCCATACTCACACGCGTGGCCGAAACAGACCGGACTCCTCACTTCCCCCGTTAGCACTGGTTAGAAATTCAACATTGAACTCTATAAATGAATCACAAACAATTGGTTAAGTCTTGTTAGACACACAAGGGAAGAGAGAGTCGTACTTAACAATACAATAATATTTAACAACTGTAAACTCGTTACATGACTTAAGTCTTACAAGATCATAAACACACAAAAAAACAAACAACACACAAGCCGGTGTAAACCGGTAGGCAACCGACTGCAAGAAAACCATACCTTGGTCCTTGCTTTGACTGGTTCCCACCTTTGAAGAATCCTATACGCATTTAGTAACGTCAGTTAATTAATGTACTAATCCATTGTTAACTTTTACTTCACTTAAATAGTTATTTTGTATTCACACTTTGTCATAACTTCTCACCTTTTAAATTGTCATTATTACACTCCTAACATGCCTTATATAACTTTATAACATCATTACTAACTAATCCCCATCATTAGACATCATTATCTAACCTTAAACTAACTTTTAAAAGTGGTCCGGGACTTGGTCCCCAACTAAGGTCCCGGACCTACACTTAAAAAAATCCTCGGCCTGTTTTAATGGGGTGGTCCGGGACTTCATACGAGTCCTAGGTCCCTGACCAATGTAGGCAAAAATCTCTCGGGGGTAAATCAGGGGGTGGTCCGGTACTTCTTACATAACCTAAGTACCGGACCAAGACTCTGCAAGAATCCAAGGCCCTTTTAAATACATGGTCCGGGACATCATCCAAGACCTAAGTCTCAGACCACTGCTACAGATTTACATTTTGAACATTTTCTAAGTCTTGTTGCAATGGTTCTCCTCACCCATTAAATGTATAAACTTGCCAAATGATCTTAGGTATATTCTAATGCCAAAATATCATCTTAGACACACCTAGTTCCTTAACTAACTTGTTACTCAATTTTTTCTTAAAATTCACTAACACTTGTAACATTTCTTACAAAGTTTCTAAATTGTGTTCTTCACCTATGATAATCACTATCCCAAAATGCTTTCTCCTTACCATAACATCATCTCCCAAGCATCTTTTCTTAACAACCTGAACTTCTAGTTGATGTTTAAGTCCTTTTGTTTCCTAGAACACCTAAGACATTACTTCTCCTCTAGTAAAACACCTAAACATTTCTAACACTTCCTAGTTCATCAAAACTTGTTTAAACACATAGAACTTCTTGTACATTACCTAAATTTTGACATGAACTCTCCTAGAACATTACTAAGCCAAAACACATTGTTTTCACCATTAAACAATCAAGAACACTAAGATCCATCAAGAACATTCTTATACATAAAACTTCACTCAATTAACACTACATCACAATATAGTGCATAATTTAAATTGCTTGGCACTTAGGCCCTTAAATAACATGGCTCTTAGGCCCTTAAGATGCATAAATCTTAAACACTGAATTTCCACAATATATTTGCCTTTGACCTGCAAATACACTCAACAATACATATGCCTTTTACTAAGCCCTTGAGAGCATTTTTCTAGGTCATTCACCATTGGCTCCTTAAATCATTTCAATAAGCAACATAAGCTCATTACTCCTAAGACTTTAAACCACATTAGGTTAGCATATTTACCTCTTTTCCTCACAAACTTCTTTCTTGTTTCCTTGTTTAAAAATCGGTAAGGGTGTTTGATTTCTTGTCAATTTCTAAACAATATACAAATAATGCAATGAGTATACAAGCTTTATGCTCCATCTCATTGTAAACCCTAAATACATAGATTGCCTTAGAATATTTAGATGATTGTTTTACCTTGGATATTAAAGAGAGTTTGGATATGTAGCAAGAGAGGACTCCACCAAGCCCTTGGAAGATTCAAATGAAGCTAAAACAAGCAAGGTAAAGGACACCATTAAGGGTAATTTTCGGACAACACAAAAACATGAAGGAAACATCATTTTTCTTTGAGTTTCCTTACCTAGAAGTAAAGAAGAACAACAATATGTGAAAAGATGAGCTCAAGCTCCTCCCATGGAGATTCCTCTTGGCACTGAAATGGAGCCCTTGGAATTTTGAGAAGATAGGAATGAAGAGCTTGATGAGACTAAGAGAATGGTGGTCTTTGTTTTTGATTTGGCAGAGTGAGCTAGGAGTTACAAGAGGTTGAAGATGAAGAATAATGGTGGTACTATTGCAAAACCGTGAATGGAGAGCAAGAAGGAGATAGAAGAGAGCTTGGAACCGTGGGAAATGAAGAGGGAAATGAGAAGTGAAGATAAGTTCACTTTTGGAGATATTTAAGTAAAAGGTAAATAGTGTTTTGCTTTATTAATTTTACTTACTTGATAACTAACAAGGGGGAGATGACTCACCCTTATAAAAACCGGCCCCCATATTATAACAAGGGGTATTTTAGTCTTTGTTGACCAATTGTCACACTTATAATGACATATGTTATAAACTTGCTTATTTTGTTACTATTCACTAAAACAAGGCACATAGATGTGAAATTTTTGATTTCCCATTGATATAGACTTCCAAATGTGATACTAAGTAGTAAAATTATTAATTAAAGAGTAATGATGGACATTTAGCCATTCAAAACTCATTTACAAGACAATTTTTCAAAAATGTGCTTTAAGACTCCTTAAAGCACATTTTATGTTTTAACTTGTTTTCAAGCTTGGTTTTCTTTGGTAATTGGTTTAATATGTTCACTAGTATATAAATAAGGTCTTGGTAAGCTCATTAGGTCTTACCCAAGCTTATCCCAAGCTTAGAGCACATTTTGGCCCTTATTGACCTTAAGGTATTTATTTGTGTTTTCTATGGTTTAAATTATTTACTAATGTTTATAAGACTCTTTTTAGTCTTAATATACTTTATTTTAGTGTTTAAACAACATACCTAGGTTTGGGGTATTTCATTAAGATCATTGGTGAAGAAATAAAAACCAAAAAGAAAAAGAAAATGCGTAAAAGTCACAAAACGTGAAAATGTGTATTTAATTATTTTAGGAGGTATATAACCTTCACTAGGGTTATAAATATATTTTTATACCCTATTTACACGCTAAGAACATGTGGGAAAAATTCCAGAAGAAAACAGATTCAAATAATGCGTTAAAACGTTAACGGAGTCTTAAAACGTGTTTTTCGAGAAAACCCGAAAACGCGACTTTAAACAGTTAAACGACCACGTAAAAATTATAGTTGATTATATAACTATAATTAAACATTAATGGAAGCCTAAGAGCTATTAAAATTGAAGAAACAAGAAAAATCCGGAAAACGGGCCCAGTTAGTGAATAGTGCCAAACCGGGTAAATTAACGAGCGTTTTCTGTAAAAGACAAAACAACGCCCCAGCTTGTGTTATATTGGGGACCGGTTTTAATAGTGTCCAACACACCTCCCCCACACTCAATTAGCTAGTTTATTTGTTAAAGAACAAAAGTGAAAGAGAAAAAGTACAAAAGTACTTTTCCTTCCCTCTCTCCTCTCTCTCCTTCCTTTTCTCTTCCCCACCGTATCCTCTCTTCTTCTTCTCCTTTCCTGGCGATTTTACAGAACCTCCATGGCTGCTCTTCTTCCTCATCTTTCCTTGCTTGCCTAAGTCTCATCAATGCTCCAAATCAAAAACTAACCACATATTATTACTCCCCTCATCTTGGAGATCATTTCCCTCTTTTCAAAATCTGAAAACCAAGAAGCTGAATTCCATGGGTGTTGTCCATTTCAAGATGAAATCAGATTTTAAGGAACTAGAACATCTCCTCTTTGCCTTAAGGTATGAAAATTCAAAGAAATCCCACCTTTTCTTCATTTTTTCTTATAGTTGATTTCCATATTTGTGAGCCCCCTTCCTTCTCCTTTACAGCCGTTTTTTTGGCATTCAAGAGTGCTGGAGCTAACCTTGTTCCATTGCCAAGACATTTCATTTTGAAATGAGAAGGTAATTCCCTCATTTTGTGGTTTAAACCTTTCCTTGTATTCTAGGGTTAATCCTAGAAGTTGAGTATCCTTTTTATGCTTACTAGTTATGGGTGGTTATTGGTTAGTGTGGTGGCTATGATAATTCCATGACCAAAAATCAAGAGAAAAGAAGAAGGAAGAGTAAAAGAGAAATCTATGGGCTTAAGGTAAGAAATCTACCTTAAGAACCTTCTTAATGTTTTAAAAGTTTGGGTTGGGTAATTTAATTAACTGAATCCAAAATTTGTGTTGGAAGTGTGTTTAGTGGATTTAAGAGGAAAATTTGTGGTGATGTTTAATGTTTGGTACTATGGTGAGTGGTGTTTTGAATTAAGGGCTTTGAAGCCAAGTTATGTGAGATTGTGTATTATGTGGTGATTGATGAGTTGTGAATGAGATTGTGTGCTGTTAGAACCCATTAAGGGTTTGGTTAGTTGATTTGCAAATGTTTTTGGGATTAGGTGATGAAGATGATGAATTTGGATAAGTTAGGTTTGTAACGAAGTTATGGCGAAATTTTGGTAGAGAATGAGTGTTTTGATGATGGCATGGTGAATGGGAGAACCTTGGTGTTTGTAGTGTTGAGTAGAGTGGTTTAATAGCCTTGGAATGGTATTTGGGAAACTAGAAAGAGAAGGAGAAAAATCTGTAGCAATTTACATATGAGAAGCTTAGAAATGCTAGAAAAGAGTTAGTGTTTATAACTTGTGAAACAAGGAGTGAATGTGGGTTTTAGGAGTGCTTTTATGTAGGAATGATTTGTGATGGTCATTAATGGATTTAGTAAAGTTGGGGGAAGGTTGTGAAACATTTGAAGAAGTTTAGATGCACTGCTGTGCATAATACAACAGAGGGAATAAAAAATTTTGTGAATTTGAAGATGAATTGGGTGGTGAATTGGACCAACGTTTTAAGAGTATTTAAGGAGTGTTTTAGTGTGTTTAAACATGTATAAAACAAGTGGAAAGTTTAGGAAATGATTGGAGGTGGATTAGGGGTTGAAAACTGGTCAAAAACTGTCAATTTTAACACCTACAGACATGGTTCGGGTTGGTAAACAAGTACACAAGCCCAGACCACATCAAAAACGTGCCAGAAACACATCCCAGCATGTGGTCCGGGTTTGTATCCAAGTACACATACCCGGACCAAGCTAATTTGTACACAGAATGTAATTTCCGGGATTGGTCCGGGTTTGTAACCCCGGACACAAACCCGGACCAGTCTAAAAAGTGTCCAGAATGTGTTTTTTAGTGTTGTTAAGATGGGGAAGTGAATGATAATGGTTTTAGATGATGATTAGGCCTTGTTTGGTGAGTTTTAAAGGCCATTGGAAGTATAAACAAGCGTGAGAGTGAATGTGGAAGTTGTGAACTTTAGATCACATAAGTAAGTTAAAGATAACAGGACAACGGGTAAGTACGGGAGTAATAGAAGTTTACATACCGTAAGATTTTGTTGTTAATAAAACATTTGAACAATAATACCAGTTGTTCGGAAACTACCCGGGGAGCGTGAGGTGACGCATTGGAGTAGATCCTCGGGCACACGGTAGAGTAACCCATGGTGTAAGGTATGGTTTTCTTGCAACCTGTGTCCTACCAGATTACATCGGCTTGTATGCCAATGTGCTTTTCTGTATGTTTGCCACCTTGTAAGATAAAGCATGTAATGAGTTTATAGTAATTCATTTATCTGGCGTATTTAGTTCTGACACCGTTTAACCTCTAAAATGTGTTAAACCGAAGCTAACCGACTATAGGATCACATAAGAGATCGGTGTTCGGACTTAACGTCCCAACCTATGGAAACGTTCTAATTACGGCTATCAATGTGTTAATTGTATAATGTGGTTGTGTGTGATGTGTGTTTCCCTTTGTATTATGCCGTCTTCTAATGATTGTTGTTGTTCATGTATGTTGGATGGTAAGTTACCTCCCTTGTTGTTTTGACTAAGTTTATAACACCATATGGTGTCATGATGTGATACGTTCCATAAAGGAACTTCTAACTAATATGTATATATTATGGGGGGGTGAGGAATCCGGAGTGTTCCGGTCGCGCGTTTGTTTGGGAGTAGATGTCTACAGTTGCTCTAACTCCCTCTCTGTTATGTTAAGGTTGTTTTTCCTTCTTGGATTACAATCTCCCGCAAGCTTAACCAAAGCTAACCTACCTTGATTATTGTTCGGGCTAGGGGGAAATATGTACGGTGTGTTCGGTACTATATGGAGGCCGACACATCTCAGTAAAGTTATTGTGTACGGTGCGTTCGGGACTAAGTATTTCCGGCGCACCATAAGTGACACGCCTTCTCTATGTAGAACAACAAGTTATTGTGTAACGAGCTTATAATGGGAATAAATAAATTCTCTAGGCTCTAATGAGAGTACTAACTCACATTTCAGGGTACGTGCCCTCACGTGACCCTCTCCAAGTTATGTTGTATGTACGTTAAAGTGTGATATGAGTTGTTATGTGGAGTGTGTGGTTCATGGGTATCAATCCCACCTTGTTATAAGAGGAATTTAAGTATGACCCGATTAGTGGGTAAGTGTCGTCTATTAAGGAAATAGCTCCATTAGAGGAGAAACCCTCAAGGGTTAAGGAACAAAATGAGTGAGCTAACGAGTTTTGTTATGTTGATTAATTTGTTGAACCCCATTGTTGTGGGTATGCAATGTGTTATATGTTTATAGTTTTCATGCATGATTTAAATAAAATCAACTGCATGCTTAGACGACAATTAGTTGTGCGTGGCCCGGTAGCATGCGGGCTGCACGGTTACCATACCAGCATTGTGCTAAGCCCCCTGGGGGGCCACCCTTCTCTCTTTATTTTCAGGTACAAGGTGTCGGAATGAAATACCCCAAACTAATTAAACATGGATTAAACATCTAATCACATTAATTAGGCCTAAACATGCCTTAAAAGTCAATTGAGTTATGATGGTCAACACAAAGCAAGATATTGCACCCTTTGACTGTTAGTAAATACATACCCAAATGAACTTTTAGGACCTAAAACTTTGTCCTAAGCATACTAACACATAACTAAACATAAAAAATTGTTGGACAACACTCCAACACAAAGAACGCACTATATGCTTCAAGGTCAAGTAGGGCAAAAATGTGCTCTAAGAAACCTTAACGGTCTTATGACCTCTAAATGATATAAAATTGGATTCCTATGATCAATTATCATGTAAGGACACAAACAAAACAGTTATCAAAGAAAACTAAGCTCAGAAACACCTTGTGACACAAAATGTGCGCTAAAACACCTTAAGCACGTTTTGTGTATGAGCTCTAAGATAATGACTTTGTCACTTTAAAGACTAGATACATTCATTATTCATTTATGTGACATGATAGACTATTATAAAGTTAAATAAAAGTTTAAAATAAAATCAAAATGAGTGATTTTGGATAGTACCCAAAATAACATTTAATTACATAGTTTTAACCATGGTCAAATGTCATCCATTGACTTGACCAAGCATTGCCGCCCCATAGCTGTCATACCACCATTAAGCAACATAAATATCTATCCAATCTAATGAATCATCACTATTACATAAAGTAACATTAATTAACTTAAAAGGCAAAACTAGTTTTTCTTTCTCATTTGCCTTCCTTCCCAGCTGACACCACACACCTTCATCCTCTCTTTTGCTCCTCTTTGATGGTAAGAACACTCCATATTAAGAGAAGAACACTTTGCTACCTAGGTAAGCTTATTAGGCTATTTTATGTTCATTCTCTTCACATTTCTTTCCTCTTTCCATGGAGCTAAACATCAACCATTTCCATCCATGTATCTAGCTTGTTTTGGAGGTTAAAAGGAGGGCAAATCTCGGCTGTAACAAGGGAAGGAGGTGGAGAATTCTAATCTTGTTCTTAAGGTATAAAAATGTGCTTTAAGCACTTATATCTTTATTCCTATCAATACCGGTTGTAAAGCTTTGTTTCTTAGGCTTATAATCCTCATCTTAACATACTTATTCAGTTGGTATATCAAGAGCTTCAAGGTATAGCCAAATCCATGCCAAAAACACCATTTTTGGCATTTTAATCATGGTAAAAATTTTCCATCTTCAATCTGAGTTATACAGTTTAAAGCTTGGTTTAGTAGCTCTTTGATGCTCTTTACCTTCTGTAAAAATAGGCCGAAGACAACCCTTGCTTGCCTTGGTATTCTAAGGTAAAATGTACCTTGAAAATGTACATTAAACACTTATTATGGTTAGCTCTTGCTTGGAGACTAATCATGCCTTAATTGCTGTTTGAAAACATGTAATGCTGTGGAAAACTTATCTCCAAACAGCCGTGGCCAAACAAGGCCTAAACTTGGCAAAAACAAGGTCTAAATCACTTAAACCTACACTTGGTATATTAATATGTGTTTATACATATGTGTATATATATGCCGTGATTGAATGAGTTTATTAAGGTCTTATTTTGACCTTGGGTGATTATGGAATGGTTTAGTAAATTTTATAACTAATTAATTAACATAATTGTCAAATTTAAGACATTATGTGGAAAATTGGTAAATATGGAAAAGATATGGGTAAGGCCGAGAGTTTAATGCATTTTTGGGAATTTATGTGTAATTTAATTTATAAGCTAATGTTTGTAATAAGGCCATGTACTTTAGGCCATTTTATTTATGTATTTATAAGGTTTTAATTAAGTTTAGGTGATATATAGTATTCCGCATATATAAGGGTTAAACAATAATTAAATTAAAATTGGGGGCTATATAAAAATAAAGCCGAAAATTGGAGGTTTAAAGGAGTTTAAATAAAAATTATAAGATTTTATAAACTTTTGGGGTTAAATTGTAATTTCTGAAAAATAAGGGTACAAACCGTAATATATGGAAATTAATGGTCAAGGCTATATAAGGAGGTCAACCTTGACCATATGGTGGTTTTGACCAAATTAGAAGTTAAATAACTTATTTAAGGTTTTTAATAAGATAAGTATTTAATTGTAACAATTTTATAACGTATGTGGTAAATATGTTATTACCGAAAATAAAGGGTGTAAAATGGTATTAAACACCCATGGGTTATTATGAATCTTTAGGAATTTATTTGGTTGATTTTGGAATTTTTAAAATAAACTATATATGTATAATATATGTTATTATGTCATTATGACACTTTGGAATAAAAGATGGGGTGGAAATGTATATATACCGAAAGTATATGGTTAGTAAGGGTAATTATAACCCTTGGGTAAAATTTGGTGATTTTTAGAATTAATATAAAAGTATTATATAAGATATATGTATATAATAGTTTTAATGATATTAAAAACTATATGTTATAAATTGGGCCAAATGGCAATTATAGAAAGTGGAAGGGTTGAAAAATAATTTAGAAACAGCATAGGGTCTGTTCGCAAATTATAAAATATATAACCATAGGTTATATTAATATTAAGGTTTAAAAGTTATAATATATGATATATATTACATAACATCATATATGTGGTCAATTTGTAAATTTGGAAAGTTAAAGGGGTTGGAAACTAATATAGAACATCTATGGTCTGTTCGGAAATATTACAAGAATAAAACCATAGGTTATACCGTTTTTAAGTTAAAAATGTTATATTGTATGATATATATAACATGGTATAAATAATGGGGTGATTTTGTAAATAAATAAAACTATGGATATGGAAAGAAATAGGGATAAACATTTGCCTTCTCGGTAATATAATATAGTTTGTATAAAACTATAGGTTATATATTAAAGGAAATAAAAATATCATATATATGTTATTAGTATACGGTATAACCATTACATAATGTATGGGGTCAAAATGAATTATTAAATAAAGAAAGGGCTGTACCGAATTATTAGAGATGGAAAATGAATTTTAGAGTATGGTCTACAATGTTATAAATGTTATAACAATATATGGTATAAGGTAGTTTAATGGAATTAATATAAGTAAGGATATTCACATTAAATAATGTGAAAACTATAAATAAATAAGATTTATAAATAAGGTATTTATTGAGTAAACCTTAGGAGTTGTAATTATACAACATAATTGTTACATAATATTAGGATAAATCTTAATATAAGTTGTATCATATAATACAACTAATGGGAATAATCATCTAAATAAGATGACAAAATGTAACATATAATATAAGAGTTTTATACTCATGGAACTTACCTATATTGGTAAATATATACATATGCAAGATAATGTATATAAGGATGGATATATGTTATGGTTGGAAACCATATAATATAATGGTGGTGGTTTACTACATAAAAATAGTTACAAACTATAAGTTATGAGTTTTTGAATGGAAATATAGTATACTAAAGATAGAATATATAATACAATTTATTATAATGGATGGGGAAATAATACAATATATTAAACAATGCATGCATACATGCAACTATAGGTTATATAACTAAATTTAAGGGGATAAGATTAAAGAAATATAATGAATTAAACTTACAGTCGAAATTTTGACATATGAGTTTTAGTAACAAAGCTGACCAGTTTAGAGAAACCGGTAACATTAACTGTAGAAATCCGGGGATTGAACTGTGGGGTTAACTTGTTATTCGGAATACAACGGATTGTAGTTAGTCATGGAGACTGACTATAGTTTATTACATTTAGATCATACTTCAGACGAAGGCGCTTGACGAGCTAGTGGTCTACACTGCGCATCCTTGGTCTAAGGTGTACGGTATGTAAAGGGGTTTGATCCGAGTTGTCCTAAGGAATTCCTTGGGCTCGGATTTGGTTGTTATCACTCGTGTGTTATATGTTTTGTATACATGTATGTGATTAAGTGTTACTGCATTAATTATTTATGCACGAGCGTCCTATGAGACTAACACTACGTCAACTATAGATCGACTTATATAAACATACATATACGTTTAATGTGATAACATGACGGTTACTTGATATAATACCATAGTATTAATATTAAGTATAAGGTACACCTAAGTAAAACACTTAGGAACGAATCACGACATTGTCGGTCTCTAGAGCATGGATCTCGAACATGAATATAACCTAGATTACTTCTAGGTATGCGTGAGACCCATTGGGCAGCTAATTAGTAATTATATTCTCCATAAGACTAAGAGCATATCTTAGACATTATGAGAGAGAGAGATGGTGTGACTTGAGGTGAGGAATCCAGTGTAGTTTACGAACTACCTGGTTGCGCATTTGTGATCACTGAGGGGTTCCTGATCGGGTTCCGCTCCAGGTTTATACCCAACGAGCCCTATTTGGATCGTGGGTCAGGTGGCTACGGCCTTTATATGGACGCCTTACGAGGCAAAGTGAATAGTCAGGGGCCTCCAGACCTCTGGCGAAATGAGCACCTTTGTGTGTACGGGAGGACTACTGTCCGTGGTGAGGTTATCGGGTTGTCCTAACATGACGCCCAACTGGTATTTAATTAACATGGTTTGGATGGATGGGGCCTTGAAGGCCAAATTAAAATAACAAAGGATGGTGTTCGCTACGGCGTTTATTCAGTATTATAATTCGATATGTTCGATATACAATTGTTGTTTGTGATATTTTATGACTGTTTGATTTGGATGGATGGTTAAGTATTTATGAATGTTTGGATGGATGATTATGTATATTATGCATGTATATTACAGTATTGATATAACTGTAAAATGGTAAAGCATGAAACCAATCTAATAATAAGATGGTTAAAATGACTAAGTGACCATTAGGGTCCAGGCCCGGCATACTCAGCGTTTATCGCTGATACTACACTCATTGCAGGTTGTTGATCATTGCCGAAGC
Organism: Limonium bicolor; assembly: GCA_023374045.1. Taxonomy (NCBI): domain Eukaryota; kingdom Viridiplantae; phylum Streptophyta; class Magnoliopsida; order Caryophyllales; family Plumbaginaceae; genus Limonium; species Limonium bicolor. Next base: position 281,885,368 of record CM041780.1, read on the forward strand.
CGAAGTGCGGGATCAGGGTAGTTAGGGATTACTTTAATTACCGCACATGGAGTTTGTTTGTATAACAATATAGATGGTGAATTGTATTATGATACGGTTATGTATATTCGGGATTGGGTAGACGCTCACTTGTCAATGTTTATGGTGTTTGGACTTAGTATGATGTATAGGAAGTTATCTCGTTATCACAACGGTTAGCAGTTTGTTTATTGATGGATGTTGGATATAGTTTGGCTTCGTTACTCGCATGGGCGAGTAATGGCCGGTGACACCCGAGTGAGTATTGTTATTATTATTTATTCTTCCGCTGTAAGACGTTTTAGTTATTGCTACGAGATAGATTATTATGTGTTTAAGGAGAGGGGTGTTACAAAAGTGGTATCAGAGCGGAGTACCGCTCTGATGACGAGAAAATTGGTTAAGACAGTGAGCTTAGGACTTGGGAAATTATGGGAAACGTTTGTGAGGTACGAGAAGACTCGTCTTAAAAAGATATTGTGTTTAGTAACGCAAATTGTGTGATATGTTAGCCTTAAAGGCAATTCAATATCTATTGGTTGTGTACGGTAAATTACCAAGTATTTATGTGACATTCTGTACTACAGATGTCTGGGGGAACTAGAGGGCGTGGTACTGGTAGAGGTGGAGGCGGTGACCCCGTGATTCCAGGAGTTGCAGAGACGATTGCTGTCGTTCTCGCACAGCTTGGTACACAGATTGGAGGAACACCAGCCCACCCGCCACAACCTAGGGAAACGAACTGGCTGAAGTCAGTTACCGAGACCCGACCACCTACATATTCTGGGGAGCCAGACCCCGTAGCCTTAGAGCGTTTCATTGTTGAACATGAGAAGGCCTACGAAGCTTTGCAAGTACCTGCCGACAAGAAGGTCGTCATTGCTGCTTTCCATCTGAAGGATGCAGCCTGCACTTGGTAGAGGTTGGTCAAGGACCATCACCTAGCTATGCCCAACTTTTCGTGGGCTGCCTTTGTCGAGTTGCTGAGGGGGAAGTACTATCCGGCACATCTCAAGCAGAAGAAGCGTCGTGAGTTTGAGACATTATCCCAGGGAGGTCTGACCGTGGATGAGTACTACGCTCGATTCATTGGTCTGTTGGACTTTATCCCCGGAGTTGATTACTTAGAGACCGCGAAGGTCGAGAAGTTCCGGGGGGGATTGTTGTTTCGCATCCAGATGGCAATGGGTGCTACCCTCTATCCTACTATCCAGGTATTAACATGAAAGCCATAAATTCTTTACTTGCTACATTACCGATTAACTTTGTGAGAACTTACCAATGAGATTCCGGGAGTGTTATGATGCTGCCTCGAGGACGGAGCTAATGCTCCAGACTCGGGAAGATACTCTCGGGAGAAAGAAGAGAAAGAACCCTGAGGGAGAGTCGGAGGGTGGAAGAGCATCTCCAGGCGATAGCTAGAAAAAAGGAAAGTAAGGACTTATTCCATTCTAAATTGTGACCATATTAAATACCTTATGAATGCTGACCCGAAACCTTAAACAGGAAATTTTTCCAGAAGAAAGGGCAGCAGGGTCACCAGGGAGCGAAGGGGAAAGAGCCCGTCCTTCGGTTGACCGGCCCAGCTATAGATGCTCAGCCTCTGAGATCTGCGCCTCCTAAGGGTGAGAACGCCTACCTCTTAAATTAAATTGTGACCTTAACATTTATATCAACAACTCTTAACTTAAACTAAATGCCACCATCAGGCACCGGACAGCCCCAGCGCCATTTCTATTGCAAGCGTTGTGGGAAGGATCACCCTGGGGTCGACTGTAATGGCCGTAAAGTTGAGTGTCGGTGCTGTAAGAAAGAGGGCCACCGGGAGTTCGAGTGTTGGATGAACCCTGAGAGTCGTAACTACAGGCCACCAAGGAATACTCAGAAGACCTCAGCTAGAGGATCTGGAGTACCACGAGGCGGTCAGGATGGCCAGACATCTACTGATGCTGGAGCCCAGAGAGGCAAGGGAGTAGATAGGGCATGAGTACCCTGAACTCCATGAGACCGCTGGTGGAAGACTTTTACTTACCTTATTATGTACTTACCTTGGATGTTAAACAGAGATATGTTGTAAATATGTGGGAGTGTGTCATTGACCACTCGCCCTTTTGTGTATGACTTTTGAGACTAGTTGTGTGGACTCGAAACGAGTGACCTTGGAACCTTGACGGATTATATATATACGAACAGAATGTTAATGCTTACATTATCATGTAACCCATACTCAACGACGCAGAGTCAATGAGACCGGTGATTACTGAACCAAATTTCCACCTGCATGGCACACTTGCTATTGCAAGCGCTATGGCGAGTAAACCACTGAAATTTCCATCTGCCTTTCGCACTTGCTACAACAAGTGCAGCAACTGCAACTGCAACTGCAACTACTACTAATTTTTAATCTCTTATTATATACTAAAATTTTAATACCAACTTTCATATCAACGTTCATACAAACCTTAAGATTAGAAACCTATGATACTTGGGGAAGACCGTTAGTCCAACCACTACTACTGAAGAAACTATACAGCCACTGTAATGGTAAACCACACCAGTTAAATTGTTCGAGAATTTTCAGACATGGCCTATTAGCCAAATACCATCAGTGTATACCCGCATTTAATGCTAATCACTACTAGTGATGAATGTTTAGTCCTTATGGACAAGCATACCCTTTGTAGAGGCACCACCGTCAGTGAGGATGGTTGGGAAATGGAGAGCCAAGCTGCTCAAGCTATTATGCAATCTGCAATATATCCAACTAAACAGGAGAAAAGGAATATGTGTGCACCAATTTTGCTAAATATAGCACAGATTTTACTTACACCGAGCTGAATAACGCCGGCTTATGGCACGAATTACCACTGATGCCACTAGGGCAATAGCACTTACAACAAGATAACCGACAACACGAACTAATAAACAACAAAAAGGATATCCATCAAAGGGAGTTTGACAACATAATACTTCACAATACCCGTGTAACAGACATTACCAGTTTACTAAACGAGACATGGGACGACCGCACTCCGATAGGAGCATGTGGGCCTGACAGACTTATTTATGAGTTAGTCGGGTAAGTAGTAATGTATCAGTACGGTACCCCATGTATGTAGACAAGTAGTGTTAGGAACATGAGAAGTATTCAACTCCATACTAAGGACAGTAAGACAGATTACCTCGACGATGGACGAGAAGAGCCGTAGTCAAAACCAACGGGCTAGAGGAATCAAGAACCTTCAACACGGAGCAATAGACGGTATACAATGAAGACAAGGAAACCTTACAAGGATGTGAACACTAAGGATAGGAACACGGAAACCCATTATGGACGAATAATATGTAGAATCCTCATAAGGATTAAGCAAATTCTTACAATCTAGAGGAAATCTACCAGATGACGTGGACAGAAACGCGTGACTACGCAATGATGAGAGACAAAGCTAATATACTAGAAGATACCTTAAGCAAGGAACAATGGACTTGGAATGTACCACTCACATGATAATTCGCTCATCTTATCTGTTTGACTCATTAGATATTAGCTGCTGAGAGTTTACGCCTCTGCACTCTGTAGGACTGAGTGTTTTGGTATTGTACTTGTGCAGTTATTAATCTAGTGGGAATACAGGAAGATGTAATGGATATCAACACGAGTGTGTATCAAGGAACTACAACAGTGTGTTACTCCGGAACAAAACCACCAGGAGACACGGATGACAAGCTTTATCTCCATGGACATGTAGGCTGGTACGTCTTAGTATTACAAAGACAAGTGCAAAGAGCACTAAGTACTAACAATAGCCAATGTCATGTTACACCTCAAGCTGAATATCAGTAAGAGAAGACACACGTATGTATGCTAGGGATCCAAACGAGAGGATACACAGCAATGAAAAGAGGCAAACTGAGCCTATGTTCTTGGGTCTGCACCTCAATACGGAGCGAGTGGGCCCATTAGAATGAATTCAGGAGAGAGCACAAATAGATTAGTGCCTCACCCTTTATGTATTATGGATCCCGGAAGGGCTAGAGTTATACCTGTCTCTCTGATATGAGGATAATCCACGAGTTGGAGAACTCTTTGAGAGCCAAGTATCCAGCGCTCCTTGTTGAGCGGCTGTTGTATACTTGTGGGGTACGGGGGCGTAACCCTTTTTAAGGGGGGTAGAGCCTCTTGGCTGTGCACGTGTGTGCACTAAGTTTTGTTGTTTCGTATGCGGGGCATACAGTAATTTATGGTATGCGGGGCATACGAGGTTTGTTTATTTGTTTGTTTCGTATGCATGGCATGCAGTGAATTGGTGGTATGCGGGGCATACGAGGTTTTGTTGGCTATGTTTGGTACGCGGGGCGTACGTTGTTGGTTTGTTTGTGTGTGATGTGCACTTGTATGTATGTATCTTACAAGATACCTGTTTGAATGATGTATATACCCTCATGTGTGTAGTACTTTTCTTATGTTACTTGTGATATATATATATATATATTTATATATATATATATATGCTTTGTAGAATGATTACATATGGTATCGCCTAGATACGAAATGAATCATTAGATATGGTATGTGGAAGGATGGTATGTTATGGACACCTCGGGGAGGTTGTCAGGGTTTGTAGAATTGATAGGAAATAATGGTGCTGATGGATCACCTATATCCATATATGATTGAATTAACGCCACAAAGTGATGGCCATGTGCGATAAAAGCACAATACGATGTGTGTAAATGATATATCACATAGATATACTGAAATACCCCAAACCCTTATATGTTATTTACACATTAAAATACGGTATATTAAGACTAAAAAGAGTCTAGGAAACATTAGTAAACAATTTAAACCATAGAGAACACAATTAAATACCTTAAGGTCAATTTGGGCACAAATGTGCTCTAAGCTTGGGATAAGTTTGGTTAAGACCTAATAAGCTTAGCAAGACTTTATTTATGTGTTAATGAACATATTAAACCAATTACCAAAGAAAACCAAGCTTTAAAACAAGTTAAAACACAAAATGTGCTTTAAGGAGTCTTAAAGCACATTTTTGAAAAATTGTCTTGTAAATGGGTATTGAGTGGCTAAATGTCCATCATTACTCTTTAATTCACATGTGTACTACTTAGTATCTCATTAGGAAGTCTAAATCAATGAGAAATCAAAAATTTCACAAATATGTGCCTTGTTTTGTGAATAGTAACTAAAATAAGCTAGTTTATAACATAAGTCAAATAAGTAATTTAATTGGTCAACTAAGACCAAAATACCACTAAACACATTAAGGGGGCCGGTTTTCATGGTGGTGAGTCACCACTTATGCTAGCTTATTAAGTAAAGAAATGATGACTAAACAAGTACTATTTACTTTAACTATAAATATCTTCTAAAAGCAAACTCCAAACTCATTCTCTCATTTCTCTTCATTTCCCACGTCTTCTACCTTCCTTGTTGCTCTCATTCACGGTTATGCTACAGCACCACCACCATTCTTCATCTTCAACCTCTTGTAATTCCTAGCTCCATTCACCAAATCAAAAACTAAGACCACCATTCTCTTTGTCTTGCCAAGCTCTTCAACTTCATCCTTTCAAAACTCCAAGAGCTCCATATCGGTGCCAAGAGAAGTCTCCATGGGAGGAGCTTGAGCTCATCTTTTTACATATCATTGTTCTCCTTTGCTTCAAGGTAAGGAAACTTAAAGAAAAACAACATTTCCTCCATGTTTTTATGTTCACCGAGAATCACCATTAACAGTGTCTTTACCTTGCTTTGTTCTAGCTTCATTCCAATCCTTCAAGGACTAGGTGGAGTCCTCTCTTGCTTCCTATCCGAACTCTCTTTCATTTCCAAGGTAAAACAATCATCTTAATGTTCTAAAACAATATATGTAACTAGGGTTTATAATGAGATGAAGCATAAAGCTTGAATACTCATTACATTGTTTGTATATTGATTAGAAGTTTACAAGCAACTAAAAGCCTTGCCGATTTAGTCAAGGAAACAAGAAAGAAGTTTGTGAGGAAAAGAGGTAAATGTGTTAACCTAATGTAATTTAAAGCCTTAGGAGAAATGAGCTTATGTTGCTTATTAAAACTACTTAAGGAGCCAATGGTGAATGACCTAGTAAATGTTCTCAAGGAGACTATTAAAGGGCATATGAGTTGTTGTATGTATTTGCAGGTCAAAGGCAAATATATTGTGGGAAATTCAGTGTTTAAGGTTTATGCATCTTAAGGGCCTAAGAGCCATGTTATTTAAGGGCCTAAGTGCCAAGCAATTTAAATAATGCACTATATTATGATGTAGTGTAAGTTTGGTGAAGTTTTGTGTATAAGAATGCTCTTGATGGATCTAAGTGTTCATGAATGTTTAATGGTGAAAACTTTGTGTTTTGGTGTAACAAGATGCTAGGAGAACCCATGTCGAAATTTAGATAATGTATAAAGTTTAGGTGTTTAAAATGAGTTTGGTGAGTTAGGAAGTGTTTAGAGTGAGTGTTCTATTAGTGAATGAAACATGCATTAAGGTATTCTAAGATGTAAAAAGGACTTAGGCATATTTTAGAGGATTTAGAATGCAAGTGAGTGTTTTGGGATACTTCAAGATCATGGTGAGATTGTTTAGGACTTGTACAATGTTGGTGAACAAGGAAGAAGTAATGTATTGCATGAAGAAGCTATAAACTTGTGGAGATATTTAAGGAGTTGGTTAGGAAGTGAAGATGCTTGGGAGATGATGTTATAGTGGTGAGGATACATTTTAGCATGGTATTTCATAGGTAGGAAACACCACTTATAAACCAAGGAGAAAACATTATAAGTGTTAGGAATTTTGGTAAGAAATGAGTAAGTGTATAAGGAGATAGAAAATGTATTATGGATGTTGTTGAGAGTAAACTGTCCAAATGATGTTAGAACACATTAGAAGGTTTGAGGAAAAGTTTGGAGAAGATTTGACAATTTTTGGGCATGTTCTGGTGTCGACCGACCCAGGGGACCGACTCAAGGTTGGGTCGGACGACCTCTGTAAGACACCAGTAAGTGGTTCTAGAACGGTCCGACCCAGGGGACTTGGGTCAGACATGGGTCGGTCAGGTGAGTTGTAAAAGACGGAAAAATTGTTGGAATGGTTCGACCCAGAGGACTTGGGTCGGACATGGGTCGGACGAAGTGGGGTTTTCAAATCCGAGAATTACTGGAAGGGTCCGACCCAGTTGGTTCGATCGGACGGTGGGTCGGTCTGACCCATAACTTAAAAAAAAAGAAAGGAATATGACTTATGTAATTAACCCTAGGGGTATAATGAAGGTAACCAAGGATAAGCTTGGGCATTAAAACATGTCATATAATCATGTAAAATGCTTAGTAAAATTTGAAGTTAAGTAAGTTAATTAACCGACGTTATTAATCATGTATAGGAGTGACCTACTATGGAAACCAGTCGAAGCAAGGACCAAGGTATAGTTTTCTTGGAGTCTGTTGCCTACCGGTTTACACCGGCTTGTGTGTTGTTTGTTTTTCTGTGTGTTTATGACCTTGTAAGACTTAAGTCATGTAACGAGTTTACAGTTGTTTGTATTATGGTGTTGTTAAGATGTGACTCATTTCCCTTGTGTGTGTCTAACAAGACTTAACCACTTGTTGTGATTTGTTTATTGAGATCATTGTTGAACATCTAAAAAGTGCTAACCGGGGAGTGAGGAGTCCGGTAGTTCGGGCCACGCGTGTGAGTATGGGAGTCGATGTCATAACCGGTTCGATTCTCTTTGTATGTTATGGTTGTTTTCCATTTTGGTTTTCAACCTTCCCTTTAGCTTATACAAGGCTATTTTACTGACTCACGTTGGGCCACAGGGGCATACTATGTTTTGTTCGGTGTGCTTGGATCACTATATCCGACGCACCTTTGTGTTAAGTTATTCGTTCAATTTAACAGGACGGTAGCGAGTTATGTAACGAGCTTAGCATGAGTTTGTCAACATTCTTTAGGCTCTCCATGGGATCTAATTGTGTTGGTTCGATTCCTAAAAGGATTCGTTCTTGTATGTTATGTGTGATGTTGTTATGCAATACTCTTGCTATGATATATATATATATATATGTTGTATGTTTAAAATGAATGCCATGTCATCATGACAATTAGTTGCGCGTATCCCGGTAGCCGATGGGCTGTGCGTTAACTATACCAGCCAAGGGTTGCTGACCCCCTCGGGGGCTCCATATTTATATTGTAGGATGAGGATCGAGGAAGCGGAATGGCTGTAGGTTCTAGGTTGCAGAAACACTTTTGGATTATCTTTGGGATGTTGAGCCCGGGATGCGCCTGTGCTCCCGTGGCGTTATATTTTTGAATACCGTCGTTATTACGGTGGTAGTTGTATACAGTGGCAGTTTACAGTTACGTGTTATAGTGACGGTTTGTATTTAAATACTCGGTATGGTTGGTAATGTATATATGTATGGATGTTAGTACCTAATGCTCGGAAGTCTGATCATCAGACCGGTACACTTGTATTTATTCTGCCTTGTTAACCACGTGGGTAGTTAGCGGCGTTGTAGCACCGAACCGTTTAGTTATTGTTTAGTTGTTATTTCCGCTGCGATTTCAATTATTGTTAAGTGCGTAGTAGGGGTGTTACAAAAAATGGTATCAGAGCGAAGTATCGCTCTGATGACTAGAATACTGAGCTTAGGAATATACCGAGTTAGGAAACCTAACCATAGTTACCTAAGTGAGCAGTTATGAAAAGGTTAACCACTAACTAAGTGTGGGAATACCTTATTGTCGGGAAGACGTTACAACCATTGGAACCGGTAAATGTGCAAGCATAATGCTAATGAATGTTCGTGTGAATTCAGATGTCAGGTCGACCTTGAGGTAGAGGCCGCGGACGCGGTACTGGTGATACGGGTGACCAGGGCGATAACGCAACGGCACAGGTTATGGCTGAGGCAGTAGCAGCCGCCGTAGCGCAGATGGTACCCCAGTTAGTAGCTGCGATGCAGCAACAGCAAGGTGGTGCGGGACAACAAGGGCCACAACTGCAACCACAGCCGCGCTAGACCAACTGGCCAAGGCGTTGGCGGATTTGAGACCACCGTCATTTAGTGGGGAGACCGACCCTGGTAAGTTGGAGGTGTATATCTCCGAGATGGAGACCGCCTACGAGACCTTGAATGTGCCCGAGGAGGTCAAGGTCTGTCTTGCCGCTTACTACCTGAAGGGATCGACTTAGAGTTGGTGGAAGCTGGTAAGGGAGGGCAGGGTTACTGATCCTACCTTTCAGTGGAGGGAGTACACGGCTCTGCTGCGAGCCAAGTACTACCCGATACACGTGCAAGAGGCCAAGCGCCTAGAGCTCGACAATCTGAGGCAAGGGGATAAGATGATGGTAGATGAGTATTATTCCGCTTTCATCGGACTTATCCACCTGCTGCCGGATCTGGGTTACTCAGACCGGATTTTAGTGAACCGTTTCTACAACGGATTGAGCTACCACCTACGCTACGGTATGGGGCCAAGCGGATATACTACATTGCAGGTAATGACCTACAGTGTGATGTGAATAAGTATGTGCAGTGTGTTAATGTAATTGTGAGTTTGATTTACGGGGCATAACTAACACCCTAAATATAGGAGTGTTATCATGCCGCTGCTATTGTAGAGATTACCGTCCGTCTGAGGGACGAGGAGAATGCGCTCAAGCGCAAGGCCACGAGCGAGGGTCAAAGCACGCAAGGGCACGGGGGAGGGAAGAAGAAGAAGCCATACCCCCAGTCCCAGAAAGGACAGCAGCAGGGTGGCAAAGGCCAAGCCCAGACCACCACTGCTGAGGAGCCGCTACAGCTCACCTATGCATATGCGGCTAAGCCCTTACGCTCTTACCCGCCCAAGGGTAACTAATAAAATTCGAATACCGAATTCTAGTGTGTGTTGTTATTTTGTGAAGTGTGTACTGAATGTGTAATGTGTTAGCAGCTGCGCGGGCTCTGGACCGGAGCGCCACTACTACTGCAAGTGGTGTAATGGAGACCACCCCGGCAATGACTGCAAGGGCAATGATGTGCAGTGCCGATACTGCAAGAAGATGGGGCTTCGTGACTACGAGTGCTTCCAGAACCCAAATAGGAACTACAAGCCCAAGGGGCAGTGGAAGGGTAAGGCCGCCGTGACTACCGATGGCCCGAAGACGGCTAATCAGCCACCCCCAGATCAGTGGTACACTGATTCCCAGAAGGGGAAGGGGACGGGATCCGGCAAGGCTGCCCTGAATGTGGTGGACCGGTCTGAGGCACCAGGGCCCTCTTCTAGACCAGGTACCGCCTAAACCGTTGAATGAAATAAGTGATCGCATACCGCATTTCATGCATGTGTGTTAGTGAGTCTAAATGTACAACCATGTAAGTAAAGAGTTAAAGTATAGTGTGGAAACACCTAAATTAGGTAATCTGAAAAATCTAGGAACCTTCAATATCTGTTATCCAATCCCGCCCACACCTAACCCCGAAGAGACAACCAACAGCATCACCGAATTCCCAATGGAGCAATGTCAGGTTATCCAGCCAGGTATGATACTTTAAAATGGATACCTGACACCGGAAGCATAAATCCACATCATTAGGCGATGCAACGGACTTGGAGCAGCACCTGGAGGTTTCTACACACCCGAATACCCGAGCGGATCGAGGATGAAATTGAAGATGATGTGTATGGGTAAGGCCTGGAATCCTTACACCAAGACATACCAAGACGTGCGAGATGAAGATGGAGCAACGGTACCGATGATACCTGAGGAGTTCCTTACGGTCGTTAACCACACCGTGGGAATTGCTCAGCAAGTTGAATCGGATTCAATACCAAGTGTTAAAGAAAATTTATGTATTGTGAACTTCTACCAGAAAGGTGGACGATTAGGGTTACACCAAGATAAGGACGAGTCACCCGAGTCTCTAAGTAAGGGAGTACCCGTGGTGTCTTGGTCCATTGGTGATACCGCAGTGTTTATATATGGCGAGCAGAAGCGTGCTGATCTCGTAAAGAAGTTAGTATTGAAGTCAGGTGATCAGTTAATCATGGGTGGGCAGTCAAGGATGCTATATCATGGTATTAAGAAGATCAAACTGAAAACCGCACCTTCGACAGTGATCAATGCCACACATATGAAACCGGGACGTTTGAATTTGACCTTCAGGCAGTTTTGAAGCCTTGTGTAACCATGTAATCGATGAAGCCAGTTGTATGTTAAGGATGTTATGTATATGTTAGTTATGTTGACACGGTGAACCAACTTACAGTGTGAAGAGTGTGTTAATGAATAAAGAGATGTTGTTTTGGAAGTATATCAACCGTGTTGTTACCGTATACTTATGAAGTTTGCCAATGAATTAGGTTGTGCACTCGGAACGGGAGGTATACAGGGCGTTTGTAGTGAGGCAGAAGCTGGCAAGAGCGGCACAATCCTCACCGGTACCTTTCCAGTCAATGGCGTGGACGCTTCGATCTTGTTCGACTCCGGAGCCTCACATACATTTATCTCGCTATCTTTTGCGAAGAGGCTGGGGTTAGACGGTGAAGAGATGCCAGACTTTCTAGTCACTCTCCCGTCGAAAGAGCGGATCAGGTGTACCCGCTACCACCGAGATGTTGTTGTACGAATTAGAGAAGAAGAGTTTCCGATCGACTTGATAGAGTTCGAGGGACTCGGTTTTGATGTGATTATCAGGATGAACTGGTTGGAGCGGTACAAGGGCAGAATTCTGTGTGCCGAGCATCGTCGGCTTCTTCGGAGTCCACCTGGGGTTACTATATCCTACCGCCTTAGGCCCAGAGAGCCTTCGACTCAGATCATCACCGCCATGGCCATGTATCGTGAATTACGACGAGGGAATGATGTATACCTCTGCTATGTCTAGGACATAGAGAAAGACCCAGAGTTTAGCCCAAATGTGTCGGTAGTGTCGGAGTTTCCTGATGTATTTCCTAAGGAACTGCCGGGCATGCCGCCAACACGGGAAGTAGAGTTTGAGATTGATTTGGTTCAGGGCACCGGACCAATAGCGAAGGCGCCCTATCGTATGGCTCCAGCAGAGATGACAGAGCTCAAGGAGCAGCTGAGAGACCTACTCGACAAGGGATTTATCCGCCCTAGTGTTTCACCATGGGGAGCGCCGGTCCTCTTCGTGAAGAAGAAGGACGGTAGTCTCCGCCTTTGTATTGATTACCGAGAGCTGAATGCAGTTACGGTGAAGAACCGTTATCCTTTACCACGCATCGACGACTTATTTGATCAGTTGAAAGGAGCATCAGTATTCTCCAAGATAGATTTATGATCCGGTTACCATCAGATTGCTATCCGGGAAAGTGATATTTAGAAAACCGCATTAAGAACCAGATATGGACATTATGAGTTTACAGTTATGCCGTTTGGTTTATCCAATGCACCAGCCAAGTTCATGGACTTAATGAACCGCTTGATCCAAGATCAGTTGGACAAGTCAGTGGTAGTCTTCATCGACGGTATACTTGTGTACTCGAAATCGAGAGGTGAGCATGAAAGCCACCTGAGAAATGTGTTACAAACATTAAGAAGGAACCAGTTGTATGCGAAATTTTCTAAGTGTGAGTTTTGGCTGAACCAAGTATCTTTTCTTGGTCATGTGATTTCTGAAGCCGGGATCGCTGTTGATCCGGCAAAGATAGATGCAGTGCGCACCTGGCCTAGGCCGAAGACAGTTACTGACATACAGAGCTTCCTCGGTCTGGCAGGATATTACAGGAGGTTTGTGAAGGACTGCTTTAGTGTCTCGAAGCCGATGACTTCCTTGATGAAGAAGGATGCACCATTCGAGTGGACAGATGGCTGCGAGAGTTCTTTTCAGAGTCTCAAGGATGCTCTGACATCTGCACCAGTCCTAACCTACCAGACGGTCCAGATGGTTTTGAGGTCTATTGCGATGCATCAGGCAGGGGTATGGGTTGTATGTTGATGCAACACAGGAAGGTCGTAGCATACGCCTCCCGACAGCTGAAGAAGCATGAAGAGAACTACCCTACCCACGACTTAGAATTGGGTGCCATTGTCTTCGCATTGAAGATGTGGCGACATCATTTGTATGGGGTAAGCGTGACAATCTATTCCGACCACAAGAGTTTAAAGTACTTGTTCACTCAGAAGGAGTTGAACATGAGACAAAGAAGGTGGGTCGAGTTCTTAAACGACTACGACATCAATTTACAATACAAAGAGGGTAAAGCGAATGTGGTAGCTGATGCACTAAGTCACCGAGCTCACTCTCTCCATTTGCTAGTCTCTCATACTAGCTTGGTTGAAAAGGTGCGGAGTGCTCAAATGACGGATCAGTATATGTTGGAGATCAGGCAGAAGCTTATTGATGGCACATTCGAGGGTCAGAAGTACGACTTCCGACTCCACGATGATGACCTGATTAGGCTAAATGGCCGACTGTGTATTCCGAGGAGTAGCGCTGAGCTGAAGGAGCGCATACTGAGTGAATCCCATTGTTCTACGACTTCGATTCACCCCGGAGCTTCAAAGATGTACAAAGGTATGAAACGTTATTTTTGGTGGACAGGCATGAAGAAAGATGTGAATGATTATGTGTTGAGGTGTCTCACTTGTGAGAAGGTTAAGTTTGAGCACCGACGCCTGGTGGTATGGTACATCCAATGCCAGTGCCTGAGTGGAAGTTCAATGACATTTCTATGGACTTCGTAGTTGGGATTCCGCCTACAAGGGGATGTCTGAATATGATGTGGGTTGTTGTTGACCGACTGACCAAGGTGGCTAGATTCATACCGATGAAGGACACCTGGAAAGTGGCAAAGCTTGCAGAACTCTTTGACAGAGAGATTGTAAGACATTATGGGGTACCGAAAACAATTGTGTCTGACAGGGATACCAGATTCCTTTCGAGGTATTGGAAATCCACACGAGAAGCGCTGGGTACTGAGCTGAAGTTGAGTACGGCGTTCCACCCACAGACTGATGGTCAGAGTGAGCGCACCATCCAGACACTTGAGGATATGTTACGTGCATGTGCACTTGACTTTCAGACCAGCTGGATTGACAAGTTACATCTGATCGAGTTTAGCTACAACAACAGTTACCATGCTTCGATCAAGATATCTCCCTTCCAGGCATTATACGGTAGACCATGCCGCACGCCATTATGCTGGGATGAGTCGAGTAAGACGGTCATTATAGGACCAGAGTATCTGGAGCAAGTTCAAGCAGAAGTATGCCAAATCTGGGCTAACATGAAGGCAGCTCAGGATAGGCAGAAATCATACACCAATGTGCGCAGACGTGACCTGGAGTTCGCCGTGGGTGATCAGGTATTTCTTAGAGTATCCCCCATGAAGGGAGTGTTTCGTTTTGGCCAGAAAGGCAAGTTGAGCCCGAAATATGTGGGGCCTTATGTTGTGACGGAGCGGATCGGTCCGGTAGCTTACAGACTTGATTTACCCGCCGAGCTGGGCAAGGTAAATGATGTATTTCATGTGTCCCAGTTGAAGAAATATATGTCTCATCCGTCTCATATACTTCAGCCTGAAAGGCTAACTTTAGAGCTGACCATGCGATCAATGGAGACTCCTGTACGGATTCTGGACACTAAGACTCGAGACACTCGCCATAAGTCTGTGAGACTGGTGAAGGTTCTCTGGTCTAACCAGGACGTTGAGGAGGCCACTTGGGAGCTGGAAGATAAGATGAAGGTGAAGTATACGTCGTTGTTTACTTCTTAGTTTTTGTATGTATAGGGTACGGGGTGTACCCCTATTTTAAGGGGGGTAGAGCCGTTTTGGTTATGTGTGTACGACATGTATTTAAATACATCGTCTATGTTATGTTGTTATGTTGTTACCTTGTTATGTTACAGACCGTTGTGTCTGAATGATGTTTTGTTGTTTGGACCTTGTGTCCGGTGCTATGTAAGTATGTTGTTAATGTTGTTATGGAAGTATTGTTGTATAAGTATTCCCCGTGTTTTAATATATAGGACATGTGGGAAGTATGAACTTTGGGGACAAAGTTCTTTTAAGGTGGGTAGATTGAAATACCCCAAACCCTTGTATGTTATTTAAACATTAAAATATGGTATATTAAGACTAAAAAGAGTCTAAGAAACATTAGTAAACAATTTAAACCATAGAAAACACAATTAAATACCTTAAGGTCAATTTGGGCGAAAATGTGCTCTAAGCTTGGGATAAGTTTGGTTAAGACCTAATAAGCTTACAAAGACTTTATTTATGTGTTAATGAACATATTAAACCAATTACCAAAGAAAACCAAGCTTGAAAACGAGTTAAAACACAAAATGTGCTTTAAGGAGTCTTAAAGCACATTTTTGAAAAATTGTCTTGTAAATGGGTTTTGAGCGGCTAAATGTCCATCATTACTCTTTAATTAACATGTGTACTACTTAGTATCACATTAGGAAGTTTAAATCAATGAGAAATCAAAAATTTTACAAATATGTGCCTTGTTTTGTGAATAGTAACTAAAATAAGCTAGTTTATAACATAAGTCAAATAAGTAATTTAATTGGTCAACTAAGACCAAAATACCCCTAAACACATTAAGGGGGCCGGTTTTCATAGTGGTGAGTCACCACTTATGCTAGCTTATTAAGTAAATAAATGATGACTAAACAAGTACTATTTACTTTAACTATAAATATCTTCTAAAAGCAAACTCCAAACTCATTCTCTCATTTCTCTTCATTTCCCACTTCTTCTACCTTCCTTCTTGCTCTCATTCACGGTTATGCTACAGCACCACCACCATTCTTCATCTTTAACCTCTTGTAATTCCTAGCTCCATTCACCAAATCAAAAACCAAGACCACCATTCTCTTTGTCTTGCCAAGCTCTTCAACTTCGTCCTTTCAAAACTCCAAG
>CM041780.1:281901816-281946285 GCA_023374045.1 Limonium bicolor
TAGTTCACCTACTATTCTAGCTTCTCCACATACATACTTTTCCATCAAATTCATTCCTATTCTAGCCAAACCACAAGGGTTCTACCAGCACACATACTAAGCAATCTTAATACATCAATACCCATCAATCACAATACCAATACACATACTCATTACACTTGGCTCCAAAGCCTTCAATTCCAATACTTGCTCTTAAATACTCAAATTTCACAATCCTCAATACTAGCACAAGGTTTTGGGTTCTTTAAATATTTTACCCATTCCCATTACTCTAATGCAATAGAATTTAACATTAGGAAGGAGCTCTTACCTTGAGCTTATACTTCTTTCTTTTCCATTTCTCATCTTCCTCTCTTTCTTGTCCAAATCGATTTTGTGGGGAATGGAGTTGCCAAACTCCATCCCCATTACCCAAGCACACAAAGACAAGCATAATTAACCTACTAACCCTCATAATAACACTAATCCATTGAAGTGTTTAAAATACAAATTCTAGGGTTTACCTTTGGAGTGCTTTAAGAGGGGTTTTAGCCCTTGGTTCAAGAAGGTGTTCTCACCACCATTGGAGGGTTGAAGCAAAGCTCCAAAACAAGAGGAAAAACATGGTAAGAGAGGGAGACCAAAAATCGGCCATACTAAGAGATGGAGAAAAAATGAGGTCTTTCATGGAGATTTTTACCTTGTTGGAAAGAGGAGGCTCCAAGCTTCACAATGGTGTTCTTTTCTCTTCAAATGGGGAAAACCCATGGAGATGAAGTTGCTCATTTTCGGATTTTGAAAAGATAGAAATGTAGAGCTTGAAGAGAGGAGTTCAAATATGTATTTTGTTTTTGATTTGGAGCTTACATGTGGATGGAGCATGAGGATGAAGTTGGAGTTGCCATGGAAGCCATGGGAGAGCTCCCAAAAATCACCCAAGCCAGAGAGGAAAGGAGGGAGACGGTGAGAGAGGGGGAAATAGGAGAGAGAAGAGGGAAAAGTGAGAATAAGAGGTGAAAGAGGGTTACTTCACTTTTGTACTTTCTACTTTTTGATTTACTTATTTGTTACCTGTGTGTGTGTGTGAGAGAGTTGTTTACTCTAGTAAAAACCGGCCCCCACTATTATACTAGCTGGAGCGTTTTTCGTCTTTTACAGAAAACGCTCGTTATTTTACCCGGTTTTGATACTGTTCACCAACCGGGCCTGTTTTCCGGAATTTTCTCGTTTCTTTATTTTTATTGGTTATTAAGGTTCCATAAATGCTTAATAATTATTATTCAATGATGTATAATTTTTACGGGTCTGTTTGACCACTTAAGATCACGTTTTCAGGGTATTTCAATCTACCCCCCTTAAAGAACTTTGCCCTCAAAGTTGGTGAATCTAATACTGTTACTCGTACCGATACTCTATGCTAAGGTTATGACCTCTACATATAACTTGTCAAACTCCGAATGTCTGACATGATGCATACTATGCATCCAAACAGCATGTCACTGCATGCATAGCTGCAGACGTTATAAAGTGAGTGGTTAGAACAGGTGTAATTAACATAAAAGAAGAAATTAAAACCCAAAATAACGTCGGGCTGCAAATAAATCCCGTCGCAGTAGTATAGTGAAAATGTAAGCAACCGGATGTCGAACCGTGGGACTAATGTACATATAATAGTACCTAAGCGTGTCACAAGAGGGGGGTGGATTAATTGACTTGTAAATAAAAGAAAGAATAAAATAAACTAAGTTGACAGATAAATAAATGGAACTCTGGGTCAGGTTAATATAATCTGCATAATTAAGCTATCTCTACTGGTTTAATAATTTGGCAAGGTTCCTGTAAATATCTTAAGGACTAAGTCATAGCCTCATAAGAACTCGTTCACCTGTAATGCAAGGTTCTAATCAAGGTTCAAGCAAAAGCCTGCGAACGGCAGAGGAGTATTGAGGAATTACATTTGCAACTGAATACTAACTCATTAAACATAATAAAGCTTCCTCCAGTTTTACGCCTTAATTAACCTGTCTATTTATCACCGGTCTGATCAAAATAGACTTAGGAAAGCAATTTAATAAATTCGCGAGATCTATTAAAAGGTGCATGATAAACTTTAAGCGTAACAAACTGTATATAATAAAACCAGTAGAAATATTGCATAATTAGTACAGATATATAATAACTATTCCCAGAGTAAACGTAAACTAGCCTAACAATTAAATAGATAGATAGAGACGAGAGTAATAGAAATCATCCGTAATCACTCCGTCTCACTCTGCTATTTTGTGTACGTAGGGCTAGAGGTGAATTTGGTGGACTGTAAAATAAATAAAATGGAGAAGGCGGGAGAGAGAAATGAGATGGTGGTGAAGTGGTCGTGGATCGATTGGTGAATTCGTGTGAAGCTCGTGGGTTTATAAGACAAAAAAGAAGAAGCAGAGAAGAGAGACAGACGCGTGAGCGAGCAAATGATTGAGGCGGTGGAAGATTGAGCTCATTGATTGCTCACTGATTGAAGGGGACAGAGCGTATGGAGAAGCGTGAATTAAGGTAGGCGCTGCAAGTTGGACGAGTCGAAGACGGGCGAAGAAGATAAGCTCGCGTCGAGAATTAATCAGAACCGCCTCCTTGACCGCCCATTAAGAGGCGGTTGCCTCTGTCTTGACCGCCTCACGGTCTTATGTGTGTTGTCCGCCTCTTTGTAGGCGGTACTCTCTGTTGTGTCCGCCTCGTGGTCGCATGTGTGGTGACCGCCCAAAATGAGGCGGTAGCCTCTCCCTGTTCCGCCTGTTTATAGGCGGTAGTGAGTATGAGTCTTGTCCGCCTGTTTTGAGGCATGTGTCTCTCTGCGTGACTCTCTCTTCTACCGGCTCTAGTTTCTTCGTTTGGAACCCGTTTTCTGAGCCGTTTGCGTCTATGTGTTTGTCTCTTGGTCTACTCTAGTCCCAGCTTGGTTTTCCTCATGTTAAACCAATAAATTAGTGAGATAATAATAAAACATAACTAGAGGAAAACTAACCGAAGTGGAGAAATGAGCAAGAAAGTGTTAATATTATATATGAAATACACCTATAAATCATGCTCATTTGGACACTTATCAATAGCAATCAAAAATATCCGTTTTACTTCTCTCCAAGGGGGTCCATCCGAAGACAATTAGGTACCATCCTCCCCCAATGGCGAGTGATCCCTCAGGTACCGGTCACGTTTGAACACTTACGCTTTCTGGTTCACGGCCGTCATGACTTGAGCACTTACGCTTTCTGGCTCTACGGTCCTTTGGTTCTGATCAAATTCATTTGCACATATAGAGATCCTCAGGCACTTACTCATACTTACTTACTCATACTTTACTCATACTTACTCATACTTACTCGGGACTACGCTGCCCCAGTGCCTTTGGAAAAATGCAAAACACACACTGTTACCGTACAACCGGTGTAGTGGTTTTAAACTACTCTACACTTCCACAGACTCAAAACTAGCTTCACCTCCTATGGTTTTGACTGGATACCCGTGCCTAGGCATGGAAGATCCACTAGCGCCCGTGGGAGTGGTTTTAAAACCGATCCTCATTCTCAAGTTTGAAGAAAACGTTGTACCAAATTAGTTTTGGAAATTCATTTTGAAAACTTGCATACATCTCCCAAGTTCAATTTATGATGGTTATTCCTATTACTAGTGTTATTATTGTGGCCACTTAAGGGAGCTTCCAGAGTCCTTCAACCCCAATGTGATCAGCATTGGTGTTGAATTATCCTTCCACCCCAATTTGTGTTCGGCTTCCCTTGATCGCTAGCAAATCAAGTTCCACTTCCCACCTCAATACAAACAGACAGATTGTCAAACATTATTTCGTTTTCTATCTTTTTAATCTTGCTACTCATAATCATACACATACATTTCCCCATTTATATGATTCACTTACTTACTTACTAATCATCTCATCAATTATTACTGCATCCTCTCCAACTACTATACTTAAGAAATTCATGGGTATAATATCCCATTAATCTGCTATACCAATTCATACTCATAAGATACATCGGTTTCGTACCGATTTATACTCATTACATACATCGGTTCCGTACCGATTTATACTCCCCAAGTCTCCCATACATACTCATTCTTCATACTATTACCAATCGGGTTTCTCATTACCCTGGAGTTTCTCTACTCCTTTTCCTATACTTACTTCCCAAATTACCACAATTACACGATGAGTGAATACAAATGTTTATGTGGCATAAGTATCAGCCATCAAAACGAATTCTCTTGCGCTATGCGCATTGTAGTTTACGCACCTATCACGTAAAACATTCATTTCGCGGTTTTCGCTAACTGTAACAGCCCCAGTCTTAACCCACTTGTGAGATATTGTCCGCTTTGGGCCGCAGCCCGCACGTTTTGCTTCCGGGGTACCATCCCCAAAAGGCCTCTCACAAGGGAAGAGTATCCCCACACCTATAAGGCATGGTTCGTGCTCTCTCCCGATCGATGTGGGAGGTGACCCCTACACTGGGTATCACACTCTACCCCCCTTGGGAGCCCAGCGTCCCCGCTGGCACACCGACCTGGGCCTGGCTCTGATACCAACTGTAACAGCCCCAGTCTTAACCCACTTGTGAGATATTGTCCGCTTTGGGCCGCAGCCCGCACGGTTTTGCTTCCGGGGTACCATCCCCAAAAGGCCTCTCACAAGGGAAGAGTATCCCCACACCTATAAGGCATGGTTCGTGCTCTCTCCCGATCTATGTGGGAGGTGACCCCTACACTGGGTATCACAACAGCACACACTAGAATTCGGTATTCGAATTTTATTAGTTACCCTTGGGCGGGTAAGAGCGTAAGGGCTTAGCCGCATATGCATAGGTGAGCTGTAGCGGCTCCTCAGCAGTGGTGGTCTGGGCTTGGCCTTTGCCACCCTGTTGCTGTCCTTTCTGGGACTGGGGGTATGGCTTTTTCTTCTTTCCTCCCCCGTGTCCTTGCGCTTGAGCGCATTCTCCTCGTCCCTTAGACGGACGGTGATCTCTATAATAGCAGCGGCATGATAGCACTCCTATATTTAGGGTGTTAGTTATGCCCCGCAAATCAAACTCACAATTACATTAACACACTGCACATACTTATTCACATCACACTGTAGGTCATTACCTGCAAGGTAGTATATCCGCTTGGCCCCATACCGTAGCGTAGGCGGTAGCTCAATCCGTTGTAGAAACGGTTCACTAAAATTCGGTCTGAGTAACCCAGATCCGGCAGCAGGTGGATAAGTCCGATGAAAGTGGAATAATACTCATCTACCGTCGTCTTATCCCCATGCCTCAGATTGTCGAGCTCTAGGCGCTTGGCCTCTTGCACATGTATCGGTAGTACTTGGCTCGCAGCAGTGCCGTGTACTCCCCCCACTGAAAGGTAGGGTCAGCAACTCTGCCCTCCCGTACCAGCTTCCACCAACTCTGAGCCGATTCCTTCAGGTAGTAAGCGGCAAGACGGACCTTGACCTCCTCGGGCACATTCAAGGTCTCGTAGGCGGTCTCCATCTTGGAGATGTACGCCTCCAACTTACCAGGGTCGGTCTCCCCACTAAATGACGGTGGTCTCAAATCCACCAACGCCTTGACCCAGTTGGTCTCGCGCGGCTGTGGTTGCGATTGTGGCCCTTATTGTCCCGCACCGCCTTGCTGCTGCTGCATCGCAGCTAATAACTAGGGTACCATCTGGGCTACGGCGGCTTCTATTGCCTCAGCCATAACCTGTGTCGTTGCGTTATCGCCCTGATCACCCGTGTCACCAGCACCGCGTCCGCGGCCTCTACCTCTCGGTCGACCTGACATCTGAATTCACACGAACATTCATTAGCATTATGCTTTCACACTTATCGGTCTGACGGTTGTAACATCTTCCCGACATTAAGGTATCTCCACACTTAGTTAGTGGTTAACCTTCTCATAACTGTTCACTTAGGTAACTATGGTTAGGTTTCCTAACTCGGTATATCCCTAAGCTCGGTATTCTAGTCATCAGAGCGATACTTCGCTCTGATACCACTTTTTGTAACACCCCTACTACACACTTAGCAATAATTGAAATCGCAGCGGAAATAACAACTAAACAATAACTAAACGATTCGGTGCTACAACGTCGTTAGCCACCCACGTGGATAACAAGGCAGAATAAATACAAGTGTATCGGTCTGATGATCAAACTCCCGAGCATTAGGCACTAACATCCATATATACATAACCAACATACCGAGTATTTAGCAACATCCATCACTGTAAACTGTACACATAAACTCCTCCACTGTCAATTGTCAATGACCGTCATTGTAATACAAACGGTACCAAAATATATCGCCACGGGAGCACAAGCGCATCCCGGGCTCAACATCCAAAAATAACCAAAGTACTCATAACCTAAGATCTAAAGCCATTCCGCCTCTTTGATCCTCATCCTGCAAATATAAATATGGAGCCCCCGAGGGGGTCAGCAACCCTTGGCTGGTATGGTTAACGCGCAGCCCATCAGCTACCGGGATACGCGCAACTATTTGTCATGATGACATGGCATTCATTTTTAACATACAACATATATATCATAGCAAGAGTATTGCATAACAACATCACACATAACATACAAGAACGAATCCTTTTAGGGAGCGAACCAACACAATTAGATCCCATGTGTGAGCCTCGATTTTAAACCCCTATCCTATGTTGATTAAAGTTGATTAGGATCTAATCGGGTTTTAGGTCCACTTATAACCTAAGTTTAATAACTAAGTCATATAACCATAATTATTAAAACCTAAGCTAGCCCACTGGAACCTATTATGAGTCGCCACCTAATTTTAACCTATATAAAATTAGGAAAGGAGAGTTCGGGTTCGGGGGCTTGATATTCGACTAATTTAGGGTTCAAATTACTTTCATTACCCCTAGAAGTCGTTTTTTCTCTACTTAGTTTAATTACGGCTTATTACGAGTCGTTTTAACCTAAGTGCGCGAGCTTCTGTTTTTTTGTGTTTTTTAGCATTTTTGACAGAAAATTAAAGTGAAATTAAAAGCTATCTAAACTAGGGTTTCGGAGACAGAATTAGGTCGAATTTTGCTTACGTCCGTAGCCACGGACCCCATGTCCGAGACCACGGACCCCGGTTAACCTAATTATACAGAAGAGTCGAAATTAAAGGAAAACGGAAAATTGCGAAGTCCGGGGCCACGGACAGGCTGTCCGTGGGCCCGGACATTATTAGAAAACCTAAATTTTGAATTTTTAAAAAATCCCGCCGCCGTCCGTGGGCGTCCGGGCTTACGGACAGGGAGTCCGGGACCCCGGACATCACGTCCGTGGGTGCGGACCGCCCTCGGACGGCGGCGTTCAGGCTGTTTCCGAAGGTGTTTTTGGCTCAAATTTTATGGGTGTGTAGCCTGAAAGATGTACAATTCGTTAGTAATTGAAAGATTGCAGTTTGAAGTCGAATTATGTACGAAACTTGACGAACAAGTAACAAGGCAGAAACAAAAGTAATTAGCAATACAGAAGCGTAAAAAGGTTAGTTTGAACCCAAAATTTGACAGAGAGTTAATAAGGTCGTGGAGAGTTAGAAAAGTAGAATTGCAACCTGTTTTACCTTCAGATTCGTGGTGCTTCTTCACGTCGGGATTCTTCGGAGGCCTCGTTGATGGCAGATCCGGAGGAACTTCGAACCGAGCTTCTGACTCCTTGCTGTTCTTGATGTTCTTCACGTTTTGGTGCTGTTTTGGTGAGGGTTTGATGATGGATGATGCTGTGGGAGTTGAAAAACGTGTTTTGGTGTTGATTTTGGTGAGATTTCAGTGTTTGATTGTGGCTCTGGAGTTCAAAAACGTGGAGAGAGAGAGACGGCTGCCATCTTTGAGAGTCTAGGGTTCTTGAGGTTCTCCTTTGATCATGGGATAAGGTTCCTTATATAGGCTTCCTTAAAGATAGAAAAATCCGGTAAAAACCGAGATTTACCGACGTTTTAGCTCAAGGGCTTCCAAAAAATTTGATTATGAAATTTTACACATGGGTAAAGGATGATATTTCTGAATTTTCTAAAGTGGAATCGAATTTTTTGGACATTGGAATATTTTTAAATTCAATTTCTCGTCAGATTCAATCAGAAATTGCTAGAAAATTATTGGAAATTCGAAAAATCAAAATTCCAACGCCATTATGCTTCAGATGTCACCCTCTATCATGGGTTAAAATTTTAAAGCATTTTGAATTTATTGACCCTTATTTGGAGGAGAGAGAAAGCCTATAGGGGGCTTAGGAGCCTTGAAAATTTATGAAAGTGCCCTCGGAGATGACTAAGCTGTCCCTAGTACTCTGAAATGTGCCGATCGAACCGGAACCCTCGCTACTATCCTATTAGTAGAGACTCTCCTTCGGGGGGGGTTGAAATTTTGGGTATAACAGATTGCCCCCCGTCAACTAGACTTTGTAATGGAAATGAGAAGGCTAGTTGATGCTTGAGTGATACCTCCAAAATTTTGGATCTTAAAAGACCGCACGTGCAATCCGGCAAGTTGCGTCGAGCTATTCTAAGGCGCTGACTACCTATGAGTAAAGTGGAAGGGTGTCGAGCGGTTCTAAGGCGTCGACCACCTAAAGGTAATAATGAAGTAATGTCAGACTATTCTAAGGCGCCGACTACCAATAAGGATGATATGATGTCAAGCTATTCTAAGGCGTTGACTACCTATAATGAATGAGATGATGTCAAGCTATTCTGAGGCGTTGACTACCTATTAGTGATTGAAAATTGGTGTTGGGTCGAGTTCTTCTATTCGGGTGAGTTCTGCTGCTCTAGTGAGTTCTGCTGCTATGGTGAATCTGAATCTTTGGCTGAGAATCTATATCTCTGAAGAGTCTGTATCTTTGGCTGAGAATCTGTATCCCTGAAGAATCTGTACCTTCAGCTGAGAATCTGTATGTCTGATCGGGTGAAATCTGTATCTCTGAAGAATCTGTATCTTCGGCTGAGAATCTGTATCTTTGATCGGGTGAGAATCTGTATCTCTGAAGAATCTGTATCTTTGGCTGAGAATCTGTATCTCTGATCGGGTGAGAATCTGTATCTCTGAAGAATCTGTATCTTCGGTTGAGAATCTGTATCTC
This sequence comes from Limonium bicolor, assembly GCA_023374045.1. Lineage (NCBI taxonomy): Eukaryota > Viridiplantae > Streptophyta > Magnoliopsida > Caryophyllales > Plumbaginaceae > Limonium > Limonium bicolor. The sequence continues at coordinate 281,910,943 of CM041780.1, forward strand.
TGATCGGGTGAGAATCTGTATCTCTGAAGAATCTGTATCTTCGGCTGAGAATCTGTATCTTTGATCGGGTGAGAATCTGTATCTCTGAAGAATCTGTATCTTCGGCTGAGAATCTGTATCTCTGATCGGGTGAGAATCTGTATCTCTGAAATCTGTATCTTCGGTTGAGAATCTGTATCTCTGATCGGGTGAGAATCTGTATCTCTGAAGAATCTGTATCTTCGGCTGAGAATCTGTATCTCTGATCGGGTGAGAATCTGTATCTCTGAAGAATCTGTATCTTCGGCTGAGAATCTGTATCTCTGATCGGGTGAGAATCTGTATCTCTGAAGAATCTGTATCTTCGGCTGAGAATCTGTATCTCTGATCGGATGAGAATCTGTATCTCTGGTCTATGAGGAGTTTCGTACGGATGGATGCAAGGTAAACTTTATGCAAATGATCATGATGAAAGTTGATTATAAAAGTGCCAAACATGGCAATGTTAAGGGTCAAAAATTTCCAAAGCACGACATTACTAGAAAGTGTGCCAAGTGTGGCCATGATGTGGTTTATGAAACCGAAGTAGTTAGAGGAAAGTTGTTCAAGACAAGAATTTGTTGAAAGAGGTGCCCAACGTGGCAGTGTTTGAAGAAAATTCTGTTTAGTGAAAAGGAAAGTGAATTATCATTTCCTAACTATAGACTTCAGACTTGTAATTTATCTCCTACGAGATGAACATGCCGCCGGTGGGGTATGGTGTATGATGTGAAGGTAAGGGCTTATGTGGGCCTGTGGTGTTTGATGTGCAGGTAAGGGCTTATGTGGGCCTGAGGTGCTTGATGTGGTGGTAAGGGCTTATGTGCGCCTGTGTGGGATGATGGTGGTGATGTTTGAGCTTTGGGTTCCAATTGGTGTTGTCATAGCAATTGTTGGAACCAACAATTGCCCCCAGTATTTTTCCCTTAAGACGATCTGAGCTAGAGTTCATGGCAATCGATCATTCCGATCGATTGCCCCCAGTATTTTCTTTGATCAAACGTGCGAACGAGTCTCGTCCTCACAGGGTCAAGGCTTATGTTCTGATTTAGTGCTTCCTAACCTACACTCGACGTGTTTGGTGTTTACTCGTTTCTCACTTACGGTCACAACTTCTAGACCATTGAATTTGATATTTGATGAATTTACGCATTCGATCTGTTACTTTCACGTGATTGGATGCACAACTATCAAGTCGGAAGTCTTTAAAGCTTATAACGTGGCCACGGGGTGTGATGAAGGACAACGGGACCATGGAGGGATATTTGAGGTATGTGGAGCTTAAGTGGGTGACCAAAGCTGCAACTTGCGTCTTCTCTCAGATTCATCTTCCTTGTCTTGAAGTCGTCTAACTGCTTCATGTTGACGTTGTTTTTGAGCTTCTGGACTTGGACTTTTGAAGTTGTCCTTTACACCATTTCTCTTTTCGTCTTTTGGATTTCTTCGAGGCACTTCGGTTTGCCTCTTTGTTTGATCCTTTCTTGACTTTGCCTTCGGGGTTCTTGTGTTTCCCGGTTTTGAGTTTTGAGAGCTATTTTGATGTGAGCTCTTTTGTTCCTGTGTCACTTTGGGACCATTTGCGGATCACTTCCAACTCGATAGCGGCTTTGCTTCTCTGGACTGATGAAAACGTTATCTGAGAGTCAGGCTCCTCGCTTCCTTTGGTCACCGGGTTGGTTATTCATCACGGGCTGGCTTGCTTTGTGGAGCTTTGCAACATCGAAAAGGGATATATGAAAGGCTCAGCGGGGGTGCCTAGAGTTTGATGTCAGGGTTTACAAGCTTTTAGCTATGTGGTGTTGTACCTAGGTGCTTCGTCATTCTTGATAGTTGTGTATCCGCTCTTTGTTACTTTTCGCAGGTCTAAGAGTAAATTTACAAATTATCTCCTTCGATCGGAGTCATGCCGTTTGCCTTACCTTTGAATGTGGTCTCACCGGAGTCGTGTAAAAATGACACGCTCGTTCACTCATGGTTTTTCCGCTCAAGACACACTCGTGAATTCTCACTCTGAGACTTGTTCACACAATTAAACAAAAGAAATAATGTGGTTGGTCTTTAAACTCAGATTGCCCCCAGTATTAGTCCAGGGTTTATGACAACAATTTGTATGTGGTTTGTTTGGATGCTTAGGGGTGAGCTGTGGCATTTGGTTGGACATGTTCATCCTTTTGGAAACAAAAAGACAAATCATTTTATTCAATTGCCAGAAGATGAACATTAGTTTTGAAAGATGATTTGGTTGAAGGTGCAAAATGAACAAACATTTTTTTCTTGAGATTGTAAATCGAAAAGACAAAAGACTGAAATTCGAACATCTAAGCCTCATTAAAATGGAAATATCATAAACCCCTTACAAAATAGAAAAGAAAAATTAAGAAAGCAAAATGCAACTAGACACTAGCCTACTCGACAAACTGGAGTCCTTGCTCGATAAGGTCCTCAATCTTGTGCTTCAATGCTCTGCAGTCGTCAGTACTGTGTCCTGGTAGTTGATGAAACTGGCAGAATTGAGAGATGTTCCCCGGCTTGGGTGATCCCAGGGCTAGGTGTGAGAGGCTGTAGTAGGTCTAGCTCTTGTAGCTTCACGAGTGCTTGACTGAGAGGCCGGCCGATGTCGGTAAACTGTCTCGGTGTAGAGAACCTCTTGGATCGGGGTGAGGCCTTGATGTTCTACTTTACAGCACTGGGTTTTTGTATGGTGCTCACTTGGTATGAAACTTGAGCTGCTTTGGCCGGTCCTGACTTAAAGGTCTCGATACTCACACCCTGGGCTTTGGGTTGTTCCAGCTTCAGCTCGCCTTTGTGATCTTTTCTTCCATGATTCTTACCTGTCCCATCAGCATGTCGAAATTAGGGAAGTATGTGCAACTCAGCTCGTTGTTGTATTGTCTCTGCATATTGTCCACAATCATTCGAATCTGTTCTTGCTCATCCATTTTTGTAGGCATAGCAGCGGCCTTCATCCTCCACCGTTTGATGAAGTCGGACATTGATTCACTGTCTTCTGCCGAGTGCTGGCAAGGTCGGACCTGGTGACTTCGAGATTCTTAGCATACTCGAAATGGTGCAAGAAAGCCTCACAGACCTCCTCATAGGTTTTGGTGTTCATCCTCTGAGTCAAATACCAACGTTGAGGTGTTTCATCGAGGTAACGGGCAAAGACCTTGCCTTTTGCATGTCATTCAACCTGAGGATGGACATCTCCCTATCGAACATCGCCAGATGGACCTGCGGGTCTGAGGAACCCTTGTATAGAGCAAGTGTGGGCAACTTCAACTTTGGGGGGAGATCAACCTCGGGGTACGATGCCATAGAGGAGTAATCAAAACCAGCCGGCTTGCTAGCCTTTTCCATGCGCTCGATCCTTTTCAGAGCCTTCTTGATTCTGCAGTTAGCTGGTGATCTGGGGAGGCTTCCTACGAATCCTTGCGCACCCTGGGCCCCAATGGAGTTAGCTTCGACGTGGTCATGCTCGTTCCCAGAGTCAGCAATCTTTCCTAATGTTTTCCTGATGACCAACCTCAAGGGAATTGATTTTGCTTTTCAGCTCTTCGATGATGGTGACATACTTAGCCTCCATGGCATCAAAGGCGGCTCTGTACCTCTGCTCTAAGGCTGCAAACTGGGCCTCCATGCTGACTGGGTTTCCTCCTCTGCCATACTTGGGATTCGGGCTTATCTGTTGGAAAACAGAAATGGATTGAGCTAAAATTCTGGACCGTGAAGAAGTTGTAGGTTAAAACTTGTTGGGCTGCAAGAAAAGCACATGAGCTGGAATGTTTTGAAGATTGTGGGTAAGCACTGAGGCCCGAAATGAGTTGGAAGGGAGGTGCCTAGAAATGTTTGAAGAATGTGGCTCTTGGGCCAGAATATTTTGAGAATTGGGCGCTTGGGCCAGAATGTGTTTGGGCTAGAGGTAAAGCACATGGGTCAAAATGATTTCTAAACCATGTTCTTGACGTGAATTGGAATTTGGGCCAAGTAATTCTGATTGGGCCTAAAAGATGATACTTGTTTCTAGGATCTTGGGTCAAAGCCCAAGTGAAAAGTCTTCCTAGACTAGAATGAACCTTGAAATGGAAAGGCCTGATGGATCTTCATGAACTGCTTTAGGTGGATTTGTTTTTCATGGGCCTAGAACTAAATTGGGCTGAAAGACAAATCACCTAAATCTAAACTTTTGGGCCGAAGCCCGAACAAATAACTCGCACATTCAAATCAAGCAGGGCCTTTGGGCCGCAAACAATAAAGCCGCGATATCGGGTTGGGCTGAGTTGATGTAGGAAAAGTTCCTATCAATCTCTAGACTGGGTAGTGGGCCGATCATACAAGCAAACAAGGCCCACACAAATTCAACATGTCCTCACTTGACGGTTAAATCAATTTGGGTATGGATCGATCCGGAGAGGTGCTTGGGGCTTGGGCCCAGGTCACCACAAAGGAATAGGGCTTGCACGCCATTCTCTTTGGGCTTCCCCACTTTTTTCACATCACCTGAAGGTGTGCGTCTACGGCCGGGTCTTTGACTGACCAAACAATGGGCTGGGTAAGGACACTGCCAGGAAAACGCTTGGGGCTAAGGCCCAGGTATTAAGGGGATGTGGTTAGACGACATCCTCCTCTTTTCCCCCGCTTATTCACATCACCTAAAAGGTGTGAGTCCCTGACAGGGGACCCTCAAACGGGTCCCGGGATGAAATCGGTTTAGGTGGACCCTCGCTCTCATATGATGCAAAGGTGCAGAAAATTAAAGTGCGCACAAAAGTAAACAAACAAAGTAAAAAGCCATAAATAAACATTTTTCGAGTTAAGCCCTCTTTCTTAAAATTAAACAAGTTAAAATTAAGAAGTGTCCCCAGCAGAGTCGCCAGTCTGTGAGCCTCGATTTTAAACCCTATCCTATGTGATTAAAGTTGATTAGGATCTAATCGGGTTTTAGGTCCACTTATAACCTAAGATTAATAACTAGTCATATAACAAATTATTAAAACCTAAGCTAGCTCACTGGAACCTATTATGAGTCGCCACCTAATTTTAACCTATATCAAATTAGGAAAGGAGAGTTCGGGTTCGGGGGCTTGATATTCGACTTATTAGGGTTCAATTACTTTCATTACCCCTAGAAGTCGTTTTTCCTCTACTTAGTTTAATTACGGCTTATTACGAGTCGTTTTAACCTAAGTGCGCGAGCTTCTGTTTTTTGTGTTTTTTAGCATTTTTTGACAGAAAATTAAAGTGAAATTAAAAGCTATCTAAACTAGGGTTTCGGAGCAGAATTAGGTCGAATTTTGCTTACGTCCGTAGCCACGGACCCCATGTCCGAGACCACGGACCCCGGTTAACCTAATTATACAGAAGAGTCGAAATTAAAGGAAAACGGAAAATTACGAAGTCCGGGGCCACGGACAGGCTGTCCGTGGGCCCGGACATTATTAGAAAACCTAAATTTTGAATTTTTAAAAATCCCGCCGCCGTCCGTGGGCGTCCGGGCTTACGGACAGGGAGTCCGGGACCCCGGACATCACGTCCGTGGGTGCGGACCGCCCTCGGACGGCGGCGTTGAGGCTGTTCCCGAAGGGTTTTTGGCTCAAATTTTATGGGTGTGTAGCCTGAAAGATGTACAATTCGTTAGTAATTGAAAGATTGCAGTTTGAAGTCGAATTATGTACGAAACTTGACGAACAAGTAACAAGGCAGAAACAAAAGTATTAGCAATACAGAAGCGTAAAAAGGTTAGTTTGAACCCAAAATTTGACAGAGAGTTAATAAGGTCGTGGAGAGTTAGAAAAGTAGAATTGCAACCTGTTTTACCTTCAGATTCGTGGTGCTTCTTCACGTCGGGATTCTTCGGAGGCCTCGTTGATGGCGGATCCGGAGGAACTTCGAACCGAGCTTCTGACTCCTTGCTGTTCTTGATTCTTCACATTTTGGTGCTGTTTTGGTGAGGGTTTGATGATGGATGATGTGGGAGTTGAAAAACGTGTTTTGGTGTTGATTTTGGTGAGATTTTGTGTTTGATTGTGGCTCTGGAGTTCAAAAACGTAGAGAGAGAGAGACGGCTGCCATCTTTGAGAGTCTAGGGTTCTTGAGGTTCTCCTTTGATCATGGGATAAGGTTCCTTATATAGGCTTCCTTAAAGATAGAAAAATCCAGTAAAAACCGAGATTTACCGACGTTTTAGCTCAAGGGCTTCCAAAAGGAATTTGATTATGAAATTTTACACATGGGTAAAGGATGATATTTCTGAATTTTCTAAAGTGGAATCGAATTTTTTGGACATTGAATTTTTAAATTCAATTTTGTCAGATTCAATCAGAAATTGCTAGAAAATTATTGGAAATTCGAAAAATCAAAATTCCAACGCCATTATGCTTCAGATGTCATCCTCTATCATGGGGTAAAATTTCAAAGCATTTTGAATTGATTTGACCCTTATTTGGAGGAGAGAGAAAGCCTATAGGGGGCTTAGGAGCCTTGAAAATTTACGAAAGTGCCCTCGGAGATGACTAAGCTGTCCCTAGTACTCTGAAATGTGCCGATCGAACCGGGAACCCTCGCTACTATCCTATTAGTAGAGACTCTCCTTCGGGGGGTTGAAATTTTGGGTATAACACCATGGAGAGCCTAGAGAATGTTGCCAAACTCATGCTAAGCTCGTTACATAACTCGTTACCGTCCTGTTAAATTGAACGAATATCTTAACACAAAGGTGTGTCGGATATAGTGATCCAAGCACACCGAACAAAACATAGTATGCCCCTATGGCCCGACGTGAGTCAGTAAAATAGCCTTGGATATGCTAAAGGGAAGGTTGAAAACCAAAATGGAAAACAACCATAACATACAAAGAGAATCGAACCGGTTATGACATCGACTCCCATACTCACACGCGTGGCCGGAACAACCGGACTCCTCACCCCCCGGTTAGCACTTGTTAGATGTTCAACAATGAACTCAATAAACAAATCACAACAAGTGGTTAAGTCTTATTAGACACACGCAAGGGAAATGAGTCACATCTTAACAACATTATAATATAAACAACTGTAAACTCGTTACATGACTTAAGTCTTACAAGGTCATAAACACACAGAAAAAAAAACAAACAACACACAAGCCGGTGTAAACCGGTAGGCAACAGACTGCAAGAAAACCACACCTTGGTCCTTGCTGTGAACGTGACCCGCCAAGCGTAGTCCCTAAACATAATTAATAATGTCGGTTATTTAACTTATTTAACTTCCGGTTACTAAGCATTTACATGATTGTATGACAGGTTCTAATGCCTAAACTCACCCTTGATTACCTTCATTATACCCCCTAGGGTTAACTACTTAAGCAACTTTTGTTGTTTTTTTTCTTTTTTTTAACAAGTTTTGGTCCGACCGACCTTACCGACCGACCTTACACAAGGTCGGTCCATTCCAGAACATATTACCGTCAGAAAATTCTACTCCGACCGACCTTGCAAGTTCGGTCCACAAGGTCGGTCTATTCCCGAAAGTTTTTCCCCTTTGAAATTTCAGGCCCGACCGATCTTGGCAAGTTCGGTCCAAGATCGGTCGATTCCCGAGACTCACTTACGTACAAAGATTTAGGCATGACCGACCTTGTAAGTTCGGTCCCAAGGTCGGTCTATTCCAGAGACTTAATCCGTACCAAAAATCCATGCCCGACCGACCTTGCAAGTCCGGTCCCCAAGGTCGGTCCATTCCAGAGACCATTTCTCGCAGGGTAAACTGGGCTCGACCGACCTTGCAGGTCCGGTCCCCAAGGTCGGTCTGCTCCAGACCCTTGTTTTTAATTGCTCATTTAACTCCAAACTTCACCTCATAGTGCCCTAGTATGTTCTAACCACATTTGGCACTTCAAACACCCCTTAAGACATCCATTAAACTCCTTAAATCATTCACCAAAAACCTCCTCAACATTACACAAATTCTTATACAATGGTTAGCACATGCAATATTTTCCACTAAGTTTTATGTGGTGTTTATACCTAAAACTATCACTATTCCCAAATGTTTTCTCACCATTACAACATCATTTCCCAAGCATCTTGTCTTCCTAACCAACTCCTTGAATATCTCCACAAGTTTATAGCTCCTTCATGCAACACATTGCTTCTTCCTTGTTCACCAACATTGTACAAGTCCTTAACACAATCTTACCATGACCTTGAAGTATTCCAAAACACTCACTTGTATTCTAAATCCTCTAAAATATTGCCTAAGTCCTTTTTACATCTTAGAATACCTTAATGTATGTTTCTTTCACTAATAGAACACTTAATCACTCTAAACACTTCCTAACTCACCAAACTCATTTTAAACACCTAAAACTTCTTATACATTATCTAAATTTCGGCATGGGTTCTCCTAGCATCTTGTTACACCAAAACACAAGGTTTTCACCATTAAACATTCAGGAACACTTAAATCCATCAAGAGCATTCTTATACACAAAACTTCACCAAACTTACACTACATCACAATATAGTGCATTATTTAAATTGCTTGGCACTTAGGCCCTTAAATAACATGGCTCTTAGGCCCTTAAAATGCATAAACCATAAACACTGAATTTCCCACAATATATTTGCCTTTGACCTGCAAATACATACAACAACTCATATGCCCTTTAATAGTCTCCTTGAGAACATTTACTAGGTCATTCACCATTGGCTCCTTAAGTAGTTTAATTAAGCAGCATAAGCTCATTTCTCCTAAGGCTTTAAATTTCATTAGGTTAACACATTAACTCTTTTCCTCACAAACTTCTTTCTTGTTTCCTTGACTAAATCGGTAAGGCTTTTAGTTGCTTGTCAACTACTAATCAATATACAAACAATGTAATGAGTATTCAAGCTTTATGCTTCATCTCATTGTAAACCCTAGATACATATATTGTCTTAGAACATTAAGATGATTGTTTTACCTTGGAAATGAAAGAGAGTTTGGATATGTAGCAAGAGAGGACTCCACCAAGCCCTTGGAAGATTCAAATGAAGCTAGAACAAGGCAAAAGAAAACACCATGAAGAGGTGATTTTCGGTGAACATAAAAACATGGAGGAAATGTTATTTTTCTTTGAGTTTCCTTACCTAGAAGCAAAGGAGAACAATAATATGTGAAAAGATGAGCTCAAGCTCCTCCCATGGAGATTCCTCTTGGCACCGAAATGGAGCTCTTGGAGTTTTGAAAGGATGAAGTTGAAGAGCTTGGCAAGACAAAGAGAATGGTGGTCTTGGTTTTTGATTTGGTGAATGGAGCTAGGAATTACAAAGGATTGAAGATGGTGAATGTTGGTGTGCTATAGCAACCACAGAAGAGAGCAAGAAGGGAGGTAGAAGACGGTGGGAAAGCAAGGGAAATGAGAGAATGAAGAAGACTTAGTTAGTTTAGATATTTAAGTAAAAGTAAATAGTGATTTACTTTATCAATTTTCTATCTTATCAAATTAACAAGGGGGTGACTCATTCCTTATAATAAAACCGGCCCCCATTATGTAATAAAGGGTATTTTAGTCTTTGTTGACCAATTAACTTACTTATATTGACTGATGTTATAAACTAGCTTAATTTAGTTACTATTCACAAAACAAGGCACATATTTGTGAAATTTTTGATTTCCCATTTATTTAGACTTCCTAATGTGATACTAAGTAGTACACATGTTAATTAAAGAGTAATGATGGACATTTAGCCATTCGAAACTTATTTACAAGACAATTTTTCAAAAATGTGCTTTAAGACTCCTTAAAGCACATTTTGTGTTTTAACTTGTTTTCAAGCTTGGTTTTCTTTGGTAATTGGTTTAATATGTTCATGAACATATGAATAAGGTCTTGGTAAGCTTATTAGGTCTTAACCAAGATTATCGCATGCTTAGAGCACATTTTTGCCCATATTGACTTTAAGGTAATTTATTGTGTTTTCTATGGTTTAAATTGTTTACTAATGTTTCTTAGACTCTTTTTAGTCTTAATATACCATATTTTAATGTTTAAACAACATACCAAGGTTTGGGGTATTTCAACTTTATTGCTTACGCACTTTTCACGCGCATATAAAATGCTATATACTTGTATGTGTGTATAACACAATCGTCGTTATATTAACGTTCTACAAGTAATTGTAGAACCCTTTTTATGTGATTTGTTAAATGCATTTTAAATTCCTATCATATGAATTATAGAGTTCCTCTTATGACAAAGTTTCCAACCTTACAATATATTTCCACAAATTTTCTAACTTACCCCATCATGTTATGTAATGTTTATAATGCATATTTATTCCTTAATAACTTCCTTATAAGATTTATCCTCTTTTACTTCAACATTATGTCAAATTATACTATCCCAACCTTATTATATATTCTGTCCACATATTAATCAAATCAGCCCACACATTTTCGGCAACTGCAATATTTACCCCTTTCACTTTGATTATTTATAGAATCAACCCATATATTATAACCACTATATTTATATCCTTATTAGTTTATAATCTAAGGTTTTCAAAAATTATCATATACAAGTGTTATGTATACAATTCTGAACAGCACCTACTGTTTTTGGAAGTCCCTATATCATTCCCACATGTTTTGATTATTTACAAAAAATATCCCATATATTATACTTGTTACATTATTAACCTTATTAACTTATAACCTAAGGTATTTAAACCTGATAATATACATGTGCACATATAAATATATATTATTGAACAGTCCCGACATGCTACCCAAATTTATTTATCCACCCATATATTCTTTTATTTACACTATAACCCCTTTGTTTGCAACCTTTAATTTTAATACTTAAAACTTTATAATATACACCTTAATTATTTAAAATACCAAAACTAACCCAATGTTTTCCTCAATTCCAAACAGTCCGAAAGGTTGCTCTAATTCCCATTTCCACCCAAACTTTCAGTTATTCACTGTGTAGCCCATAAGTTTTATAAAATATTACATTTCAATACTTAAACTATATGTTATACTCCTTAATTACATTAATCACAAAACCAACTCATAATTTACCCAAATTACATACAGACCCACAAGGTCATTTAAATTCCAGTCCACCCCTAATCTTTCGGAAATTACATTATATACCCATAGTTATTTAAATTGTCACACCTAGCACTTAATCCATATTTTATAACCCTTAATTAATTTATTCCTTAAAAACTAACCCAAAAATTATTTTACTCTCCAAAAGACCCTACAGGTCTTAATATTATTTTCCAACATCCATATTTTATCGGATTTAATATCATTGGACCATGTCATAAGCTTATAATTATACCAATATTTTCTAGTGTATGCCTAAGTAGCTATATTACTAGAATCATAATTTTGTACTAGAAATTCATTTAACCTTTTAAATCAATCCAAAAACTTATTAATAATTATTTGAAGCTTAAAATACTCATAATAAGCCTAATTACATGGCTTTAAAAATAGCACACTAATACTTTTTTAATGACATCAAAATTTCCTCAAAATTATATTATACTCACGGCTTGCAGTAGTTTCTACATCTAACCCATTTAAATTATTTTCCCTACTTTATTTACTTATAAATTAGATTTTTAATAGGCCATTAGTACTTAATTTCACTAATCAAATTTTCAGCCCTTAATCTTCTCCACGTATATTCGGTTTCTTGTAGTTTTAACATGTAATGCCTTTAAATCCTTTCCTTTCATTATTAGCTTATGATTTTGACTTTAACAAGTCATTAGCGCTTAAGATTAATTACCAAACGTATGACCACCATTTACTACACATTTTTAGGATTTAATAGTGTACATACCAGCACCTAATCTCTCGCTTTGTTCAAATTATAGTTAGTTTCCTAAGCCATTTTTTCCATCAATAGTTTATAAAATATACGTTAATAGACCATTAGTAACAAACCCCACTATTCCAATGCTTAACCCTCAATTTTCCCCCAGTTTAACATATATTTCTAAAATCAGTAACTTTATCTAGCCTAACATGAAGTCGTAATCTGCAGATTACCAAAGTTAATTGATATCTCTTTATGCAAGTACTTCCAGCCCTATACCAGCTACAACATATTATTCTTAAAACATTTCAAAAGTGTGTTTTGATTTCTCGTACCTTATTTAAGCCACCAAGGGGTTTCACCACCACACTGCACCTCTCTGTTGTAGGTGTGTACGTATACATCAAAATTTTGTTCATAAATCTTCTTAAATCATTAGTATAATACCAAGGAGTTAAGTGAAATGCTTTTAGCTTCTATATTTGATGTCCCCTCTCCACGAAGACCCCTAACCTTGTCGGCAGTCTTGCTGTTTGTAGAGGCCTGGATGTACTCTTGAATAACTATGGCAGAGAGGAGTTTCAGTATTTTTTTTCGTAAAACGTGAAGGATGTGACCAGCCCACGGATTATGTTTACAATAATTAAATTCATATTATTTATCTTTTAGTTTGTTAGGATATTTTCAGATTTGTTAGTTGTTAGATGTTTTCTTTTATTCTTATCTTTCCCTAAATTCTGACTAGTTAGTTACTAGGATTATTACTATTTATTTGTACTCTTGGATGTTATTTGGGATCATCAATAATCAGAATTCCAATTTCCTCTCTTCTTCCCTATCTCTCTAGAGTCTATCCTTCTTCCCTCTCTGTCGTCTATCCTCCCCTCCCGTTCCTATTCATGCAGTACCGTCACATTGGTGCTTTCATTCCCAACCTCACCTCACTCCTCCAATTTCCAACACTCCACCGTCATCACTTGCCTCGTCAAAAAAAAATCAAAACTCATAAATCCCATCAATATTTTCTTCACGGCTAGCTTTGTTACGCCGCCACCAGTGCATCCACAAAAATTTTTCTTTTTCTGTCCGCCTAATCACCCTTGTCTACGATTATTATTTTATTCAGCAAACTCTCCAGCCTGCTAATTCCAGCCGTCTGGATTAGTTTAAAAAAAAACCAAAATCGAAACACACGCATACAGTAAGAAAAGCCCAAGCACATCGGCTATTCTACAATTCTATTTTGTCTACCGAGTTCAATCAGAGAGCAGTCTTGCACGTCCGATATTCTCCCTCTGTCTACCATGGCTTCAGATGGCACAACCACTCGATTCAAAGCCTTGGAAGACCAGAATAAAAAGACGAACGACGCTTTTAACGCCCTTGTGGCTGCACAGCTCGAATTCAAGAACACCATACAGTCTCAATTAACCGACGTTATCAGTCGACTTACGGCCATCGAGTCGTGCACACCCATTCTACGCACTCCCCCCAACACAACGACAGCTTCCTCGTCATCGACAGCCCCGCCAATCCGGACACCCAAACTTGAGATTTCGTTCTTTACCGGCAAAAACGTCCATGGCTGGCTGTTTCAGGTTGAACGATTTTTCTCTTATCATAATATACCACTTGACCAATGTCTCGACATCGCCGCGATGTATATGTCTGGACCGGCACTGGTTTGGTTCACCATACAACATCAAGCGCACCTGTTCACGTCTTGGGACCAATTCAAACTTATTGTACAAGAGCGCTTCGGTCCGACTGCGTTCGAAAGTCCAGAAGGGGCTTTGTACAAACTCACGCAGACAACGACGGTGGCTAAGTACACTGAAGCATTCAAAGCCTTACAATCCCGGGTTCCGAATCTGTCTCTCGCCAGCGCTCTCAACTGCTACGTTTCCGGCTTAAGAGACGACATTCGACGCGAAGTCCTTCTACTGAAACCAATCACCCTCATGTCAGCAGTCGGTTTGGCTCGTTCAGTCGAGGAGAAACTCGCCGCCGTTTCTGCCCGCCCTCCGGTTCAGTCATCCTACAACGAACCGTTTGTGCCATCGCCATCGGCTACAACTCCGATCTCAGCGCTTCCCCCACCGCCGGCCAAGACGCCAACCACTACCCCTGCCTCATCCGATCCCGCCCGGACTCCCGTCCGCCGTCTCTCTCCAACGGAGGCCTTGGGCCGCCGAGAGAAGGGTTTATGCTATAACTGTGATGAGCGTTTTGTGCCGGGTCACCGTTGTAAAACCCGTCAATTTTTCTTGTTAGTGGCTGAGCTGTCTGACTCCATTGACGACCCCGTTCCCGAGCCGGATTATTCCCCCTCTGTCAATTTTCCATTGTTTCTGCCTTGAGGACAAGGACGCTTTCGAAGGGGAAGGGAATGTGACCAGCCCATGGATTATGTTTACAATAATTAAATTCATATTTATTTATCTTTTAGTTTGTTAGGATATTTTCAGATTTGTTAGTTGTTAGATGTTTTCTTTTATTCTTATCTTTCCCTAAATTCTAACTAGTTACTAGGATTATTACTATTTATTTGTACTCTTAGATGTTATTTGGGATCATCAATAATCAGAATTCCAATTTCCTCTCTTCTTCCCTATCTCTCTGGAGTCTATCCTTCTTCCCTCTCTGCCGTCTATCCTCCCCGCCCGTTCCTATTCATGCAGTACCGTCACAAAGGAGGAGCAACTTTCATGGCCTTGTAAATGTCGGTTCTTACCTTCTCTTTTGGGACTCCATATGGGTGAGTTCTGGGTGCGTTTTCAGCTCATGAGAAGGCTCAGGATGGTCCTCATATGTAAGAAACAAGAGGTAGGAGAAGGGGGTTAAACAACCATATTTTCAGACATAGCTACAAGGGAAGAAATAGTCGTTACCATTTTTTTTTGTTTGCTTGCTTCCTACTGCTTGTTCCAGTTTGGAAAGGAGGAAGGTGGAGTCCTCTGTACGTGAGCTACACTTTGAGGATGAGAGGAAAAAGTGGTGAGGATTGTGCAGTATTCAAATGCAAGCAAGGACAGAGGATGAGGGAATAAACTTACCTTGCTGGAAGGGACTGTAGGAAGAGGAGGAGAATGTTTTCTTGCTGTTTCAACTGGGGGTGAGTAGCTACAGCTGAGGATGTTTGCTGTTCCAGGAAAAGAAGATAAGAGTGCTGCTGTTATAGAGGGGAAAGTGAATGAAGGATGGGCAGAGCTCTGTATATTCTTGTTTCACCAGATTGGGAAGAAAAATTACCGTGAAGAAAGGGGTGAAGTACGCAGAGCTAGTATGCTTCCTTATTGCTAGTTTGGGTTTGCCAAAATTACCACCGTGAAGAGGGAAGAGAATGAAGAAGGCAGGTACGTTCCTTGTTGCCTATTGGTTGCAAAACGCCGTGAGTGAAATGAATGAAGGAGAGGAGTATGTTTCCTGTTCTTGGAGAGGAGAGTTGACGAGACAGAATATGTATGTTATTGGTCCATGGTTCCGAGAATGAGTGGAGAAGAAAACTGAAAGAAGAAGGAGGATAGCAGGTGGAAAAAAAATCAAAATTGAAAGGCTTGTTATCTCTTGTTGTCAGTCGAGAGGGATGTGTTGTTACTATCACGTGAAAAAAAGAGAAGGAGAGAAGGAAAAGCAGAGAGTGTAGTCTGTACATAGTGTTGATGAGAGTCTAGGGCGGAGGAAACTTCACGGGGAAGAGGTAAGTATGGGTGGAAGAGACTTATTGTACTTATTTGTACTTTATTACTATTATATTTAGTCAAATGATGTTTGTGTGTGTGTGTTTTTTTTAAAATAGGCAATCGGCTAGGTACATTTTGGAGGGAGTTTGAATTTTCCCTTAGCTAATATTGTCACACTAATTATCTCTCTCTCTCTCTCTCTCTCTCTCTCTCTATATATATATATATATATATATTGGTGTGACTATGTTATATGTTACAATGTGACTCTTATATATATATATATGGTCTAAGGGTGTATATATATGAGTATATATATTGTACTTATGATTGTTTAAACTATATATGGAATCTATATAATTTATAGAGTGATGTTAATGGTTTTTAACACATGTACTAACATGTTACATGTGATATTAAATTTAGGAGTTGATTTCTCCTTAATAATATTTTCTCTTTGATTAGAGATTTAGTGTATAATTTCATGTCCAAATTTGGACTATATATTTATACAATAATATTTGTAGCAATTTTTGCAAATGATTTAATTTAACCTTATTAATTAAGATAGTAATTATTCGGGGTATTTCAGTCTACCCCCCTTAAAGGACTTCATCCCGAAGTCGTCTAAATCGATTATGTACATAACTACCAAATGATTCTCCAGATTCCAACCCATCCAGTCCTATCAATTCTAAAGTTCCAACACTTTCCTGAAGTGTAATTCATTTCATCCAACCACTGGTCTTCAATCCTAACCAACCACATATATAAATATATATATATCTCAAGTCCCGAAGGACGTTAGTGCATAATAGTTCAAGTGCTCTAAGCATATACATATCACAAAACACATCCCAAGTGCTTAAAGCACATACACATAATCAAATATGCCACAGGTGCTCTAAGCACATACATATCACAAAACACATCCCAAGTGCTTAAAGCACATACACATAATCAAATATGCCACAGGTGCTTATAGCACATGAACACAACAACCAACATACGTGTCGCAAAACGACACAAAAATGACTAATATGCCAAGGCTCTACCCCCCTTTAAAAGGGTTACACCCCGTGACCCCCAAAGTATCACACAGTCACTATGAGAAGAGCGCTGGATACATGGCTCTCATGGAGTTCTCCAACTCCCATGTGGCCTTTTCGCCTCATGGTTTGACCAACGGACTTTGACCATTTTAATGGTCTTGTTCCTGGTCTCCCTCATTTCCGTATTGAAACTTCGGAGTGGAGTCTTCTCATATCTGAGGGACGGGTCGATCTCTCGTCACTCGGCTCTTAGGGAAAATGCGAAGGTTGAGGCGTGTACTTTTCAGCCAAAGTCGTAGAATACTTGTGTGCTCTCCCAAATACGTTTTATTGGGCCCACTCGCTCCATAATAATGTGTAGACCCACGTACATAGGGCTTGGTTTGCCCTTTCCGTTCCTAAGAACATATTATAGATGGTTTATCAGCATAAAGTTATTACTGATTTTGTTGTAATATGATTGTGTCATCCACAGTCTTTGCTTAATTGAAAACAGAGGTATCTTAGTCGGTGCGGTATCGTTAATCGTAGATGCATACGATATGGTCTAAGTCGTGTCCAGACGTTCTGGATGACTAGCGCGGAATATATTTTTCATTGTACTATCTTCACTCATTGGTTTCTAGTTGAGGTGATGTATGACATTGGCTATCGTTTGTCATTAGTGCTCTTTGGACTAGTCTCTGAACTTTGGATGTATTAGCTTATAAATCCACGAAGGTAATTCTTGTCACTTCGTGGTTCCGGGTTGTTATGTTCCGGAGTAATATCATTAATTGCAATATTTGTTATGTACTTTGTGATGTTATATATTGTATTTTCAGCATATTGTTCTCACGTCAATACGTGTATGGTTCCCCCTGCTTTTGCTAGGGAATCCATTGTTGTGTTAATATTGAGCCTTGCCTCCTTCGACCTCTCATATGGGTATGTTCCTTGGCAATTGAGACCTTTTTCCCTCTGGTATATTTTATATCTTTCTGTTTTCCATGTTGGTTAACAGGAGTATAACTGTGCCCTTATTAGTTCCTGTGTGGTTTATGATGTTGAACGCCGTATCTATTTGGAGTGTGTCCTCTGACGGTCTAGGCTGTTTGTATAGCCTACCTATAATTTGTTTCTCATCATTTGAGTCCTTTACATGTTTCACTCGTCTGATCTTGTCTGTATATTCGTTTTGGTGGTGGTCTATAATGGTTGCTTTTGTGCGCACCATGTTTTAACCGGTTCGACAGTCAAGTTATTGTGACAATTGCTCTATAGTTTAGGCATCTGCTAGTGTACGAGTTTGCCTCTCTTTTATTGAGTATTAGTGTACTTGTGTTCAACCTCTCTATGGGTGAAAACGTATCGTTGCCCTTAGTTCGGGCATACAAGATTGTTACCTCATTCGTATTGTTTGTGTTCTCTATTGGAGAGTGGTTCCCTTTACGCCCCTCTTACGGGTGGCGATGTTTAATATTAAATAGGTTCTTTTGGATGCCAAGGATTGTGTTAGTGTAAGTAGTATTAATCCTTATGAGGTTTTTACTTATGCTTATTCACATGTTTACTGGGTTTTCCATGCTTGTCAATAGGTTGACTATCAACTCTCTCCTCTTTCGAGAGGTTCCCTCTAAAGTTATTGTGCGTTAACCATTCCTCTGCGGAGTTACGACTTAGTCGTGTTCTATTCAAGGTTTTTAGTTCCTCTAATCTCGTTGGTTCAATCGGAACTGAAATACCCCGAACTTAAATATAGTGATTAAGATTATTCTAATCCTTATTTAAGAGCCTAATAATGCCTAAGTAATATTGGTAAGGAAAAAGTGAAAAACGCTAAATAAGCGTTAAATAACCATAAGAGGTATGAGACCTCGGTTAGCATAATATATGGATTATAAAGCCTTAATAAGGCCTAAATAGTATATGGGAACAATTCCTGAAGAAAACGGATCCAAATATACACTAGAATGCTAATAGAGCTTTAGCGCACGTTTTTCGAGAAAACCCAAAAACGTGACTTTAAGTGATCAAACGGACCCGTAAAAAATTGGGAATCATTAAATAATAATTATTAAGCATTTATGGAAGCTTAATAACCAATAAAAATAATTAAACGAGAAAATTCCGGAAAACGGGCCCGGTTAGTGAATAGTACCAAAACCGGGTACAATAACGAGCGTTTTCTGTAAAAGACGAAAAACGCTCCAACTAGTATACTGTAGGGGGCGGTTTTATTAAGTTAAATAACCCTCTCTCTCACACACATAACTAGCTAAATTAATATAGAGTCAAAAAGTAAAAAGTACAAAAGTGAAAAGGGGGACTCTCTCTCTCCTCACCCTCTCATTTTCCCTCCTCTCTTTCTTCTTCCTCTCTTCCATCGATTTCTCCCTCCTCTATCTCTGGTTGGGTGATGTTGGAGAGCTTCCCACAACAACAATGGCAACTCTCCCTTCTTCTCCATGCTCCACCTTCATTTGAGCTCCAAAGGTAAAAATAATTACATATTTGTAATCCCCTCACCATCCTCTACACTTCTCTCTTTTCAAAATCCAAAAATGAGGAAGTTTATTTTCGTGGGTTTTCCCCATTCAAAGAGTAAATAGCACCAATGGGTAGCTTGGAGTCTCCTCTCTCCATTAAGGTAAAGATCTACATGAAAAACTCATGTTCTCTCCATTTTCCTTCATAACCAATTTTTGCCCATTTGTAATGCTCTATTTTTCTCTCTCCTTTGTGCATAATATCAACCTTGCAATGTTGGTGGATTCACCTTCTTGAACCAAGGGCTAAAAACCCTCCTAAGACACTCCAAAGGTAAACCCTAGAAATCTTGTTCTAAACATTTCTATAAACTAGCATTTAAGGGGTTAGTATGTTAATTATACTTATTTTATGTGCCTTGGGTGATGGGAATGGAGTTTGGCAACTCCATTCCCCACAAAACCGATTTGTGCAAGAAAGAGAGGAAGAGGAGAATTGAAAAAGAATTGGAGGAAATATAAGCTCAAGGTAAGAGCTCCTTCTTAATGCTCAATTTAATGCATTAGATGGGAATGAGTAAACAAATAAAAGAACCTAACTATTGTATTAGTATTGAAGTTTATGAAGTTTTGAGTATTTGGGAACTAGTAAGTAAATTGTAGGCCTTATAGCCAAGTGTATTGTATATGTGTATTAGTATTGTGGATTGAGGAAGTGTTGATGAATTGGCATTGTATTGGTTGCTGGTAGGACCCTTGTATGGGTGTGGCTAGATTAGGAATGAATTTGATGAAAAGTGTGTATGTGGAGAAGTAAGAAAAGTAGGTGAGCTATGGCGAAATTTTGGTAGGAATTATGTATTTAGGAATGACTTGGTGAATGGGAGAACCAAGGTGTATATTGGATTGAGTAGGTATGTTTAGTAGTGATGACGTGGTAGTTGTAGTATGAGAAATAAGAAGTGTAAAATCTGTAGCAAAGTGTATAAAAATGCATTGGAGAAGTTAGGAAAAATTAGTGTGTAAGAATTGGTAAAAAGAGTGTTGGACTTGGGTATAGATATTGTAGTTGCTTGGAAATGAATTGTAATGGTAAGATGGCATTAGAACAAAATGAAAAATGCAAAGAGGGGTGTAGGAATGCACAAGTGTGCAAAGTATGAAAATGTGAATGGAAATTTGTAGAATTTGAACAAGAAGTTGAGTAAGTATTGGACCATGGATTTAAGGAGTTTTAGTGAGTGTTTAAGTGTGTTTAAACATGTAGGAAACATGTGGAAAGTTTATGGAATGATTAGGGGTGGATTAAGGGTTGATTTGGGGTTGATAATCACCTTAGTAGTAGGTTTTAGCAGGGTCCGGGACCTAGCCCTTGTATAAGGTCCCGGACCGACCTTAAAAATGCCCCGAAACTCGACACAGCAGGTGGTCCGGGACCTAGGTCCATGACCAAGTCCCGGACCAGTAGTAAAAATAGGCCGAGACTGATGCAGAGCATTGGTCCGGGACTTTAGACCCGGACCATGTCCCGGACCATGCCCAAAATACCACCGTATGTACTTTAAAGGTTATAAATGATGGGGGATTGATGGGTAATGGTTTTAGAAGTTGTTAAGGCCTTGTTTGGTGACCTTTAAGGGCCCTAAGAAGTGTAAACAAGTTTGAGAAGTGATTAAGTAAGTTGTGAATTTAAGAACATTAAGTTAAACCGAAATAACGGGATAACGGGGTAAGTACGGGAGTAGTAATTATGTATGTATTGTGATACTTAGTATTAATTGAACCATTTGGCATGTAGTCATTGGTTCGAGACTAGGAATCGAGGAACAAGTAGGGACTAAGGAACAAGGAGACACCCGGTAAAGTAGATTTCGGAAAAAGGTATGATTTCTTCATGCCCTGTATCCTAATCTGGTTACCCCGATTTGTGTGCTTATTTGATCACCTAAATAAGATAAATGCATGAATCGGACTATATTGCACTTACTTGTGCTGACTTTGTTGTTCTTGACATTGATTGTCTTGAACAATAGTTTGTATAATTAATGAAATGATTAGATGAAGATAAATGTGTATGTACCTTGTATTGTACTTGTGTAATGTACTGCACCTTGTATGTATGTGGATGTGTATTATATTATTGTGGCTTGGATGTGTGACTTCTACTAATTCCTAACTACCTAACTCCTAACGTAAGTACGGAATAAATTGGAATGAGTAAAAGTCCGATATAGTTTCGGCCACGCGTGAGGATGAGGAGACACAAGAGGTTGGATCCGATTCCTGGTTCTTAAACTGGTCCACGGCCCAAACCCCTTAAATGGGTAGCATCCGGGATTGGTGAACCAAGTAAATCCCGGTGGTGGGACAGAGTAGTCCCCGGGCCGGAGGTCCCGATGACTTGACTTGAGTAAGTAAGTAAGTAAAGTATGAGTATGTATGCGTAAGTATTGTGTAACGAGTAAAAGAGTAATCTCCACCCGATTAACCCGGGTGGACAAATGAAGCTAACAAGTATTGGGCATTGTGTATGTATGGTGTATGGATTATGTAATGAGTATGTATTGTGCATGTAACGTGAATGTGTATTTCGGAAGAAGGTAAGTAAGTATTGTTGGACTTGTATAATCTCTTTGTATGTGATGGAGTGTATACGTGTATTTCCCTGCGTAAAGTATCATAGTATTGTGTATATGAGCATGTATGTATGTATTTATGTTTGAATGAAATCAATCGCATGTATTCGGCCAAGTGGTCGGCGTACCCTCACTAGTACGCGGGGTATGCGGTTATCATATGCAGCGAAAGCTGACCCCCTAGGGGGAACGTTTTTAGTGTGCAGGTACCCGAAGCAGACATGGTCGTAGTAAGAGACCGGTGATAGTGTAGATGTTAGAGGATAGTATTGAACTTGTAGCCTTGAAGTAGTAGTGTACCAAGGGGGTACACCTTGTGCATTGTAAGTATGTAGATGCGAGGAATGGGTAGATGTAGACTCTTAATGAGTATGAATGGAACTGAAAGAGGTATTGTATTTGTATAAGGAACTTAGTAAACTCGGTTATGTATATTGTATTGAATGGTATTGTAAAGGAGTAAAGTGTTGAATAGAGCAATGTAGTATTTAGTTGGTAAATGGAGTATGTATTGTAGATGTGTAGTACTCGGGATTCCGGTCCATCAGACCGACGCTGTATGTAGTAGTAGTAGCTTTGTTAGTCACGTGGGTGACTAACGGCATTGTATCACCCACCGTATGTAAGTATGTACCGCTGCGTGAATCTGGAAGTACGAGGAGATTGGACGGTAATGACAGTATTAACGGTAGGGGTGTTACAAAAAGTGGTGATGACTGGAAATACCGAGTTTAGGAAAATACCGAGTTAGGAATTAGAAGCTTAGGGCTAAGGGCTGAGTGATAGCATTAGAGAGATGCTAGTTAGGAATTCCCGGTGAGTACCGGACACAGTCGGGAGTGATTGACTCCAAAACTACAACGCCAAAAAGGTTACAAACCTGGCCAACATAGCTCAGACAGCTACAAGAACATTCACAAGATATAATCTGATGCAACTACAACCGTAGTGCCTAAACCAACTCAGGCGCAGTAACCACAACAAACGTGTGGGAACAAGCAACAAGGAAAGACACAACCAAATCAAAAGGGGAACCTCCAAGGATTGGAGAGGTACCCTGATCAACGACAGCCATGTCAAATTTACTGAGAAGTCACTCAAGAGACTAATTAACCTAAGTAAATGATCGATAAGATCAAAGGAAGAGTCAACAAGACTATCAAGTACCAGTGAAAACCATACCGTGACCGATATCAGTTTACCCAAAAACCACCAGTACCACGCACTTGCCACGGCAAGTGCAGTAATAACGGGAGCATTCAGGAGGACTTTTAACATACCACAGGTACATAGTAATGTACCGTGACAGCGATGAAGCGACTACAGGAATAAGCATCCTAAAACTGGAGGAATGAAACCATGGAAAGGCCTGACTGCCTCACCACTACATTTAGGACACACCAGTCAGCGGGAAGCTGGACTTGGTCAAGATTTCGAACATGGCTATGCCATGAAGAACTTCTTTTAACACCGTACCATGATTTTAAAACCAAAATTTTCTTTCAAAACCACAAACCTCATTTTAAACCTTGGATTTTAAAACCAAACCAACAGAATTACGGTGAGTATCATACCATGATACAAGAGGAGTTGACGACAGAATACTTCACCTAGGCGTGAGGCGAACACTACGGGTGTACCCAATTATGGGATGTGGGACGACCGCACTCCGAAGGAGCTTATGGGCCTGACAAGTAGTCGGGTAAGTGGTAACGTATCAACAAGGTACCCCACGTATGTATACATGTAGTGTACGACACACGGGAAGTAGTCAACTCCGTTCTACGGACCATGAGTAAATTTTAACCAGAACAACTGGACACCTCGGACAATCAAGGAGAAGGGAACTCAGTTAAGGAACAAGTATAAGGAACTCAGAGAATCCATCTGAAGATAAGGAATGAAGATTGGGAAGTGCAAAAAGCACAGACTAGTAAGTATAGACATTGGATATGTCTCAAATACTTCAAGCAATTACCTGACAGCTGGATGGGATACCCAGCCTAAACACAGTAAGGCAAATGCCTAACGTGAACTTAACAATGCTCAACAAACGGGGTGGAGTTCCCAAGAGCGATCCCAAGATTACCACAAGGTATAATCTATCATTGAAGAGGATATTAAACCCAGTCTTTAGCACTAGGAACAAGTATAAACAGTCTACCCAAGAACGGGAGACGTTATAACCCAAAAAGGGATAACTCAAATCTAATACCACAAGGCGGTATAGTAGGCATAGCATACCATAAACACTAGCTGGATGTAACGGCATAACCTAACAACACCCAGGAGCAATCCTTGAAGGGTGTCTGAGTTGACAACAGTCGAATGAGCGTCAGGATAAGAGCACGGGAGCTAGAACGAACACTCGGTTAAGACACCGAAGGGATTTCACTTCACAGGAAATACCCTAAACTACAAGAAGGCACTGATTAGCACCAGGTTGCCAAAAGGGCCTCCTATGAATGGAAGCGTGATGTCACGACTTGCCATGAAGCCCAGTAATACCTTCAACCTATGGGGTATACAAGGAGTGGAAACATGTATAAGCAGCTTGCCAAGAGCATAGCTTGCAACAATAAGGCTTAGAAGCCATAAACCAAATACGTTATATAAACTTAAACGGTTGCAAAACCCGCACCATTTGCTAACAAGACTTGCAAGAGGTACTGCCTCATACGTCAAGAAATCAACAACTGGACCATCAATTCAAACCCAACTTTATGAGTGGCTCGGACTAATGGCTATCTCAATGTCACTATCACTAGAGCATCACCCTAGTATATAGTAGACAAACTCTTAATTTTCCTTCATGCCTTCTGTAGAAATGGTAACACGGAGGCATAAGAATCGTAATAATGCCAACATTGGCCTAGTCCACACTTGGACACTACGGGAAACTTGGGGAAGACACCTCTCGTTGACCAAATAACACCAATGTGGTAAAGATGTGAACCCTTAGAAAAGGCTTCCATCTACCATAACAACGAGCTTGTGAATGTAGTTATTGCCAAGAGACAATCGAACAAGAAAATAAGATTTCCAAACCACTACGCCTACAAGAGGCTTTGGACTATAAAAGCACAACACTTAAAGAGCATAAGGACTCGAAGGAGTAAGTATACTCCATATGCAGTACATAGACAGATACTAACATAGTAACCTTGTCAGGAGACTTATGAGCGGAAGCAAACCTCTCAACAAGAACCTTCACTTACCAGTGATGAAATACCCTTCAATTGGGGAACGGGACCAGAAAACCCTTGAAGTTTCTTGGGATGTCCCGGTGATGTACATACAAAGCAAAACTGAACATCTAGAACCTATGACCGATGCTCAGCACTGGAAAGACAATAATTGTCAGGAATAATCAATGTGAATACCCATTAAACACCATGAATGACCCACCCTCAAGAGAGCTTGTAGCCCGATAAATTACTTTATCCTTGGTCAACCAAGATAATTGGTAAATGGTATCATAAATGATGGAAATAATGTGAGGTAAGCCAACCTACACATGAAATCTAAACTGAAATAAAACATCTCCACATGGGGAAGATAATACCATTACGGTATGCTACGACAATCATCATACATATGAACTAGGAACCTCCTAGTGTATTTACACCATAAGGAAATGGTGCCAACGAAAATGGTAATGAGTAAATACGAGCTACCACAGTAACACAGTCAGTAAGAACGATATTGTATAATGAGTAAGGATACGGTGCGCAACAAGCGACCGCTATGCGGAAGTAGTTAGACAATGATACGGAGTAGTAAGATGACAGGCAGAAATATTCATTCCTATCACATAAGTGATTTACTGTAACACCCCTCTCAATAATCACGATATAATCTCTCACGTAGCAATAAATAAAACGTCTCGCAGCGGAAAAACAAATAACCATTACAAAACTCACTCGGGTGTCACCAGCCGTTACTCGCCCATGCGAGCAATGCAGCCAAACTACATCCAACTTCCAATACAAATAAACTGCTAACCGCAGTGATAACGAGAAACTCCTATACATCACACTAAGTCCATAAACCATAAACATCGACAAGTGAGCATCTACCCAATCCTGAATACACAACCTTACCATAATACAATTCACCATCTTCATTGCTATACAACATCTCCAAGTGTGGTGACAAAAGTAACACTCCAATTACCCTGTTCCTGCTCTTCAGCTCTGACAGTGATCAACAACCTGTAATGGTGTAGTATCAGCGATAGACGCTGAGTATGCCGGGCCTGGACCCTAATGGTCACTTGTCATTTTAACCATCTTATTATTAGATTGGTTTCATGCTTTTCCTTTTTACAGTTATAATCAAAACTGAAGCATAAATGTATAATATATATTATCAGCCATCCAAATATCCATAATCATTTAACCGTCCATCCAATCCAAACATTCATTTAATATTCCATACAACATTTATATATCGAACGTATCGAGAAATAACAATATAATGTACAATGTACATTCGCCGTAGCGTACAGTTTTCATATCTAATTTACCTTAGCCTTGTAGGCTCCATCCAACCATCAACACACAATAAAATAACCACAAGTATAACCAATGAACAACAAAGCGAAACAACGAGAATAATAAACAAGTATTAAGTCTCGTCCATAGTATTGTTCGCCACTGTATAAGTCTCAATTGTTTTACTTGTTCAGTTATACCTAGTGACAATGTCTCGTTAAAACGACATGTCTCTAGTTACCCATATATTATGGCGGGTCACCCACGGCAGTAGCCACTCCAACGGTAGAGTCTCCGACCAACGAACCATTCTAGCTCACGGGAAATTTTCTTGATACTTACGGACTCGTACGCGGACATCCTGGTATCGTTTTTGTGATCACAGCGCGCACCAAGAGCCACATCCTCTTGGCTTTACTTCCATTCCATTAATTAATTAATTATACCATCGCATCGCATTACCAAATTTTCTAACACAACAGACTAAGGTCATTAGTCCAATCCGGAGTCTGTAAACTCGGGATCCAGTGTTAGACACGAGAGCGGCATATAGAAAGGCCAATGCTCCGTATAAAAGTCTTGGATAATATGTATATGTTATTATCCTAGTGCTACAACGTTTTACTTACGTTCCTTATATTCATATAAGATAGCACCATAGCCGCTAGTTCGTTTTATATATATAGGTTCATATATACGACCCAATACTGTTAACTCAACAACAGTAAATAACAAGCAGCTATAAATATACAATTCATGCATATTAATTAACACATTCAGACAAACAATCTTATCACAGATCACACAGAAGTCTGAACTGAGGAAGCCCTCAGAGACAATCAGGGACACATAACAACATACAAGTTATGTCAACCAAATCCGAGCCCAAGGAGCAACCTTAGGACAACTCGGATCAAACCCCTTTACATACCGTTCTCCCTGATTGTATTACGGTGGAGTATGAATCAGCAAGATCCTATGCTCCGTGTAGTCCGCTAGCTCGTCGAGCGTCTTGTCAGAAGTACAATCTAAACGGTAATAAACTATAAGTCAGTCTCCATGACTAACTACATCCGGTATTTCCGAACAATAAGTAACCCCGACAGTTCACCCCTATTTTCTACAGTTGTTCGTTACGGGTTTCTCTAAAACAGTCGGTTTGTTACTTAAGCTCGTATGTCAAACTATTTCAACTGTTAAGCTTAATTCATTATTTCCTTTTAATCTTATCCACCAATTAATTTTAGGTACGTAACCTATAGTTGCATGTATTCATGCATGATTGTATTATATTATTATTTTTTTGTATTGTATCCAAAACTCATAACTTATAGTTCGTAACTATATATATTTTTTTTATAACCACCACCACTAAATCATATGGTTTCCAACCAATATATATATCCACCTTATATACATTATCCTTGTGTATGTATATATTTACCACGTAGGTAACTCCCATGAGTTTAATAAACTCTTGTATTTCATGTTACATTTTATCATCTTCTTTTAGATGATTATTCCCATTAGTTGTATTATATCATACAACTTGTATTAAGATTATTACCCTAATATTATGTAACATTTTATGTTGTATAATTACAACTCCTAAGGTTTATTCAATAAATACCTTAGCTTATAAATTCCCTTTATTTACAGTTTGTCACATTCTTTAATGTGAATACCCTTCCTTATATTAGTTCCATCTAAACCATATAATTGCTATAACATTTATAACACTATAGACCTTAGTCTAAAATTCATTTTCCAACTCTTGTTAACTCGGTATAGCCCTTAACTCAATTTAAATCCCATTTTGACCACATAACATTATGTAATGTTATACCATTTACTAATAGCATACCATGTGATATTTTTTTTTATTCCCTTTGACTTATAACCTCTAGTTTTTATACAAAACTATTTTATATTGCCTCTTAGGCACCATAAGAAAATCTTATTCCTTTCCTTAGACCATAGTTTCCTTTATTTACAAAATCACCCCACTATTTATACCATGTTATATATACCATTTAATATAACATTTCTAACTTATAAAAGGGTATAACCTATGGTTATTTTTTTGTAAATTCCGAACAGCCCTTGTGCTATTCTATAATTACCATTTGGCCCTATTTATAACATATAGTTCTTCCATATAATTAAAACCATATATTATACACATATCTTAATAAATTCTCTTAATAATTCTAAAAATCACCAAATTCCACCAAAGGGTTATAAATATCCTTATTAACCCATATACTTTCGATATTTACCATTCCACCATCTATTTTTCTCCAAAGTGTCATAATGACATAATAACTATATATTATACATATATAGTTCATTTTAATTCCAAAATCCACCAAATAAATTCCTAATAGCCCATGGGTGTTTAAAATACCATTGTACACCCTTTATTATCGGTAATAACATATTTACCACATATGTTATAAAAATATTTCCATAAAATACTTATCTTATTATAACACCTTAAATAAGTTATCTAACTTATTTATTTTGGTCAAAACCTAGCATATGGTCAAGGTTGACCACCTTAATATTTCCTTGACCACCAATTCCTTATAATTACGGTTTAGTACCCAAACTTTCTAAAATTCACCATTTAACCCCAAAACTTTATAAAATCTTATAAGCTTTATTTTAACTCCTTTTTAACTCTAATTTTCGGCTTTATTTTTCTAAAGTCCCTAAATTTAATTTAATTACACCTAATACCCCATTTATTTTCGGTAATGAATTTATACTACTTAAACTTAATTAAAAGCTTGTAAATGCATAAATAAAATGGCCTAAAATACATGGCCTTATTACAAACATTGGCTTGCAAAATAAATCACACATAAATGTCCCAAAAACACTTATAATTCTCGGCCTCACCACACACTTTCCATTTAATTACCAAACTTCCACATAATGTCTTAAATTTGACAATTATGTTAATTAAATCTCTTAAATGACTAGCTTAATATATCTTAGTCATTTTTTTCCATTTCTAGGTCAATATAACCCATATTTATCATTTCACTCTCGACCATATTTATATATAAGCTTAGAAATTATAAAATCATAGATTTAAGGTGTTTATACCTTGATTTGCTTGAATAATTCCTTGTTTGAATTCGGCCAGCCTTGGATAAAATTTCCAAAGCTTCTCTTGCATGTTTTCAAACAGCAAACAAGGCCTAGTTAGTCTCCAAGAAAGATCTAACCATAAGAAGTAATTTAATGTAAGATTTAAGGCAAAAATCACCTTAAGAATGCAATGAGAGTTCAAGATGGTTTCGGCCTGAATCAAACACACCACAAGGTGTTAGATCCACCATATTGACATAGGAAATAGCTAGATCTCAACAAACTACCTTGTTATTAGGTTTTACCTTGGAAAAATGCCTTAAAAGAGGGTATTTCCTTTGGATCTCGGCCATCCTTGGTCCAAATGGCTAACCAACAGATTCCACATGAAAAGTAGAAGAAGATGAGGCTATGGCCAAAGTTTCACAGCCGAACTTGAAGGGAATCAAAAGTTATGAGCTTAAAGCACATTTTTACCTTAAATGGTCAAGACTTGAACTTTCCTCCTTAGATCTGGTTATGTACGAAACCAACACTTCCTCTAACCTCCAAATCACTCTACATAGATGTATAGAAAAGGTTGGAGTGTAGATCAATCGAAAAAGGAAGGAAGGATGAAGAAAATGGGCATTTTTATGCCTTAAGAGCTTACCTAGAGCTTGAAACCTCATCAATGGTGCTTGGAACTCTTACCTACGGTGGAGGGGAGCCTGAGAGAGCTCAAGGAGTGAGCCATCTCGGCTGAAGAGAAGAAATGAAGGAGGATGACCTATTATTGCCTTAAAGCACTTTTTTGAATTTTTTGGTCATTATTGGTTTGATGACTCATCAATGCTTGATTGGAGTTGATAATTGAAGGGGAATTCGGTGGAGATAAGGCAAGGAGGCAGCCGAGCTTGATTGACAAGGGTAGGCATGATTGGAGCCAATTTTGAATGAAAATGAGATAAATAATGTTACTTTAGTATACTTATTTTAAGGTGACTAAGCACTTTTGTATTGTACCAGCTGGAGCATCGAATTGCAAGAGAAAAGAGGAGCAATTGAAGGCTCCAAAACCGGCTGGCATCACATGGGGTAAGGTAAGTGGTACCCACCTTTTTGTTTTATAAGGTAAAGTTTACTTTTTTTGTTATTTTATGTAAAAGTAAGAGCATATATTTAATTTTCACATGTCTCTTGTCTCTTGGTCTGTTAAGAGACTTAATTATCTGATTTTATGTAGTCCATTTCGTGGTCAATGGTCAACATTGACCAACTTAGTCAATCTTGACCCAAACGGGCCCCACATTAGGGTTTTATTAATATTTTAATATTAATTTTGTAAAAATTCGTAAATTTCTGGAATTAAATTCCTAATATCATATAATATGATATTTTATTATATTTAAAGGTATTTATAACCTTTTAGCTCATTTAAAACCAATTTAAAAGACAATTTCACAAAAACGTGCTTTAAGGAGTTTTAGCGCACATTTTGTGTTGCCTGGTGTTTCTGAGCTCTGTTTTCTTTGACAACGGTCTTGTTGTGTTCCTTACATGATATTTGATCATGTAATTCAATTTTATATCATTTAGAGGTCATTTGATTTTTAAGGTTTTCCTAGAGCACCTTTTTGCCCTTTTTGACCTTGAAGCATGAAAGTGCTTGTTCTTTGTGTTGGAGTGTTGCCCAACAATTATAATATGTTTAGTAATGTGTTAATATGCTTAGGAAAAATTTTTGGGTCCTACATAGTTCATCTGGGTATTTATTTACCCTTAACAGTCAAAGGGTGCAACATCTTGTTTTGTGTTGACCACTGTTGTTCTCAGTTGATTTTCTAAGGCATGTTTAGGGCTTAATTAATGTGATTAGATATTTAATCCATATTTAATAAGTTTGGGGTATTTCATTTACTGTCAAGCGTTTACGCCTCTGCACTCTGTATGACTGAGTGTTTTGGTATTGCACTTGTGCAGCTAATGATCTAATGGGATGGCTAGGAATATGGAAAATGTAAACCGTAGTAAACCTTCTTTTCACCAACAAACATGGCATAAGCCAGCTAAGGAAGCTTAGCAACAGACCGTGCGGCCTGAGGCCAAAGAAGCACGAAGAGTGTGAAACACACTAACAATCACAACATGTGAATTCTATTGGAATAAAAGGTGAAAGGAGATGTAACAAGTCACTAGGACCGACGCATAGAAATGCAAGGTCATACAAGTAAAGAACACTCATACTGAACCAGAAGAACTGGTATGATTCAGAAACTATTGACACCAGAGGAAGCACTACAACTAAGTAGTGACTTAACCTCGCCCGACAATAAGTCGGAGAAACTTAGTGAATAATCATGGAAGCACGAATAGCATGTGCAGTAGATTACCAGAGAGCTGGTTACAATCTAAAACTAATTATAGTTCAAACACGGTAAAAGAATACCGCAATTGTTTAGTAAACCTTATTCCCATAATAGACAGATAAAAAGGTGATGTATAGCACATTAAGGATAACAAGAAGGGTGAATAACCTAAGTTATCAGGGTCGCGCAGCAGAAGCTAGTGGGCCCTAGCTAGGAGATAATATACCTAGTAAGTATAGTAGAATGGCTATTAATGCCTTGAAGCCTAATAGGATGGAACCGAATTAATTATGAGTTAAATAAACTCATATAGGAATCCTTGGTGCAAAGACTAAACCATTGTTATGATTAGGACCCTTTGACAAGGGTATATTATGTAACAAACCGTAAAGAAGCTAAAACGCTTTAGATTGTCCAAATTGAGTAACAATGTTTAATAATAATAACATATGGCATATTATGTAATCCCTTTTAAGGGGGGTAGAGCGAAAACCGCTTAATGTAAGTTTCATGAATAAAACACATAAACTACAATGTGCATAGCACAAATGAGAATCAAATTGATGGTTAGTACTATGTTAAATAAATATATGTATTCATTCACATTGTAATTATGGTAATTAGGCACGAGAAATGCAAATACCTTAGGGCGAATATACCCATTTTGTAACCCAGTGTAAGAGTATTGGTAAAGAAGAGTAATGAGTAGTGGACGGAGCTCCACAAGTATTTTAGCCTTTGAAGAAGTTGTACGAAATGAATGGGAGTAGTAGACGAATGAAGTCTAGGAGTAGCGTATACCTAGGTAAGTTATTGGAAGTAAATTGGGAACAACTAAATTCTACAAGTATGGTAATCCCTAGTTAGAATATTTGAAATGATGGAGAGTAATGGATGGAAGTAGTGAAGGTTGATGAAATGAGCACTTAGGTATTGAACCTCGAAGTAAAGCATTTGGGAAATAGATTGAGAATGAATGATGGACCGAATTCCATCCTTTGGAGATGTATGAAGGACTAGGAAGAGTAAAAAGATAAAACGTGAAAATAATTGAATTAATTGCTTGTTTGAAACTGATATGGGAAGTCGAACTTGATCCTGATCAGATCGAGGGAAACCGAACACAAATTGGGGTGGAAAGATAGTTCAACACTGATGCTGATCACATCAGGGTCGAATGATTCTCGAAGCTCCCCTCAAGTGGTCACAAGAATCACACATAGGATAGAAGTAGTGAATATAAATTGGAATTGGGAGTTGTGTATTTTAGAAAATTTCTAATTAGTAGTTGTAAAGGAATTCTCCTTAGACTGGAGATTGAGGACTTGTTGGAAGTTTATATCGGAGAAGATAGTAGTATAGCATATTGTATTATTCCAAGGGCAGTGGGACATAGAGGAGTCCTGTGTCTAGATGACCTGAGTGCCTACGGGACTGTATGTGTATTGCATTGCTTTGGGGATAGCTTTGCATTGTATATATGTGAAAACCTAGTAATGTGGAACCAATGGTTGGTAGTAATGTGGATTGGAGTAATTATAGTACATTTGGATGGTATGGAATGTAGAGACCGTAAGTAATGGATTCGGGGAATTGTAAGGAGGAAGAGTGTGTGACCATTGGTATTAGACATGTAAGAATGAGTAAGCATTGTAAACCTATAACCTCGAACAACTTTGAGGACAAAGTTCTTAAGGGGGGTAGATTGAAATACCCCGAACTTAAATATAGTGATTAAGATTATTCTAATCCTTATTTAAAAGCCTAATAATGCCTAAGTAATATTGGTAAGGAAAAATAAATCCAAAAGAAATAGAGAAACGCTTAAAAAGCGAAAAACGCTAAATAAGCGTTAAATAACCATAGGAGGTATGAGACCTCGGTTAGCATAATATATGGATTCTAAAGCCTTAATAAGGCCTAAATAGTATATGGGAACAATTCCCGAAGAAAACGGATCCAAATAATACACTAGAACGCTAATAGAGCTTTTAGCGCACGTTTTTCGAGAAAACCTGAAAACGTGACTTTAAGCGGTCAAACGGACCCGTAAAAATTGTGAATCATTAAATAATAATTATTAAGCATTTATGGAAGCTTAATAACCAATAAAAATAATTAAACGAGAAAATTCCGGAAAACGGGCCCGGTTAGTGAATAGTACCAAAACCGGGTACAATAACAAGCGTTTTCTGTAAAAGACGAAAAACGCTCCAACTAGTATACTGTAGGGGTGTAACACCCCTACCATTAATACAATGCTTACCATCCAATCTCCTTACATATCAGATACACGCAGCAGATACTTACTTATATACAGTGGGTGATACAATGCCGTTAACCACCCACGTGGCTAACAAGGCTACTACTACTGCTTACAGCATCGGTCTGATGGACCGGAATCCCGAGTACTACACTTCCACAACACATACTCCATTCATCAAACGAATACTACAAGATTCCATTCAATACTTTACTCCTTTGTAAACCATACAATGCAAAGTACATAACCGAGTTTACTAGGTTCCCAATACAATTACAATGCTTCTTCCAAGTTCATACATACTCACTACGAGACTACTTACTACCCGTTCCTCACAAACTACTTGCTTCTAATTACAAGGGTGTGCCTCCGGTCTCTTCCTTGACCATATTCGCTTCGGTACCTGCACACCAAAAATGGTCCCCCGAAGGGGTCAGCTTTCGCCGAGCATGATAACCGCATACCCCGCGTACTAGTGAGGGTACGCCGACCACATGGTCGAATACATGCGGTTCGTTTTCATACAAACATACATGCATACATGCTCTTATACACAATATTACAATACATTACGCAAGGCATACACACATACATACACTTCATTGCATACAAGAAGTACAACATAAACCATCCAATACATACTTACCTTTTTCCGAATTCCGCATACACATTACATACACAACATGCAATACTTGTTAGCTTCATTGGTCCACCCGGGTTAATCGGGTGGAGATTACTCTTTTACTCGTTACTTCATACATACGCATACATACTCATACTCATACATACTTACGGATCCATACTTACTTACTCTTACTCTTACTCAAGTTAAGTCGTCGGGACCTCCGGCCCTAGGGACTACTCCGTCCCACCTCCGGGATTTACTTGACTCACCAATCCGGGATGCTACCCATTTAAGGGATTTGGGCCGTGGACCAGTTTAAGAGTCAGGAATTGCAGCCAACCTCTTGTGACTCCGCATCCTCACGCGTGGCCGAAGCTATATCGGACTTCTACTCATTCCGGTTTACTCACTTAAGTTAGGAGTTAGGTAGTTAGGAATTAGCAGAAGTCAACATTCAAGCCACAATAATACAATACCCATATACGCATACATACAAATACATTACAATGTACAAGTACACTACAAAATACAATACACCTCATCATCATTCATATGTTTCACGAATTATACAAACTATTGTTCAAGACAAATATCAAGAACAATGTAAACAAACACAAGTAGGTGCAATATAGTCCGATTCATGCATTTATCTTATTAGGTGATCAAATAAGCACACAAATCGGGGTAACCAGATTAGGATACAGGGCATGAAGAAATCATACCTTTCACCATTGTACTTGTATCCCAACGTTCTTCCGGTATTCACATTTCACATCCTATGATATACATACAACCGAATAATTAATCTAACTATCATTAATTTAATTCGGTTACCCTTACGCTTCCTAACTCA
>CM041780.1:281946785-282281255 GCA_023374045.1 Limonium bicolor
CCAAATTCCATGTTCTTTAGCTCGTTTTGAAGAGCTCTAATCCCTCTATAACTTTCATGTTGATGACCAAAGCCAATTACAAACCGTTTGTAAGAGAGAGGTGTCTAAAGTTTCGAATTCATCACAGCATAAAATCACAGTTTTCTTTCCAGAAAACGTAAGGTAAACTCGCAACTTCTGGCTTCGATTTCTTTCTGTGTGATGCGATTTAGGATTAGTGCTTGCTATCATTGTGTAGATCTACAATTCTTCTTTCCAATGAGCCCTTACTCAGTATCTAACTCGTTTTATACTGCTAGTTATAGATCCGAAAAGTCGGCACACACGAACTGATTAAAGTTCGAGCCTTTTCCAGTTTCCGGTTTTCGAATTCACCAAATTCGCACAATCCGGTGAGTCTCCGACCAAATTTTTCCGATATTGTTGTTCGTAGTTGTTAATTCGACCTAACCCATGTTTCAATTGTGTCAATTACGCTCTAGATTAGGAGAATTTGACGATTTAATAACCGAATCGTATCCTGTTCGAATATAAACCCTAACTCTCGTATTAACCTCGAATCTTGATGAATACTACATGAAAATTGGGGAAATCGGTACCATTAGAACCGGAATTCGATTTCGAATCCATAAAACAAAAACCATTCGATTTCGTTCTGTAGATTAGGAGATATAAGCAGATTAGTACTCGGTTTCGATATTGAGTTCTCTGAAGAACTCGCGCAGCAGGAGCCGTTCGATCTCAGTTAATAGAGATGGACGGCCACGATTAAAACACGATTTTAAATGTATAAGTCTTTATATAGTTTCCAGGAATAAACCCTAACTTGTTTAATTAATTTAAGTACCTTCCCGAATGTATTTTGACTTGAAATTTTAACCATAGATTCCTTATTTTATGTAGTTTATTTTGATGTAAATTATTAGGATTGGAGTTTTTAAACATAAGTTATGATTTTTACAAGTTACGGCTTTTCTGGAATTATTTGGATAAATTAAAAATATTTTTATGAAATAAAAATTTTATAATATGTCTAAATGTTATAGTTACTGTATACTAAATTTGAGAATTTTTGGGCAATGGTAAAGGGTTTTAAAAATTGTGTTTGTGAGTTTTTCATAAGAATAACCTATAATATAAAGTTTTTAATGTAATCAAAAATTAAAGTAAGGTTTGTTAATTAACTTTTAAGCTGGGGATAATAAAGGGAACTAAATTAGCATTATATAACAGTAAGTTAAAATGTTTTTGTATCAGCTATCAAGAGAAGTGAAATTATTTACTATATGTATAAATACTTACTTAAGTAGAAACTTATATAAATTAAGGAATTCAATTATCCTACATTTTATTTACTATATTATATGGGAGTTAACATTTTAAATAAACTAAGGAACAATATATATATATTATGTTTACGCATTTATAAAAGGGAATTAAGAAGTAACTTATAGAGAATCAAGGAATTTAACTAAACTACATTTTATTTTATTATATTATGGAAGCTAATATGTTTAACTAAAACTAAGGGAAATACTTTATGTTATAAACCACAAATCAGTTTTGGATATGTCTAAAGATATTAGATATAATTAAATACAATAGAATTTCTTAAAGAGTGTTCTGGATAAATCTTAATATATGTAGGTATATGTATATGTATATATATATATTTAAGTACAATAAAAATAGATAAAGGAAATAACATTCCTTGTGAGAATATAATAGGAAGGATTATATATATATACGATAAATAAATAAATAAAAGGAATAAAATACCTTATAGAAAATAATATGAAGGAATTAATGAGTTAAACTAAACCTCTACATGATACTAATAAAAGAATATTATATGAGTTGGTATTAATTTATGGTTATAGGTTGAGTTTTTAGTTATCTTTGAGTTCCTAAGATTATATAAACCGTATTTAAACACATGTATTTATTTAGTCAATAACCACAATGTAAATTATAATTTGGTTAAGGAATTAATAAGTTGAGATTTAGGAGTATTTGGAATTAGTTTACATAAAGTGTTACACAAATAGATCTTATTATATAATTAATAATAAAATGAATGAAATACTTTTACATTTAAATGTTCTTATTATATAAACAATAATAAAATAAATGAGTTACTTTGACATCTAAATGTGAAGAGGATAAATAAGTCTAGATTTAATTATTTCTTAATATTTATAGTATTGAGTAATAACTTAATATTTTTAAGATAGAATCATTAAAAGGATTATGATATAAACTATATTAAACTATGATTTGGGAATTATCTAAATAATAATCCTTAAGTTTCTTGGCATTAGATAAGCCATATGAAATACATTTGTAACGTTGTTACCAATACTTAGGATGTGAGTTTATAAATAAGTGATGTACATAATAGTTAAAGATTTACAAAAAGGTTTGCAAATAGAAATTTGATACTTAAAATCATTGAACCTTTAACTAGATGAAACTAGGTTACATAAGATATTATATTAATATACTTTACGGTGATGGGAAGTAATGATGGGTTATTTGAATATAAAATATGAGAATTTTCATAATAGATTATCTTATTAAATAATTAACAATTTTGCTTATGAACTAGAATTTAATTCTTTGATAAATTCTACTCTATGTAGATATATTGTTCATCCTAGATACAATAAAGGAAATTAATTTATTAGGTTATTCCTTTGAAACCTTAGGTTTTGTAAAACAATTTAAAACGTATTTAAGGCTTAAGTTTATTGAAGTTTAGTACAAAAGGATTATACATAGTTTATAGAGAGTATGTGTGTAAAAAATAAAACATTTAGGGGAACAAAGGTATTAAGCTTAAGGGTGATTATTGAGATTCTAAGACTAACTGAGTAATATAAATACACTTAAGATATAAAGGTATTAATGTGAGAACTACGGTTAAGTATTAGTAGTGGATAAGAGTGAGGAATCTATTTAAGTTTGACTTAGGGCATAAGTTGTTGATGATAGATTACCTTTAATATTCTTCAGAGTACTGTTGATTGTTTGCGCAAGTTGATTAGAACTGCTACAACGTTACCCAGGTACGATTTCTCGTACTCAGCTTGTTGTGTTTTGGCCTTTATGGAATGTTTTGTACGATTTCTCGTACTCAGCTTGATGTGTTTGGACTTTATGGAATGTGTTGTGCGATTTCTCGTACTCCGATATTTTTAATGGTTGACTTGTGGAATGTTTTGGAAAACGCTAACTGACTTTAAGAGGATTTTCTAAGAAAAAAAATGGTTGTGTGACTAACTCAGCTTGTGTGACTAACTGAGCCTTGGATGTGGAACTCACTTGGGTATTGGTTTCTTCTACTTGGTTGCCCGTTAGGCATTGGCTGCTTAGGGTTTACGCTTCTGCACTCTGTAGGACTGAGTGTTTTGGTATTGCTCTGGGTAGTTGGTGATCTAGCGGGATTATTGGAAAAGGTCAATCTTGGGAATCTTTCTTTCGACGTGCGCGCGTCTTTAATGTGAACAGTAGGGGGCTGTATATCCCTCGCCCATAGGGGCATTGATATTAAACAGTAAAGGGCTGTATATCCCTTGTCCCGAGAGGACGTAGTTAACAGTAAGGGGCTGTATATCCCCTGTCCTTAATGGACGTTCTTGGCGGTGGGGGCCATCTCTCCCAGTTGGTTTCATTCCATTCTTGAGTTGCTGGTTTTGGTTTTCTCTCATTCATTCCTAGTCCTTTGTGGCTATCTGGGTTTTTCTACTCCTAACGGGAATTGGTTCTAACATCAACAATGGATGCTTGCTAACTATGTGGTGTGACTACTTAAGTGGATGACTTGGTTTGGAATTTCTTTATCTTTGTCTTGTTTTCCTTTCTCTTTAAACTTGATTGTTTTGAAGTGTTTTATCTCTGTTTTACTTTCAAGAGTTTATTTTCATGTTACTATTTATTTTGAAGAGTTATGTTTTATAAGTTGTTTTTGGAGAATTGTACCAGTTCCATTCCAGGGAACTGACCCGCCCCTTTTGGGGTGGGCTGCTTGGTTTCATCTTGCAGGTACGAATTGATTTACAGGTGGCCACGAAGAGAATGAGCGTTTGGGATGGGACTAGGTTTTGTGGAGAGCGAATGTGTTTTATTGTTATGTTTTGTTAAGTTTTCTCGAAGTTCAGACCGTAACTTAGTTAATTGTAAAGGTTGTAATTGGTGAGGTTGGTACCGGGTGTTTGGAGCCCGATGGTCTGTAGCACCTTTAGTTTATTTTCCGCTGTTGTTTTATTATTATAGGGGTGTTACAGAAAGTGGTATCAGAGCGTAGTTACGCTCTGAACCCGAGAAAACAAGCCGAGTGAAATACTTAGATTATAGGTGCACTTAAAACTGGGGAACTGGGGTAGAATTGGGAAGTGAGGACTCCAGTGAGGCACGACTCCTAACCCTTTTTGGAATTGTGAATGATTCCTTTACATACTTTTCTTTTGTGAATGTCTGTTGAGTGTGATGTGTTGTTATACCGTTCCAACAATAAACTACAAAATATATATAAGTTTGGAACATCCAATATTAAGTACAATAAGATTTTGGTGGAGATATGCAAATATTAAGCTATTTTTCAAAAGCATACTCATGGAGAATACATTGCTAAAAATGCAATCCTTTAAAAGCTAGTACACAAATTCCTAGAATTTTAAAGAATACTTTTGGTTGAGAACAGTATACAAATAGAACTTTACATAATTAAATTAGTATTGATATTATGTGAAAATACTTCAACTCCTTTAAAGTTTGAAAATAAATCTCATGAACTACTTGGTATCAATTTATTACCTAAAGATAATGTTTAAGATAAATCTTAAGTCTAGAAAATTATTAAGCTAACAAGAACTAGTAGTGTATTAGAAAAGATCAACATCTGAACTTGTAAAACACATTAAAACTCTATGTTAACTTTAGGAAGAAAACACCTAAACCTAACACCCTACGGGAAGTGCCTGGTGCGACGAACTCCTAGGCTAAAAGTAGTGGGGGTGCACACCCACTTCTGGAAGTTTAGGGGCTAGACAAGCCTTGTCATCTAACTGTAAATAATCTTCTACGCAGGTGATGGATTGTGTTGAACTTGAGGAGGATTGGTGGTAAGACGTTACCATCATGAAGTCTTAAGTTGGGCATATTTCATTACTAGCCACAATGAACAATCTTATATTTATATCTTAATATCCAGTATTAAATTCAAACAAGGAAAGGATTTATTGAGTTAAATTTTTGGTGAAAAATACCTATATATGGAGGAAGGGAATTTAAAATTTGGGTACTTCAAGGTAGAACGTCTACCCCTTGTTGAATAGAAAAACCATTAAAGGAAGTTACTTAAAGATTAAGTGAAGAGAAGAGTAACACTAAACTAAATATCATTGATCCTTAAATACTCGGAATATCGAGCATCTAGTGAGTAATTGGGAGTTACTTAAAGATTTGGAAATTTTCATGTTTACTTGGAAGTTTAACATTATACAGGTATAAATTTTTAAAAGACACACTAAGAGTGATATTTACTAAAAGCCACCATTGTCTAAGAGAGTACTAAGATTTAATAATCAGAAGAACACTTACATAGAACAAACCCGAAGAAAAATAGTCACCAAGAGTGAGTGAGTTTTCATTAGACTAGTTCATTTGACTTAAAATTTTATATAGAGTCCCTATCTTGAAAAATAAATTTTAAGATAAAGAAATCAGATTTTGGAGCTACATTATAACTGATAAGAACTTCCTTAGATTCTCCCTTGGGTGAGATTATGTAAATATATAATAAGTAAATTTTATAAAGTAAACACTGA
The DNA here is from genome assembly GCA_023374045.1 of Limonium bicolor. Lineage (NCBI taxonomy): Eukaryota > Viridiplantae > Streptophyta > Magnoliopsida > Caryophyllales > Plumbaginaceae > Limonium > Limonium bicolor. The sequence continues at coordinate 281,952,614 of CM041780.1, forward strand.
ATGAATCATCTAAAATACGATAATTAATTATAAAAACAATTGAAACTTGAAAAGTCAAAGAAAATATTTATCTTATAAAGTTTTAACATATGGTTGACTAATAAACCCTTGAAGATGATTTTGGAAGATTATTAAGGATTATTAAATGATCTGAAATATTATTATAAACTACTCAAATACGTTACACCTGGTTTATAGCTTGATAATATAATTGATATGATAAATGATCACATATGGACATATAATTCGTATCCGTCATTAAATGAATGGATAATAATCATAAGGTAAAATTTTATAACCACCAAGGAAACACAAATACATAACAATCAAGAGATACATATATACGTAACGATCATAGATATAATCAACGGTGCAGTAAAATTCAACAAAGCTGGTTAATAAGGTGTTGAATTCTTTGAATGTGCCATTAGTAGCGGTACGAGGGCGTACCTTAGCTCTTTTAAGGGGGATATGCTGGCATACTCCTCCTTCGTTATCTCATCCGGATTATGCCGTGTTTCATTATTAGCAAAGGGAGAACAGTATTAGCAGAATGAGAGGTGTTTGTATGTGCTTGGTTTTTGCATTATTGACTCAGTATGTGACTTTTGATTTTCATCATGTAATATCTTGGTATACCCTGATTCAGTTTGATTTTGAGTAATCTTGAGTGGAATGTTGTTATGGAAGTGGATGGAAATAAAGGATTGGTTTGGTATGGAACTTCATTGGAACTTTTATTGTCTCAGCACACCCGAAGCGGTGTGAGTGCTTATTAGTTGATTTTTAAACTTCGAGGCGAAGTTTCTTTTAAGGGGGATATGCTGAAATACCCCTAAATTAATTTAAATTAATTTAAATTAATTTAGGGGATTTCTTTTATTAAACCTTTAATAATACTATTAAGTATTAAATTATTATATGGAATTATGAATATTAAATTATTATATGGAATTATGAATATTAAATTATTATATGGAATTATGAATAGTAAATTATTATATGGGGTTGTGAAATTTATTTAGGGGTTTTCTTCTATTTAACCCTAATTATTATACATTATTATATGGTATTATGAATTTAATAATAAGATTTATAAGTCAATAAATCTTGGGAAAATTATTAAACACTCCATATATATTATAAAGATTTTGGGAAGTGTTGGAACAATGTTTTGAAATATAAAAGTCAATATAAAATTCTAGAAACCTTAAAGCTTATTAAGCCTTGCTAGAGTTGACTTTTTGAGAATGGTCAAACCAGGTCATGAAACCTATACCAATAAATAGGTTATGAAAAACCATGAAGATCGATAAAAAGAACGTCAAAAACGGATCATCCTAGCCAAAGTTATGCTAGATTGAAGTTTTGAATCAAAATTTTAAGAGATGCCACGTGTCACTCTGTAATGGGTCGCCCACACTTAGCCGATTTCTTCCCTGATTTTCGTAACCGAATTCCCTTACTTTGCCCTAACTTTAGACGGCTGTAACTTTCACATCCCTCAATATTTTTCCATGCCGTCTTCACCATTCTCTTCTACTACAATTCCTCTTTCCAACCATTACTCACACATACCCTAATTCATTATACATCAGCCGGAAATTCGATCCAAAGTAGCCATCTTGCAAAACCGAAACTGCAGTTTTCCAGTTTCTCTTCGAATTCAGGTAACTTCGACTAGCCATAACTTCTTCGTTTCTCAGCCAAATTCCATGTTCTTTAGCTCGTTTTGAAGAGCTCTAATCCCTCTATAACTTTCATGTTGATGACCAAAGCCAATTACAAACCGTTTGTAAGAGAGAGGTGTCTAAAGTTTCGAATTCATCACAGCATAAAATCACAGTTTTCTTTCCAGAAAACGTAAGGTAAACTCGCAACTTCTGGCTTCGATTTCTTTCTGTGTGATGCGATTTAGGATTAGTGCTTGCTATCATTGTGTAGATCTACAATTCTTCTTTCCAATGAGCCCTTACTCAGTATCTAACTCGTTTTATACTGCTAGTTATAGATCCGAAAAGTCGGCACCACGAACTGATTAAAGTTCGAGCCTTTTCCAGTTTCCGGTTTTCGAATTCACCAAATTCGCACAATCCGGTGAGTCTCCGACCAAATTTTTCCGATATTGTTGTTCGTAGTTGTTAATTCGACCTAACCCATGTTTCAATTGTGTCAATTACGCTCTAGATTAGGAGAATTTGACGATTTAATAACCGAATCGTATCCTGTTCGAATATAAACCCTAACTCTCGTATTAACCTCGAATCTTGATGAATACTACATGAAAATTGGGGAAATCGGTACCATTAGAACCGGAATTCGATTTCGAATCCATAGAAACAAAAACCATTCGATTTCGTTCTGTAGATTAGGAGATATAAGCAGATTAGTACTCGGTTTCGATATTGAGTTCTCTGAAGAACTCGCGCAGCAGGAGCCGTTCGATCTCAGTTAATAGAGATGGACGGCCACGATTAAAACACACGATTTTAAATGTATAAGTCTTTATATAGTTTCCAGGAATAAACCCTAACTTGTTTAATTAATTTAAGTACCTTCCCGAATGTATTTTGACTTGAAATTTTAACCATAGATTCCTTATTTTATGTAGTTTATTTTGATGTAAATTATTAAGGATTTGGAGTTTTTAAACATAAGTTATGATTTTTACAAGTTACGGCTTTTCTGGAATTATTTGGATAAATTAAAAAGATATTTTTATGAAATAAAAATTTTATAATATGTCTAAAATGTTATAGTTACTGTATACTAAATTTGAGAATTTTTGGGCAATGGTAAAGGGTTTTAAAAATTGTGTTTGTGAGTTTTTCATAAGAATAACCTATAATATAAAGTTTTTAATGTAATCAAAAATTAAAGTAAGGTTTGTTAATTAACTTTTAAGCTGGGGATAATAAAGGGAACTAAATTAGCATTATATAACAGTAAGTTAAAAATGTTTTTGTATCAGCTATCAAGAGAAGTGAAATTATTTACATATATGTATAAATACTTACTTAAGTAGAAACTTATATAAATTAAGGAATTCAATTATCCTACATTTTATTTACTATATTATATGGGAGTTAACATTTTAAATAAACTAAGGAACAAATATATATATTATGTTTACGCATTTATAAAAGGGAATTAAGAAGTAACTTATAGAGAATCAAGGAATTTAACTAAACTACATTTTATTTATTATATATAATATGGAAGCTAATATGTTTAACTAAAACTAAGGGAAATACTTTATGTTATAAACCACAAATCAGTTTTGGATATGTCTAAAAGATATTAGATATAATTAAATACAATAGAATTTCTTAAAGAGTGTTCTGGATAAATCTTAATATATGTAGGTATATGTATATGTATATATATATATTTAAGTACAATAAAAATAGATAAAGGAAATAACATTCCTTGTGAGAAATATAATAGGAAGGATATATATATATACGATAAATAAATAAATAAAAGGAAAAAATACCTTATAGAAAATATAATATGAAGGAATTAATGAGTTAAACTAAACCTCTACATGATACTAATAAAAGAATATTATATGAGTTGGTATTAATTTATGGTTATAGGTTGAGTTTTTAGTTATCTTTGAGTTCCTAAGATTTATATAAACCGTATTTAAACACATGTATTTATTTAGTCAATAACCACAATGTAAATTTATAATTTGGTTAAGGAATTAATAAGTTGAGATTTAGGAGTATTTGGAATTAGTTTACATAAAGTGTTACACAAATAGATCTTATTATATAATTAATAATAAAATGAATGAAATACTTTTACATTTAAATGTTCTTATTATATAAACAATAATAAAATAAATGAGTTACTTTGACATCTAAATGTGAAGAGGATAAATAAGTCTAGATTTAATTATTTCTTAATATTTATAGTATTGAGTAATAACTTAATATTTTAAGATAGAATCATTAAAAGGATTATGATATAACTATATTAAACTATGATTTGGGAATTTATCTAAATAATAATCCTTAAGTTTCTTGGCATTAGATAAGCCATATGAAATACATTTGTAACGTTGTTACCAATACTTAGGATGTGAGTTTATAAATAAGTGATGTACATAATAGTTAAAGATTTACAAAAAGGTTTGCAAATAGAAATTTGATACTTAAAATCATTGAACCTTTAACTAGATGAAACTAGGTTACATAAGATATAATTAATATACTTTACGGTGATGGGAAGTAATGATGGGTTATTTGAATATAAAATATGAGAATTTTCATAATAGATTATCTTATTAAATAATTAACAATTTTGCTTATGAACTAGAATTTAATTCTTTGATAAATTCTACTCTATGTAGATATATTGTTCATCCTAGATACAATAAAGGAAATTAATTTATTAGGTTATTCCTTTGAAACCTTAGGTTTTGTAAAACAATTTAAAACGTATTTAAGGCTTAAGTTTATTGAAGTTTAGTACAAAAGGATTATACATAGTTTATAGAGAGTATGTGTGTAAAAAATAAAACATTTAGGGGAACAAAGGTATTAAGCTTAAGGGTGATTATTGAGATTCTAAGACTAACTGAGTAATATAAATACACTTAAGATATAAAGGTATTAATGTGAGAACTACGGTTAAGTATTAGTAGTGGATAAGAGTGAGGAATCTATTTAAGTTTGACTTAGGGCATAAGTTGTTGATGATAGATTACCTTTAATATTCTTCAGAGTACTGTTGATTGTTTGCGCAAGTTGATTAGAACTGCTACAACGTTACCCAGGTACGATTTCTCGTACTCAGCTTGTTGTGTTTTGGCCTTTATGGAATGTTTTGTACGATTTCTCGTACTCAGCTTGATGTGTTTGGACTTTATGGAATGTGTTGTGCGATTTCTCGTACTCCGATATTTTTAATGGTTGACTTGTGGAATGTTTTGGAAAACGCTAACTGACTTTAAGAGGATTTTCTAAGAAAAAAAATGGTTGTGTGACTAACTCAGCTTGTGTGACTAACTGAGCCTTGGATGTGGAACTCACTTGGGTATTGGTTTCTTCTACTTGGTTGCCCGTTAGGCATTGGCTGCTTAGGGTTTACGCTTCTGCACTCTGTAGGACTGAGTGTTTTGGTATTGCTCTGGGTAGTTGGTGATCTAGCGGGATTATTGGAAAAGGTCAATCTTGGGAATCTTTCTTTCGACGTGCGCGCGTCTTTAATGTGAACAGTAGGGGGCTGTATATCCCTCGCCCATAGGGGCATTGATATTAAACAGTAAAGGGCTGTATATCCCTTGTCCCGAGAGGACGTAGTTAACAGTAAGGGGCTGTATATCCCCTGTCCTTAATGGACGTTCTTGGCGGTGGGGGCCATCTCTCCCAGTTGGTTTCATTCCATTCTTGAGTTGCTGGTTTTGGTTTTCTCTCATTCATTCCTAGTCCTTTGTGGCTATCTGGGTTTTTCTACTCCTAACGGGAATTGGTTCTAACATCAACAATGGATGCTTGCTAACTATGTGGTGTGACTACTTAAGTGGATGACTTGGTTTGGAATTTCTTTATCTTTGTCTTGTTTTCCTTTCTCTTTAAACTTGATTGTTTTGAAGTGTTTTATCTCTGTTTTACTTTCAAGAGTTTATTTTCATGTTACTATTTATTTTGAAGAGTTATGTTTTATAAGTTTGTTTTTGGAGAATTGTACCAGTTCCATTCCAGGGAACTGACCCGCCCCTTTTGGGGTGGGCTGCTTGGTTTCATCTTGCAGGTACGAATTGATTTACAGGTGGCCACGAAGAGAATGAGCGTTTGGGATGGGACTAGGTTTTGTGGAGAGCGAATGTGTTTTATTGTTATGTTTTGTTAAGTTTTCTCGAAGTTCAGACCGTAACTTAGTTAATTGTAAAGGTTGTAATTGGTGAGGTTGGTACCGGGTGTTTGGAGCCCGATGGTCTGTAGCACCTTTAGTTTATTTTCCGCTGTTGTTTTATTATTATAGGGGTGTTACACTATTACAACGAACCCGAAATGATTGAACCCCGAATGACCCGAACCGAAATGACCTGAAAGTTTAATGACCCGAACGGTATTGACCCGAAAAGATATGACCCAAAACCAGAACGGATACCCCGTTTGACAGGCCTAGGCCTTGTTGTCACGTGGGTGGCTAACAGCATTGTGTATCATCCCACCGTCACCCGCCGATGAGTAGGATTATCCGCTGCGTAAGTATGAAAGTACGAGATGATTAGACGGTAATGACGGGATTAGCGGTAAGGTGTTACAAAAGGGTATCAGAGCGAAGTATCGCTCTGATGACTGGAAATACCGAGTTTAGAAAATATCGAGTTAGGAATTAGAAGCTTAGGGCTAAGGGCTGAGTGATAGCGTGAGAGATACGCTAGTTAGGAACCACCGGTGTGTACCGGGATACCTATAATACCAACCCCCCCTCCACATCCCTATTGTAAACTTGGGGAAGAACGCCAGAGAGAGGAGAGTCCTCTCATACTCGGGAAAACCCAATCTGGCAGTAGTGAGATATTCCTATTAGAGGAAAGAACTCGTTATAAAGTAGATTCCAAGAATTGGAAATCCCGGGGATGGATCCCGGTTGAGCAGCAATAGTACCCGCACTTAATGGCGGTAGAATGAGGAACCCTAACCATAAGAAGACTACAACTTATGACTGCACGAGGTGACATGCTTAGCAGTCGCGAGAACCTTCCTGGTCAAACAGCAGCGGGAAGAGAAGCACCCACCGTGCAATGAAATGGAAAAAGGAGCAGCAATGAAACCGGAGACACAAGTCTGCGGGACAGTAGTAGCTAGATAATACCACCAATGGTATACTACCTGACTAAGGACGTAGTCGGGAGTGGTTAATCCAAAACTATAATGCCAAAAGGTTACAATACGTGGCCGACATAGCTCAGACAGCTACAAGAACAATCATGGGATATAACCTGACACAACTACAGAAGTAGTGCCAACAAGCTGAGGCTCGGTAACCACTGTAAACGTGTGGGAACGAGCAACAAGGAAAACACAGAACAATAAGTAGGGATCTCCAAGGATGGAGAGAAGCACCCTGATCAAGGACAGCCGTGCCAAGATCACTGAGAAGTTACTCAGAAGATTGATTAACCCAAGTAAAGATTAGAGGATCAATGGAAGAGCCGACAAGGCTACCGAATACGCAAGGAAACAATACCGTGATCGGTGTAGGTTAACCCAAAAACACCAGTATCACAAACTTGCCACGGCAAGTGCAGTAATAATAGGACTGTTCAGAAAGATTTTTAGCAAACAACAAGTACTTATTAAAGTACCATGATCGCAATGAAGCGACTACAAGATCACAAATCCTAAGGATTTGAAGAATGAAACCTTGGAAGGGCCTAACGGTCCAACCATTGTAGTAAGAAATATACCAGTCACCGAGGAGTTAGACTTGGTCAGAATCAACCAGCATTGAAATGCCATGCAGATCTTTCTTTCAAACCCAAATTTTCTTTTAAAACTCAAATACTTCTTTTAAACCCCAGATTTTAAAACCAACCAGAAGTTTCACAATAAGATAACATAGGACGATACAAGAGGAGTTGACAACAGAATACTTCACCTAGGCGTGTGACGAACACTACGAGTGTACAAAAATGAGATGTGGGACGACCGCACTCCGGTAGGAGCTTGTGGGCCTGACAGACCAACTTGTAGAATGGTCGGGTAAGTAGCAATGTATCAGTATGGTACCCCACATATGTATACAAGTGGTGTACAGAACACGAGAAGTAGTTGACTCCGTTCTACGGACCGTAAGTAAGTTCAAGCCAGAACAATTGGACACCACGGACAATCAAAGAGAAGGAACTCAGTTAAACTAACGAGTATCAAAGAACTCAGTGAATTCATCTAAGGATCATGAACAAGAATTAGAAGGTGTAAGGAGTTCATATTATTTAACACAGACATTGGATATGTCTCAAGAATTTGAAGCGAATGCATGAAAGCTGGAATGAATAACCAGCCTCAAGCAGTAAGGTAGACGCCTACACGGACACGATAATGTCCAATAAACTGGATAGAATTCCCGGAACAATCACCTTGACTACCGGAAGTATTACTCTTCAATAAAGAGGATGTTTAACCCGGTCTAGAACACAAGGAGAAGGTACCAACGGTCTACCCAAGAACGAGAGCCACTATAACTCTAAATGGATAGCTCAAGTACGATGCTGCAAGGCGGTGTAGTTAACACAACATATCATAAACATTACCCAGATGTGATGGTGTAACCTAACAACACCCAGGAGCAGTCCTTGAAGGGTGTATAAGTCAACAGTGGTTGAACGGTGTGTATTGTGATAAGAACACAAGTGTTAAAGCGACTACACTCTGTTAGGACACCGAAGGGATTCCACCTAACGGGAATACCCTAAATCCTTAAGAGGCACAGATCAATACCAGATCGCCTAAGGGACCTCCATGAACGGAAGTGTAATGGAACGACCTTGCCATGGAGCCCAGTAATAACTCCAACCATGTGATGGTATACGAGGAGATGGAAACATGTATAAACAGCCTGTATGGAGCATAGCTCGCAGCAATAAGGCCTAAAAGCCATTAACCAACTACGTCATGTAGATTTAAATGGTTGCAAAACCACCTTAAATGATAAGAAGAACTGCCAAAATGGCAAGTGGAGAAATGCTATTTCCTACAATGGGCAAAGCAACAATAGAATCACCAATTTGAACTCAAAATAATGAGTGGCTTAGAGTAATGGCTACCTCAGGGTGACTGGCACTAGAGCATCGTCCTAGTACACAGTCGATAAGGCTTTTAATTGCCTTCATGCTCTCTGTAGTAATAGTAGCACTGTAACACCCCATCTCCAAATACAGTGATCATCGCCCTAAGTTCATCTCGTTCATTAACAACGCAACGGAAAAGTTCTACTAAATTGGTGTTACCGCCGTTAGTCACCCACGTGACTAACTAGGCCTATTCTCTTACAAGTCACGGTCTGACTAACCGGATAATTACTCGAGCATCTATACAATACAATTTATAAACCACAACTTATACCGAGTATCTCATATCCTAATACATCACACTAACATCTCATCCAATTACTAAACGAGTGTACATGCACAACTCGTGTAACAAATGTAAAAGTAACCCGAAGTACTCTACCTGCTCCTACTCTCAGGTTGAGTCCTCGTCTGGCACCTACCTGCAAAGTTTAAATCATAGGCCCCAAGGGGCTCAGCACATTGGTGGTACAGAAAACGTGCAGCCCACAAGCTAACAGGGCTACACACGACTACTCTGTCATATACATGCAGTTGATTATTCATACAGATAATAATAAGTACGATAACAATCAACACACCCATGTGAAACATTCACAACTCCAATAAATCGAACGTCGTAATGGACACCCATTAATGAGTAAATTAGATTCTTAACTCCTAAGGCCTGAGAATTGCTTAGTTCTCGTGTTTGGCCATACCTTATAAGTGTCGACCGTTCTCTTAAAAGAACTGGTTGTTCTCTTACTGAATTGTTTATTTTTGCCGGGTCAAAGTAACCCTAGCCAATGAGTTATTAGCTCCATTGGGTTAATAAACATTAATTCTTAAGTTATGAGGGATGTAGGCTTGACCCTCCCACGCCTCCTGAATTTGCCTCCCACCTCAAACTGTTCACTCGAGATGGTCGGGTCTGTTTGTCGACACTAGGCGACAAGTCGTAGACGAGCCATATGCGGAAGACGGATCTAATACAGATGCCGACCTCCTAACCTAAACATGCATGACCGGAGTCAGTCCCGGATTCTTCTCCCCCCAAGTTCCAGTTAGTTGAAGTCTCATTGACAATTTATTAGTTAAACCTCTCTCGGTATTAACCAACTAACAACAGGGAGTATTTATATCCTTATACAATTGTTACTAAACATAGTTAATGAACAAGCTCTGAATCAAGTCGTGTAACACCCCAACCACCACCGTACACTTAACATCAAACTGCAGCGGAAATCTCAACTCATCACATTACTTAATTCAATGGTGTTACACGCCGTTAACCACCCACGTGGCTAACAAGGCTAATACATGTTCATTTGTATCGGTCTGATGGACTAGATTCCCGAGCAACTACACAATACAACCCTTATTCCATTTCCAACATTTATCATATAATACATTCCCACTGTACCGAGTATTTACTACCGATGCCGACAACAATATCGGTCTTACTACACCTACTGTATATATACACACTTAAATGAATACCCATGTACAATGACTACCCCGTCCTACTCTCGAACGGCTTCCAGCTCTCTGTACCTGAAACATGAAAAGAAGAGAAAGGGTGGCCCCCAAGGGGCTCAGCACCTTTGCTGGTATGGTAATCCCGCAGCCCACATGCTACCGGGCCACGCACAACTAATTGTCGTCTTAGCATGCAGTTGATTATATTTAAATCATGCATACAAACCATAAACACACCACACTTTGCATACACCCAACAATAGGGCTCAACATATAACCAACACATCCACACTTAACAAATCATCCAATGATTCCTTTAACCTTAGAGTGGCTCTCCTCTAAAATGGAGCTACTTCCTTAATGAACGACATGTACCCATTAATCGGGTTATCCTTAACGCCTCTTGTCATAACTGGGATTCATTTCCATGATCCACACACTCCATATCCTACAACATATCTCATTCCTTACATAACAAAACATAAAAAAACCTTTCTTGTTCGGCGCACACATGTTAACATCGTATTCATTTTAAGCACCTAACGTATACATATCATAGCATAGCAAGGGAAATTGCTTAGCACAATAACAACACAAACACCATAAGATCGGTTCACACAAGGAACCTTCCACCATAGTTAGTATATATTAGTGAGCCTAGAGATTATCGTCAATCTCATGCTAAGCTCGTTACCAACCTCGTTACCGTCCAGTTATATCGAACGGTTAACTTAAACCCAAGGTGTGTCGGATATAGTAATCCCAAGCACACCGAAATAACATTCGTATGCCCCTGTGGCCCAACGTGAGTCAGTAACTAGCTTTGGATAAGCTAAGGGAAGGTAGAAACCAAATTGGAATACCACCTATACATACACCAAGAGAGCCGAACCGGATATGATATCGACTCCCGTCCATCACACGCGTGGCCGGAACAACCGGACTCCTCACCCCCCCATTAGTACATATACACTTATAAATAAGTAGTTAGAGATCCATTATGGAGCCTACCACATCCACACACCATACGGTATCATAACCGAGTTAAGCACACAAGGGAGGTTCACACACTTGCATACAACAACAATGTCCAACTAACTCACACATAACCGTGGTTAGCACGTTCCCAAGGTTTGGGCCGTCAACTCCGAATACCGATCACTCATGTGTTCCTAGATTTGGTTAGCCAAGGTTTAACACATATTTGAGGTTAAATGGTATCGGAGGCCAAATTCGCCACATAATGAATTACTATAAACTCATTACATGTTTTAATCTTACAAGGTGGCAAACACTCAGAAAAACATATTGGCATACAAGCCGGTGTAATCCGGTAGGACACAGGTTGCAAGAAAACCATACCTGTCACCGGAGTCCACTTTACCACGTCCACTTATGTTCCTCGAGCAATTCTCGAACAACTGATAACATTACATGTACTTCTATTAACATCGATGTAACATGATTGTTTAAAGTCTAATGCTTATTTCTAACCATCATCACTCCTAATGTTGGACCACTAAGTCATTGTAGTTTAAACTTAATCATATAAGTTAATCACTTCTCATTACACCTCATACTTGTTTACACCTCTTAAGGCCTTTACATGTCACCAAACAAGGCCTAAACATCATCTAAAACCATTACCATTCAATCCCCCATCATTAGGAGCCTTAAACAAATTTTTTCTTCATTTCTGGTCTGGACCGCCCCTCTGGGGCGGTCCCAGGGGCGGTCCACAACAGATGCTACACGTTCCTTTCTTTTTTTCACTTCTCTGCACTGGACCTCCCCACAGGGGCGGTCCATAGGGGCGGTCCACTGCAGAACCAATTTTCTAATGTGCTTTTCTCCTCTTTATGAACTCCAAATTCATCCCAATTTTTTCCTATGCTTTACACATGTTCTCCCACATGTTTTAACATCTTTTGGGCACACTTAAACCCTTTCAAAACATCCCAAAATTCCTTAAACTTTTACTAAGTCCTTAACACTTAGAACATTTTTTTCCTTACACTTGTAACTTGTATTCTTGCCTAAACTTCACCTAACCAAAGTACTCCCTCACTACCTTATAACCACCCTTTTAAACATCATTTGCACTACACTCATCCCCTTTACACACACTCCTCAAGTTTTTCCCACAAGTTCATAATTAAACCTTCACAAGGCGTTACACTTTCATTGTTCACCAAACTTTGCACAAGACTTTACGACACCTCCACCATCACCTTGGTGTATCAAGAAGTCATCCATTAGTTCCCTAAATCTCCAAGACTATGCCTAAATCCTTATAGCACCTTAGAACACCTTAATGCATGTTTTCTTCCTTAGTGAAGCATGTATCCATTCCTAACAATTCCTAGTTCACCCAAGTTCATTTAAGCACTTAAAACTCCTTATACATTTTACAAATTTTGCCATGGGTTCTCTTAGCACATCATCTTTCCAAAACTCATAGTTTTCACCATTAAACACTCAAGAACACCTAAATCCATCAAGAACACTATCACTCACAAAACTTCACCAAATTTACACTACATCACAATATAGTGCATAATTAAACTTATCTTGGCACTTAGGCCCTTAAATAACATGGCTCTTAGGCCTTAAATTGCATAATCCTTAAACACTAAATTTCCACAATATATAACCTTTTGACCTGCAAATACACACAACAAGGCATATGTTCTTTTACTATTCTCCTTGAGAACACTTTACTAAGTCATTCACATTGCTCTTTAGGTAGTTTTAACAAGCATTATAAGCCTCATTTCTCCTAAGGCATTAACCACATTAGGTTAGTATATTTACCTCTTTTCCACCCAAACTTCTTTCTTTCTTTTTTCCTCATAAACCGGTAAGGTATTTCCTTCTTTATCAACTACTAACAATATACCAAACATTGAAATGAGTATATAAGCTTTAAGCTTCATCTCATTGTAAACCCTAGTTACATATATTGTTTAACACATTAAGTATTTGTTTTACCTTGGAATTGGAAGAGAATTTGAATAGTATCAAGAGAGGACTCCTCCTAGCCCTTGGAAGATTTAATGAAGCTAAACACAAGACAAGAGAAGACACCATTACTATGTGTGATTTTCGGCCAACACCAAAAATGAAGGAAATGGAGTTTTTCTTTGGTTTTTCCTTACCTTGAAGCAAGGTGATCAACAAGGAATAAAAATATAGCTCAAGCTCCTTCCATGGAAGTTTCTCCTTGGCAAACCGAAATGATGGTTTTGATGATTTGAAAATACAATGTTGTAGAGCTTGCTCCAACTAAGAGACGGTAGTCTCGGAATTAAATTCGGAGCATAGGAGTCATAAGTTTACAAGTGAAGAAGGATGAAGGAATGATTGGTCTGAGTTGGAAACCGAAGAGGGAGGAGAGAGGGAGAGAGAGGAAGAAGGCCACCGTGGAAATGAAAGGAAAGAAGAGAGAGGAGTAAGTTTGCTTTTGTTAGTTTAGATTTTAAGTAAAGTAAATAGTGTTTTACTTTATCAATTCTATCTTATCAATTTAACAAAGGGATGACTCATTCCCTTATGAGAAAACCGGCCCCAATAGTAGCAAGGGTATTTTAGACTTTATTTGCCAATTTTAATTACTTATAACATTATATGTTACAAACTAGCTTATAAAAATCACTATTCAAAAACAAGGCACATAGAAGTGAAATTTTTGATTTCCCATTGATATAGCCACCCAAATGTGATACTATGTAGTACACATGTTAATTAAAGAGTAATGATGGACATTTAGCCATTCAAAACTCATTTACAAGACAATTTCTCAAAACGTGCTTTAAGACTCCTTAAAGCACATTTTTGTGTTTTAACTTGTTTTCAAGCTTGGTTTTCTTTGGTAATTGATCTAATATGTTCATTAACATATAAATAAGGCATAGGTATGACCACTAGGTCTTATACACATTTATCCCAAGCTTAGAGCACATTTTAGCCCATATTGACCTTAAGGTATTTATTTGTGCTTTGTTTGGTTTCATTGTTTTACCAAAGTTTCCTAAGGACTTAATTAGCCTTATAAAGTCATAATTAATATATAACATCTTGGTAGGCTCTTTGGGTCCTAGCCAAGTTCACTCCAACCTTTAGAGCATGTTTTTGCTCAAACCGTGTCTTAGTGTTTTATTGTGTTTTACCATGTTTTAAATGGTTCATTTATATTTCTAAGGCACTTTTTAGCCTTTAAATACCATAGTTTAACATTTACATAACATACCAAGGTTTGGGGTATTTCAATCTACCCCCCTTAAAGAACTTCGTCCTCGAAGTTCACATTTCCTCGCATCATTGGATTAGAATACGGGAATTACTTATAGCATAAAACTTCCATTACCAACCACCCTTTACATCCAACCTCGGACTTAATGGTCTGGGCAACATATCCACATTATACATAAAATACCATACTCACATGGTAACCTCGGACTTAATGGTCCGGGTACCTTCACCACACTTGCACCTTACAATATCCCTCAGACTCTTAGGTCCGGGTGACATAAGCACATTTAGACACATAGGTCTATGTACACACAACACATTTAGACTCATAGGTCTTGATAGCATACACTTTAGGAGATCAAGTCAAATTCCTTATCACACAACCAAACAACATGTCATAGCATGTATATCAAACAGAAATACCTTTTCCATCTCTCCATGGGTTCGAATCCCACGTTGAGTACATATACACTGTGATCCCGCAGAACCCGGTCGCGATGGACACCTTCTGGTCCCCGTTCCTTGGGAGATCAAAACATTCACTTAATTTTTTAAACATATGTACTTCTCATGTCACCGGTCCGAAGACAAAGGCTCCTACGTCCTCAGCTCGTGAGCAAGTACTACAAAAATATTCTTTACTAGGTTAAGTATAAGAAGATCTTTTATTCAAAATATTAATCGATTGTTTGAAAACACCAATTGAAAATCCTTTTGAAAACACCACACAACTCCAAGTCCAATTTATGCTCCTTGTATTTTTCTTAACATGGTTGTTTGTGACCACTTACAGGGAGCTTCAAGAGTCATCCAACCCTGATGTGATCAGCATCAGTGTTGAACTATCTTTCCACCCCAATTTGTGTTCGGCTTCCCTTGATCTCATGATAATCAATTTCACCTCCCACTTCTTTTCAACCAACAACTAATTCAAGCGTATCCCATTTTCTATCTTTAAATCCTTCTAGTCATATCATTACATCTCCAAGGAATAGAACTCCGTCTATCAATCATCACCCAAATCCAACTTAATTCAAGTTACCTAGGGAATTTAATTCTCACTAGTTCTATGTCGGTCTCATACCCCTTCATAAATCACAACATTGTATATATATACATATATTTTTTTATCAAAATACAATACATGGTTTACATTTATGCACCGTCGGGGTTTTAGTTCCCCGGGAGTTTTCTTTACTCCCTTCCACTTGTACTCTCACACACCACTGTTAACAAGATAAACACACTTCCCACAATGGTATTCGCATCTTCTGTGCGCAATTACCCACATTTAACCACAAATAAATGCGTATGTTTATATAACACACGCGCCAACCATCATAACAATCATTTTGTGCTATGCACAACCCCGTTCACGTACACTTGTACGGTAAAACACACTAAGTGGTTTTGCGCTCTACTACCCACCCCTTAAAAGGGATTACGCCCACGTAATCAATCACTAAACCTTGGCTTAAAAATGTTCTGCCGTCGTGAAGTGTTTTGACTTCCACGCGGTCTATTACACAATGGATTCGGATTAGAGGATCTTAACCATATTGGCAGTTTAGTCCCTAACCAAGAATTCGCATTGGAGTTCTAACTCATAACCGGTTTCGGTCCTGGCCTGTGAGGCTTTTAGGCATTGACAACTAGCCATTTATTCATATTCACCATGTATATTCAGTATCTGTGTATGGGCTCCCTGGCCTCTGTTGCGCAAACTCTGGTAATTATAGATCTAGTTTGCCCCATTCGTTACTGTTACTGTATTATGCATCTCTAAAATATTACCCTTATCTAGGTAACAATGGTTTCTCAACCGATGCATGGTATCTCTTACCCTGAGCGAATTCGGTGAGTTCCAAAACTTTCCATCCACTTCTCCAATAGCTTACTGCGTAAACTGCACAATGATTGACTTACTTCTACCGACTTACTGTCGGTTGAGATTGAGCTACTACTTAATGTGTAGTGCTCTCTCAGTTATTTCCCATACCTGTGGTATATTTCATACCGACATTTGGTATTCAGTGCCACTGTTATCACTTATTCTTAATCAGACCTCCATATCTGGTTTCGAACAAGTACTCTTCCATTGGTATGACCTTGCATTTCCTATTCATTGATCATTATAGTATCATAGGTTTCTTTCTACATCCACCACAATTAACATTTCCCATATCCTAGCTATCCCACTCGATCATTACTGCGCAAATGCAATACCAAAACACTCAGTCATACAGAGTGCAGAGGCGTAAACTCTTGACAGTAAATCTCTTATGCGATTGCCAATGGAATTTTCACTGTGTTTCACTGAAATTCTTATCACATAACACTTGCTTCCGGCTTACTGCTCGGTTCCTTTGCTATCACTTACTGTTGTACCTCCACTGGGACTAACTCATAACTCTGCTCACTCACCATTTTATCATCTAACAATACTCATACAACGGTCGCTTATTGCGCACCGTATCCTTACTCATTATACAACATCAACTTATACTGCATCCGCTATTATATTAGCTTCCGCTTTTACGCTGGGTTTATCTGGCCACTTATTTGGCTGATTTTTGAATATGCTACTATTTTTTTTTTAGTCTTTAAGTTCCTTGAGCGTTGTTCGCTACTCATTTAGCATCACACACCTATGGTGGTCGCTATCAACTTATCTTTCTTCCTTTCTACACAACTGGTATAACACTTCCTTTTGTCTTATTCTTATTCAAATCGTTCTAGGGTAATAACAACATGGTCAATCCCTCCACATATTTCTTGAACTTGGTCCACACAACTACCGCTCTCGCGGTTTCACAATATCGAGAGGTATCCCCACTCTTAAAGCAGTGGTCCGTTCTCCGCTCTATTTCCTTGTGTACATATACTTCTGCAACCGATCAAATTTACATATCACAAGTTGTTGTGGCTTATAAGCCTTACTGTCACGATTCCTTCCAAGTTATCTCTCTGGCAACTTAGGGTCCTACTTTTAAGTGGGTTTACCTTCAGTGTTTAATCCGGGTAATTGTTTCAAATCTTGTGTTTCTGTTATATGACTCCATCTAACAATGTTTAATCCAAACACCCCTCAAGGATTGCTCCCGGGTGTTTACTAACATATGCCATTACATCTGGCTTGCACTCATGGTACATTCCGTTAGCCACGCCTTTTTGCGTTCTTCACTGGTTATTATCTTCTTCTGTGAAGATCAACATTTCCGGATAGTGTAGGTACTCATTTTGGGAGTTTCATCCCGTTCATCCCATTCATTGCACATTAATGTGTCCCACATTAGGCTTATCCCTGAGGATCCTTAAGTCATATAAGATGTCTTTACATTCAATTAGTGCACTTCGCACCTCCTGACTCTTAAACATTTGCTTGAAAGGAATTCACTAATTCCTTTAGTCTCGTTAACTTAACTGAGTTCCTTAACTTCAACCATTCCTTGTAATCTCTAGCTCTTGTTTGATTTATACTGCTGACCGTAGACGGAGTCGACTACTTCCCGTGTTTCGGACTCCACTCGTATACATATATGGGGTATCATACTGATACATTACTACTTACCCAACTAACCTATAAGTAGGTCTGTCAGGCCCACATGCTCCTATCGGAGTGCGGTCGTCCCACAACACAGTTGGTACACTTGTAGTGTCCGTCACACGCCTAGGTGAAGTATTCTGTTGTCATCTCCCTTATATTGTCCCTTGACAATATGCGTCCCGTGCTTCCCGAACTTAATCGAGGGAAGGTTTATCCACTGTTGTATCCTTGTCAACTGCCCCTGGTTTCACTGGTTTGGTTTAAAAGAAGGTTGGAAAGAAGTGTCGGTTTGAAAGAAAATCTGGTTTTGAAAAGAAAGGGTTTGAGTAAATCTGAGTTTGAAAGAAAATTTTCATGGTTTCACAACATCTTCTTACCTTAACCATGTCTAGCTTCTTGCTGACTGGTGTATTTACAATTACGGGGTTAGGCTAACAGGCCTTTCCACTGTTATGACGATCGCATTTAACTTCATGGTACTTTTCCAAGTACTTTATAGTGGTTATAAATTTCCCGAACAGCCCTGTTATAGCAGCACTTGCTATGGCAAGTGCGCCATGCTAACTGGCTATCGGTTTGATACATACCGATTGTGGTATTGTTTTGACCCATATTGTCATCAGTGGCCTTGTTGGCCCTCACTGATCTTACTGCCTTGACAAATACTCTTCTAGGTGTCTTCTCACTGTCTTCACATGATAATCATTAACTAGGGTGTTTCCCATTCTAGGAGTCCCTATTTTTTTTTTGTATTGTTTCCTCTTGGTAGCCCGTTCCACGCATTGTCGTGGTTGCTGAGACTTGTCTCTTGTTTGGGCACTACGTTGTAGTTCCTTTGTCGGTTGGTATACCGTTGGTGTATTATTTATCATTGTGGTCCCGTAGACACTCATCTCGGGTTTTATTGATCCATTTCTTGCCTGTTGCACGGGTTGGTGCGTTGCAAGTTGGTTATTCTCGACTGCTTAGCATGTCGACCCAGGTTGCCGGAAATTCTATTCCTCTGTACACTGATTCTTCGCTCTTCGCTATGAAATGCGGTTAACACTGTTTAGATGGGAACCGTCTCCGGGATTCCCAGTTTTCGGGATCTTCCGTATGACAGGTTCTCCCGTACTCTGAAGGTATTTTATAACAGCCAGATCGGGTATTCCCGAGTAAGAGTGGACTTCCATCTCTCTGGCGTTATTTCCCCAAGTTATATACAGGGATTATGGAGGGCGGGAAGGATATAGTAGGTTTCCAGTATTCACTGGTAGTTCCTTTCTAGCGTACCTCTCACGCTATCACTCAACCCTTAACCCAGAGTACTAAAATCCTAACTCGGTACTTCCTAAGCTCGGTAATTTTCAGTCATCAGAGCGATACTTCGCTCTGATACCACTTTTGTAACACCCACCCCAACACCACCGTACACTTAACATCAAACTGCAGCGGAAATCTCAACTCATCACATTACTTAATTCAATGGTGTTACACGCCGTTAACCACCCACATGGCTAACAAGGCTAATACATGTTCATTTGTATCGGTCTGATGGACTAGATTCCCGAGCAACTACACAATACAACCCTTATTCCATTTCCAACATTTATCATATACATACATTCCCACTGTACCGAGTATTTACTACCGATGCCGACAACAATATCGGTCTTACTACACCTACTGTATATATACACTAAATGAATACCCATGTACAATGACTACCCCGTCCTACTCTCGAACGGCTTCCAGCTCTCTGTACCTGAAACATGAAAAGAAGAGAAAGGGTGGCCCCCAGGGGCTCAGCACCTTTGCTGGTATGGTAATCCCGCAGCCCACATGCTACCGGGCCACGCACAACTAATTGTCGTCTTAGCATGCAGTTGATTATATTTAAATCATGCATACAAACCATAAACACACCACACTTTGCATACACCCAACAATAGGGCTCAACATATAACCAACACATCCACACTTAACAAATCATCCAATGATTCCTTTAACCTTAGAGTGGCTCTCCTCTAAAATGGAGCTACTTCCTTAATGAACGACATGTACCCATTAATCGGGTTATCCTTAAACGCCTCTTGTCATAACTGGGATTCATTTCCATGATCCACACACTCCATCCTACAATATATCTCATTCCTCACATAACAAAACATAACAAAACCTTTCTTGTTTCGGCGCACACATGTTAACATCGTATTCATTTTAAGCACCTAACATATACATATCATAGCATAGCAAGGGAAATTGCTTAGCACAATAACAACACAAACACCATAAGATCGGTTCACACAGGAACCTTCCACCATAGTTAGTATATATATAGTGAGCCTAGAGATTATCGTCAATCTCATGCTAAGCTCGTTACCAACCTCGTTACCTACCGTCCAGTTATATCGAACGGTTAACTTAAACCCAAGGTGTGTCGGATATAGTAATCCCAAGCACACCGAAATAACATTTGTATGCCCCTGTGGCCCAACGTGAGTCAGTAACTAGCTTTGGATAAGCTAAGGGAAGGTAGAACCAAATTGGAATACCACCTATACATACACCAAGAGAGCCGAACCGGATATGATATCGACTCCAGTCCACACACACGTGGCCGGAACAACCGGACTCCTCACCCCCCATTAGTACATACACACTTATAAATAAGTAGTTAGAGATCCATTATGGAGCCTACCACATCCACACACCATACGGTATCTGTGAGCCTCGATTTTAAACCCTATCCTATGTTGATTAAAGTTGATTAGGATCTAACCGGGTTTTAGGTCCACTTATAGTCTAAGATTAATAACTATGTCATATAACAATAATTATTAAAACCTAAGCTAGCTCACTGGAACCTATTATGAGTATGAGTCGCCACCTAATTTTAACCTAGATCAAATTAGGAAAGGAGAGTTCGGGTTCGGGGGCTCGATATTCGACTTAATTAGGGTTCAATTACTTTCATTACCCCTCCTAGGTCGTTTTTCCTCTACTTGGTTTGATTACGGCTTTTTACAAAGTTGCTTTTTAACCTAAATGCGCGCTTCTGTTTTTTTTGTGTGTTTTTTAGCATTTTTTGACAGAAAATTAAAGTGGAAATTAAAATTACCTAAACTAGGGTTTCGGAGGCAGAATTAGGTCAAATTTTGTTTCCGTCCATGGCCACGGACCTAATGTCCGAGACCACGGACCCTAGTTAACCTATATGAAAAATAAAAGTCGAATTAAATAGAAAACAGAAAATTGTAAAGTCCGGGGCCACGGACAGGCCGTCCGTGGGCCCGGACATTATTAGAAAAACCTAAATTTTTTAAAATTTAAAAAACTCGCCGCCGTCCGTGGGCGTCCGGGCTTACGGACAAGGAGTCCGGGACCCCGGACATGACGTCCGTGGGTGCGGACCACCCTCGGACAGCGGCGTTAAGGCTGTTCCCGAAGGTGTTTTTGGCTCAAATTTTATGGGTGCGTAGCCTGAAAGATGTACAATGCGTTAGTGATCGAAAGTTCTCAATTTGAATTCGAATTATGCACGAAACTTGGTAAACAAGTTATTGGACAGAAGCTTGAATAAACAGCAATACAGAAGCGTACGAAGGTTAGTTTGAGCCCAAATTTTGAGGCAGGACAGATAATACCGTGGAGAATTAGGGAAGTGGAGTTTCTACCTGTTTTACCTTCGGATTCACAACGTTTCTTCACACCGGGATTCGTCGAGTGCTCCGTTGATGGCAGACCCGAGAGGATTTCGACCCAAGCTTCTGGTTGTTGGTTGTCCTTGCTGTTCTTCACGTTTTGGTGGTGTTTTGTGGGGTTTTGATGACTATTGATGCTTTGGGGATTGGAAAACGTGTTTAGATGGTGATTTCGGGGGATTTTCGGTATGATTTGGGTGGCCGGGTGTTGGAAAACGTGAGAGAGAGTGAGGAGGCTGTGTTTTCTGACTCTCTAGGGTTCTTGAGCATATGAGGTTCTGATTTTATCCAAAAACCTATCCCCTTATATAGACTTTCTTAAAGATAAAGAAAATCTAGTAAAAGTAAGATATTTCGATATTTTAGTTAAGTGACTTCCCAAAGGAATTTTGCTGTGAAATTTTAACCACATGTCAAGGATGGATATTATGAATTTTCTGAGGTGGAACCGAATTTTTTGAATATTGGAATATTTTTAAATTGAATTTCTCGTCAGATTCAGTCAGAAATTGCTAGAAAATTATTGGAAATTCGAAAATCAAAATTCCAACGCCATTATGCTTAAAATGTCATCCTCTATCATGGGTTAAAATATCAAAGCGTTTCAAGCTGATTTGGGCATCCTTTGGAGGAGAGAGAAAGCTTACAAGAGGTCTTAGGAGCCTTTAAAGATTACCAAAACGCCCCTGAAAGTGACGAAGCTGCTCCCCATGCCATGGAACGTGCCGATCGGACCGGGATCCCTCACCGCTTGATTAAAATGCCTCTCACAACACCAGTACCACGTAGACCCTAACCAGGGGGTCAAAATTTTGGGTATAACAGATTGCCCCCCGTCAACTAGACTTTGTAATGAAAATGAGAAGGCTAGTTGATGCCTGAGTGATACCCTAAAATTTCAAATGTTTCCAAGACCCTGCATGTTATCAGAAAACTGATAAGTTGTGTCGAGCTATTCTAAGGCGCTGACTACCTACAATGCATGAGATGCTGTCAAGCGGTTCTAAGGCGTTGACTACCTATGACGAATGAGATGATGTCAAGCGATTCTAAGGCGTTGACTACCTATAATGAATGTGATGATGTCAAGCGATTCTAAGGCGTTGACAACCTAAAGTGTGAAAATGAGATAGTGTCAAGCGATTCTAAGGCGTTGACAACCTAAAAGTGTGAAAATGAGATAGTGTCAAGCGATTCTAAGGCGTTGACAACCTAAAATGTGATAACTGGGTGGTATGCAAATGCAAGAATGCTGAGATGTTGATGATGCTAATGATGCTGATAATGTTGATGATGCTGATGATGTTGATGATGTTGATGATGATGATGATGTTGATGATGATGCTCGGATGCTTCTGGGGACCGAAACCCGTGCCAATGCTCCTGGCTGGACCCAATGTGGACTTATTGCCATCGCCCCCCAAGCCGGTGTGCAGGGATAACTCCTGGTAAAAACCTTGGGGACTTATTGCCTTCGCCCACCATTCGTTGATCCCGAAAATAAGTTGACATCGCAAAAGGAGGATTTATTGCCATCACCTCGCCAACTTTTCTGTCGCCAGGTCTTGTGACGCGCCTGGATAATGCAACTAGGTCTTACGACGAGCCTATATGAATGAGATGAATGCAATGTGTTTGATAAGAGTGGGTACGCTAAAGGGTAACGCTAGGTCTTACTACGAGCCTAAGGGAATGCAGCTAGGTCTTATGGCGAGCCTAAAAATGGTTCTAGGTCTTATGGCGAGCCTAAAAATGGTTCTCGGTCTTATGACGAGCCTAAAATGGTTCTAGGTCTTATGACGAGCCTAAGGGATGCAACTAGGTCTTACTACGAGCCTAAGGGAACGTGACTAGGTCTTACGGCGAGCCTAAAAATGGTTCTAGGTCTTATGACGAGCCTAAAGGGATGCAACTAGGTCTTACTACGAGCCTAAGGGAACGTGACTAGGTCTTACGGCGAGCCTAAAAATGGTTCTAGGTCTTATGACGAGCCTAAAGGGATGCAACTAGGTCTTACTACGAGCCTAAGGGAATGTGACTAGGTCTTATGGCCAGCCTAAAAATGGTTCTAGGTCTTATGGCGAGCCTAAGGATGGATCTAGGTCTTATGACGAGCCTAAGGATGGATCTAGGTCTTATGACAAGCCTAAGGATGGATCTAGGTCTTATGACGAGCCTAAGGGTTGTTCTAAGTGAAAGTGAGTAAAATGTATGATGGGTCTAAATGGATGTAGAAGGATTAGGGTTTATGTCAAATCTGGAGATGGTGGGGCTCATGATGGGCCTATGAATGTTTGAGTGTGAAGATAGGGCTTAGGACGGGCCTGCGGGTATTTGATGTGGAGGAAGGGCTTAGGACGGGCCTGAGAATGTTTGATGTGGATGCAAGGGTTTATGCCTGTGGTGGGATGGTGGTGCTCAAGCTTTAGGTTTCAATTGGTGTTGTCATGGCAATTGTTGGAACCAACAATTGCCCCCAGTATTTTTCCTTAGAACGATCTGAGTTAGAGCTCATGGCAATTGATCGGAACGATCAATTGCCCCCAGTATTTTCTTTGATTAATTGTGCAAAACAAATCTCATTCTCACAAGGTCAAGGTTTATCTTGTTGTGGTGCTTTCTATCCTACACTCAAAGTATTTAATGCTTGCACTCATGCTCTCCTTTTGGACAAAACATCTCGACCATTGAATTTGACATTTGTTAGATTTACGCGTTCAACCTGTTACTTTCACGTGATTGGATACACAACTACTAGGTCGGAAGACTTTTAAGCTTATAACGTGGCTATGGGGTGTGATGAATGACAACAGGACAATGGAGGAATGTTTAGGGTATGCGGAGCTATAAGGGTGACCAAAGCTGCAACTTGCACCGTCTCTCGGACTTGTCTACTTTGCCTTGAAGACGTTTGGCTACTTCGTGATGACTTCGCTTATGAACTTGGGACTTGGAACTTTTGGATTGTTCCTTTGCATCTTTCCTCTTTCTTCCAATTTTGGATCACTTCGAGGCTTTCCAGATTTGCCTTTCTTTGAATCTCTTTTACGTCGGGGTTCTTGTGTTTCCCGGTTTTGATCTTTGAGAGCTGTTTTTTTGATGTTAGCTCATTTTGGATCCTGTGTCACTTTGGGACCATTTGCGGATCGCTTCGTCACGCTGGTAGCGGTTCTGCTTCTTTGGACTTGTGAAGTTGTTGCTCAAAAGTCGGGCTCCTTGCTTCCTTTGGTCACCGGGTTGGTTATTCATCATTAGCTGGCTTGTTTGTGGAGCTTGTAACATTGTGAAAGAGGTCATATATGAAAAGCTCAGCGGGGGTGCCTAGGGTTTAATGTTTGGGTCCACAGGCTTTTGGCTGTGTGGTGCTGTACCTAGGTGCTTCGTCATCCCTGGTAGTTGTGTATCTGTTCTTTGTTACTTTTCATAGGTTTAAGCGTAAATTTACAAATTATCTCCTTCGGTCGGAGTCACGCCGTTTACCTCACCTTTGAATGTGACCTCTCTGGAGCCGTGTAAAAATGACACGCTCTTTCACTCTTTGTTTTACCGCTCAAGGCACTCTCGCGAAGTGTACACTCGGGGACTTGTTTGCACATTTAAACGAAAGAAATAAACATTATCGTTCTTCAACTCAGATTGCCCCCAGTATTGCTGTGGGGTGTACTTAACGAACCTTAGAATGCCCAAGTTATTTATGGGGGGTGATTGCATGTGTGGTGGTAAACAATGATGGTGAGTGGTGACGGGGTGATTGCTGAATGATTTTTTTTTGCTGCTTTCGCTTTTTTTTTTTTTGCAACATCAGCTTTGTTTTTGATGAAATGACGGGATGCTGTGACATGTGGGATGGCCGTGGGGAAGGTGGTGAGTGTGCGGATGGGAAGGCGGTTTTGCACAGGAGGTTTCGTGAAAAACAAAGGTCCTTATTCTTATGTTTGCAGACATGCCCTATGAGAGAGTTTTCTCTTCCTTTCTTTTCCTTTTCCTTTTAGCACATGAACGGAAGTATAAACGTTGAAACATGAACAAAGAAGAAATTTTATTGATGACCCAAGGGAACAACAATGGTACCGAGTACCAACTAAACAGCTGAACTAATTAAAACAACCTAAAAGAAAAGAAAAAGGACAGGACAAAAGCTACGCAAAACAACTTAAAAGGAGAAAAACAACAAAGATTCCTAGTGGTGATCTGGCATAGGGTTCCCGAAGATATTCCCGCGCTCTGAGAACTGAAGTCCCTGGTCAATCAGGTCTTGGATCTTATGCTGTAGGGCCCTGCAATGATCGGTGTCGTGACCTGGTAACTGATGGTAGTGACAGAACTGATTTGGACTCCTGCCCAAACGGGTGACTCCTGGTCGGGGCGGAAGAGGCTGTAAGATGTTCTGCTCCTGGAGCTTTTTCAGAGCATGACTCAAAGGCCGACCAATATCTGTGAATTCTCGCTGACTGAAATCCGGTCTGGGAGGCAGTACCGCTCGATAGTTCCTCCCTTGCTCCCTTGGCTGCTGGACTGCATTCACCTCGTACTGTCCCGCGTACCTCTGCGGTGCGCTCTGTGCATAAGCTGTGGTTGGGTAGGAAGCTTTCGCCGGTTCAGATTTTGAGAACTTTGAGTTACTTCCGGCTCCTCGAGAATATCCAAGCTTTAGGTCTCCCCTGTGGATCTTCTCCTCCAAAACTCCTACCTGGCCCATGAGCATATCAAAGCTTGGAAAGTACATATACTTTAATTCATCATTGTACTGCTTTTGCATGTTCTCAACAATCATGCGAATTTTTCCTGCTCATCCATCCTTGTGGGCATGCCCGCTGCTTTCCTCCTCCACCGCTTTATAAAGTAGACATGGACTCACTTCCTGTTTGGCGCGTGCTGGCAAGGTCAGACCGGGTGATTTCCAAGTTTTTAGCATACTCAAAGTGAGTCAGGAAGGCTTCACTATCTCCTCGTACGTCTTGGTGTTCATTCTCTGAGTTAGGTACCATCGTTGAGGAATCTCATCTAGGTACCGAGCGAAAACCTTGGCCTTCTGCATATCATTGAGCCTCAGGATAGACATCTCCCGATCAAACATCGCCAAATGAATTTGGGGATCGGTCGAGCCCTTGTAGAGAGCCAAAGTGGGGAGCTTCAGCTTTTGCAGGTAGCTCAACGTCTGGATAGGATCCCATGGAGAGGTAGTCAAAACCAGCAGGTTTTCCAGCCTTTTCCATGCGCTCAATGCGCCTCAGAGCCCTCTGAACCTCAGTGGCTAACTGATTCCCGGGAGCACCAC
The DNA here is from genome assembly GCA_023374045.1 of Limonium bicolor. Classification (NCBI taxonomy): domain Eukaryota; kingdom Viridiplantae; phylum Streptophyta; class Magnoliopsida; order Caryophyllales; family Plumbaginaceae; genus Limonium; species Limonium bicolor. The sequence goes on from CM041780.1 coordinate 281,979,649, forward strand.
CTCCATATCCGACATGGGTGTCATGTCCCTCCAAGGAGATATTGTCCATGCCGTATAAAGGGTTGACAAATCCTTGCAGTGGTCCTTCTCGTCTTGCTGCCTCCAAGGATCCTATTTTCTCATGGTGCTCAACTGTTGTCGTTGCATGCCGTGCCTCCAGGGCTTCAATGGCAGCTTGATGTTTCTGTACCAGGCTGGCCATTTGATCCTGCTCCCCCATTGGACCCCCAGCGGTCCTGCTTTGGGCGGCCGTTTCCAATGCGGCCAACTTATCTTCTAGCTTGGCGATTGTGTCCACATACTTATTCTCGAGTGCCTGGATTGCCTCCTGGTGCTTCAAATCAAAGTTTTTCATGAGTTCTTCAACAGAAGCGTTCTGGTTTTCACCCCCTGCTGGCTGATCCTCCTGAGAGATACCGTCATGCACCTGGACCGACATGTCAGATGAGCTAGAATCTACCCTGGGCTGAAATAACGGGTGGGGGGGGGGGTAGGCAGTCGGGTCAAACGTCCGGAACTTCTGTCCCAGCGCCTTTCTGAAATCTTGCCGTCTTTCTGTTTCAGGACATAAAAAAGAAACGTTAGGGCATGGGCTTTTAAACAACGTGGAAGGGCTTTCCCCTGAGGGCCCTTGTGTTCTAGTTACAGGACTCTTTTGCTTTTTCGGACTATTTGGGCCGTTGAACATTCAAGCATTCCATTTGGACTAGGGAAACTGTTGGGCCGATACAGACATTGGGCCCGAGGCCCAGGAGAAAGATAACATATGCACAGAAATCTTACACAAGGTGATGATGCAAATGGCCTCACAAGATGACTCAATCCAACGGGTACAGGTCGATCCGGAGAGGTGCTCGGGGCGCGGGCCCAGGTCACCGCAAAGGAATAGGGCTTGCACGCTATTCTCTTTGGGCTACCCCACTTTTTCCACATCACCTGAAGGTGTGCGTCTACGGTCGGGTCTTTGACTGACCAAACAATGGGCTAGGTAAGGGTACTGCCAGGAAAATGCTTGGGGCTAAGGCCCAGGTATTAAGGGGGTGTGGTTAGACGACACCCTCCTCTTTTCCCCCATTTATTCACATCACCTAAAAGGTGTGAGTCCAAACAGGGGACCCTCAAACGGGTCCCGGGGTGAAATTGGCTTGCGTGGACCCTCGCTCTCATATGATGCAAGGGTGCAAAAATTAAAGTGCGCACATAAATGAACAAGCAACATAGTAAAAGCCATAAATAAACGTTTTCAAGTTAAGCCCTCTTTCTTAAAATTAAACAAGTTAAAATTAAGAAGTTGGTCCCCAGCAGAGTCGCCAGTCTGTGAGCCTCGATTTTAAACCCTATCCTATGTTGATTAAAGTTGATTAGGATCTAACCGGGTTTTAGGTCCACTTATAGTCTAAGATTAATAACTATGTCATATAACAATAATTATTAAAACCTAAGCTAGCTCACTGGAACCTATTATGAGTCGCCACCTAATTTTAACCTAGATCAAATTAGGAAAGGAGAGTTCGGGTTCGGGGGCTCGATATTTGACTTAATTAGGGTTCAATTACTTTCATTACCCCTCCTAGGTCGTTTTTCCTCTACTTGGTTTGATTACGGCTTTTTACAAAGTTGCTTTTTAACCTAAATGCGCGCTTCTGTTTTTTTGTGTTTTTTTTTAGCATTTTTTGACAGAAAATTAAAGTGGAAATTAAAATTACCTAAACTAGGGTTTCGGAGGCAGAATTAGGTCAAATTTTGTTTCCGTCCGTGGGCACGGACCTAATGTCCGAGACCACGGACCCTAGTTAACCTATATGAAAAATAAAAGTCGAATTAAATAGAAAACAGAAAATTGTAAAGTCCGGGGCCACGGACAGGCCGTCCGTGGGCCCGGACATTATTAGAAAAACCTAAATTTTTTAAAATTTAAAAAACTCGCCGCCGTCCGTGGGCGTCCGGGCTTACGGACAGGAGGAGTCCGGGACCCCGGACATGACGTCCGTGGGTGCGGACCACCCTCGGACAGCGGCGTTAAGGCTGTTCCCGAAGGTGTTTTTGGCTCAAATTTTATGGGTGCGTAGCCTGAAAGATGTACAATGCGTTAGTGAACGAAAGTTCTCAATTTGAATTCGAATTATGCACGAAACTTGGTAAACAAGTTATTGGACAGAAGCTTGAATAAACAGCAATATAGAAGCGTACGAAGGTTAGTTTGAGCCCAAATTTTGAGGCAGGACAGATAATACCGTGGAGAATTAGGGAAGTGGAGTTTCTACCTGTTTTACCTTCGGATTCACAACGTTTCTTCACACCGGATTCGTCGAGTGCTCTCCGTTGATGGCAGACCCGAGAGGATTTCGACCCAAGCTTCTGGTTGTTGGTTGTCCTTGCTGTTCTTCACGTTTTGGTGGTGTTTTGTGGGGTTTTGATGACTATTGATGCTTTGGGGATTGGAAAACGTGTTTAGATGGTGATTTCGGGGGATTTTCGGTATGATTTGGGTGGCCGGGTGTTGGAAAACGTGAGAGAGAGTGAGGAGGCTGTGTTTTCTGACTCTCTAGGGTTCTTGAGCATATGAGGTTCTGATTTTATCCAAAAACCTATCCCCTTATATAGACTTTCTTAAAGATAAAGAAAATCTAGTAAAAGTAAGATTTTCGATATTTTAGTTAAGTGACTTCCCAAAGGAATTTTGCTGTGAAATTTTAACCACATGTCAAGGATGGATATTATGAATTCTCTGAGGTGGAACCGAATTTTTTGAATATTGGAATATTTTTAAATTGAATTTCTCGTCAGATTCAGTCAGAAATTGCTAGAAATTATTGGAAATTCAAAAAATCAAAATTCCAACGCCATTATGCTTAAAATGTCATCCTCTATCATGGGTTAAAATATCAAAGCGTTTCAAGCTGATTTGGGCATCCTTTGGAGGAGAGAGAAAGCTTACAAGAGGTCTTAGGAGCCTTTAAAGATTACCAAAACGCCCCTGAAAGTGACGAAGCTGCTCCCCATGCCATGGAACGTGCCGATCGGACCGGGATCCCTCACCGCTTGATTAAAATGCTCTCCATCACAACACCAGTACCACGTAGACCCTAACCAGGGGTCAAAATTTGGGTATAACAGTATCATAACCGAGTTAAGCACACAAGGGAGGTTCACACACTTGCATACAACAACAATGTCCAACTAACTCACACATAACCGTGGTTAGCACGTTCCCAAGGTTTGGGCCGTCAACTCCGAATACCGATCACTCATGTGTTCCTATTTGGTTAGCCAAGGTTTAACACATATTTGAGGTTAAATGGTATCAGAGGCCAAATTCGCCACATAAATGAATTACTATAAACTCATTACATGTTTTAATCTTACAAGGTGGCAAACACTCAGAAAAACTATTGGCATACAAGCTGGTGTAATCCGGTAGGACACAGGTTGCAAGAAAACCATACCTGTCACCGGAGTCCACTTTACCACGTCCACTTATGTTCCTCGAGCAATTCCGAACAACTGATAACATTACATGTACTTCTAACATCGATGTAACATGATTGTTTAAAGTCTAATGCTTATCTTTCTAACCAATCATCACTCCCTAATGTTGGACCACTAAGTCATTGTAGTTTAAACTTAATCATATAAGTTAATCACTTCTCATTAACACCTCATACTTGTTTACACCTCTTAAGGCCTTACATGTCACCAAACAAGGCCTAAACATCATCTAAAAACCATTACCATTCATCCCCCATCATTAGGAGCCTTAAACAAATTTTTTCTTCATTTCTGGTCTGGACCGCCCCTCTGGGGCGGTCCCAGGGCGGTCCCACACAGATTGCTACACGTTCCTTTCTTTTTTTCACTTCTCTGCACTGGACCTCCCCACAGGGGCGGTCCGTAGGGGCGGTCCACTGGCAGCAGAAACCAATTTTTCTAATGTGCTTTTCTCCTCTTTATGAACTCCAAATTCATCCCAATTTTTCCTATGGTTTACACATGTTCTCCCCCATGTTTAACATCTTTTGGGCACACTTAAACCCTTTCAAAACATCCCAAAAATTCCTTAAACTTTTACTCAACTTTTATTAAGTCCTTAACACTTAGAACATTTTTTTTCCTTACACTTGTAAACTTGTATTCTTGCCTAAAACTTCACCTAACCAAAGTACTCCCTCACTACCTTATAACCACCCTTTTAAACATCATTTGCACTACACTATCCCCTTACACACACTCTCAAGTTTTTTCCCACAAGTTCATAATTAAACCTTCACAAGGCGTTACACTTTCATTGTTCACCAAACTTTGCACAAGACTTTACGACACCTCCACCATCACCTTGGTGTATCAAGAAGTCATCCATTAGTTCCCTAAATCTCCAGACTATGCCTAAATCCTTATAGCACCTTAGAACACCTTAATGCATGTTTTCTTCCTTAGTGAAGCATGTATCCTTCCTAACAATTCCTAGTCACCCAAGTTCATTAAGCACTTAAAACTCCTTATACATTTTTACAAATTCGCCATGGGTTCTCTTAGCACATCATCTTTCCAAAACTCATAGTTTTCACATTAAACACTCAAGAACACCTAAATCCATCAAGAACACTATCACTCACAAAACTTCACCAAATTTACACACATCACCAATATAGTGCTAATTAAACTTGCTTGGCACTTAGGCCCTTAAATAACATGGCTCTTAGGCCCTTAAATTGCATAATCCTTAAACACTAAATTTCCACAATATATAAGCCTTTGACCTGCAAATACACACAACAAGGCATATGTTCTTTTACTATTCTCCTTGAGAACACTTTACTAAGTCATTCACCATTTGATCTTTAGGTTTTTAACAAGCATTATAAGCTCATTTCTCCTAAGGCATTAAACCACATTAGGTTAGTATATTTACCTCTTTTCCACCCAAACTTCTTTCTTGTTTCCTCATAAACCGGTAAGGTATTTCCTTCCTTATCAACTACTAAACAATATACCAACATTGAAATGAGTATATAAGCTTTAAGCTTCATCTCATTGTAAACCCTAGTTACATATATTGTTTTAACACATTAAGGTATTTGTTTTACCTTGGAATTGGAAGAGAATTTGAATAAGTATCAAGAGAGGACTCCTCCTAGCCCTTGGAAGATTTGAATGAAGCTAAAACAAGACAAGAGAAGACACCATTACTAGGTGCATAAAAATATAAGCTCAAGCTCCTTCCATGGAAGTTATCCTTGGCACCGAAATGATGGTTTTGATGATTTGAAAAGACAATGTTGTAGAGCTTGCTCCAACTAAGAGAACGGTAGTCTCGGAATTAAATTCGGAGCATGGAGTCATAAGTTACAAGTGAAGAAGGATGAAGAATGATATGGTTCTGTTGGAAACCGATGGAGAGAGGAGGAAGAAGATGGCCACCGTGGGAAATGAAAGGAAAGAAGAGAATGAGGAGGTAAGTTTGCTTTTGTTAGTTTAGATATTTAAGTAAAGTAAATAGTGTTTTACTTTATCAATTTCTATCTTATCAATTTAACAAAGGGATGACTCATTCCCTTATGAGAAAACCGGCCCCAAATAGTAGCAAGGGGTATTTTAGACTTTATTTGCCAATTTAATTACTTATAACATTATATGTTACAAACTAGCTTATAAAAATCACGTTCAAAACAAGGCACATAGAAGTGAAATTTTTGATTTCCCTTGATATAGCCACCCAAATGTGATACCTTATTGTAGTACACATGTTAATTAAAGAGTAATGATGGACATTTAGCATTCAAACTCATTTACAAGACAATTTCTCAAAAACGTGCTTTAAGACTCCTTAAAGCACATTTTGTGTTTTAACTTGTTTTCAAGCTTGGTTTTCTTTGGTAATTGATCTAATATGTTCATTAACATATAAATAAGGCATAGGTATGACCACTAGGTCTTATACACATTTATCCCAAGCTTAGAGCACATTTTAGCCCATATTGACCTTAAGGTATTTATTTGTGTTTTGTTTGGTTTCATTGTCTACCAAAGTTTCCTAAGGACTTAATTAGCCTTATAAAGTCATAATTAAATATTATAACGTCTTGGTAGGCTCTTTGGGTCCTAGCCAAGTTCACTCCAACCTTAGAGCATGTTTTTGCTCAAACCGTGTCTTAGTGTTTTATTGTGTTTTACCATGGTTTAAATGGTTCATTTATATTTCTAAGGCACTTTTTAGCCTTTAAATACCATAGTTTAACATTTACATAACATACCAAGGTTTGGGGTATTTCAAGTCGTGTTAGTGTGCAATGGACACACAATAACAATACAGTAAATCGGTTTCATGCTTAATCTTTTTTGGTCGTATCACAATAACACATAGCACACAAACCGAGGTAGACCCCGTTAGCAAGCAAGCTACAAGAATCCCATACCGTACACTAGAGATTGGCTAGCTCTTAATACCACATTCGCCTAATCCGCCGAACGCCTCCGACTATCTAGATCTGTAACCAGAACTAGTATTAGTATCCTGTGTCTTAGAACTAATTTGGTTCTCTTTTCAACTTAAACCTCTTCCTAGGTTAACCCGGGTATAATAGTATACCTTAAACGGGTTCGTTCATTTAGGAGCGTTTTCAAGCTCAATTCTAATTCATTAACATGCTAACGTCGTTAGCAGTTATTTAGTTGCACAGTTAGCAACTTTTGACTTATACGGACCTTGTATTAGGTTTTTGTATTTTTCACTATTCATCTGTATTTCACTATTCATTTATACGTTCTTGTATTCTACTATTCATTTATACGGCCTCGTATTTTACTATTCATTGTATTTCACTATTCACATATGCGTCTCGTATTTTACTGTTCACGTATACGTCTCGTATTTTACTGTTCACGTATACGTATTTCCTATTCATGTATATGGATACTATTCACGTATATGAGTACTATTCATGTATACGGATACTATTCACATATATGAGTACTATTCATGTATACCAACATTTTTCGTATACATCCGTATGATACTCCGTATCATACGTATTTATTTCGTTTTTTTCCAATATAACTTGTATTTTCTTTAAAATACTTTAAGTATTGATTTCACCTTTACTTATTAAATTACGGGTATACCCCTCGTATACCTTAATTTATATACGGGTCTCGTTTAACCCCGACTTAACTCTGTTTCTTTTACAACTTGTTTCTAAATTCTTTATTTAATTTCCTTAACCATCTAAACACATAAAAATGTGTTATTACATTCCTTACCCTTACTTTTCTTTCAATTTCTATTTTACCCATAATAAGTTCTAAACTTGTTATTTTTATTTCTAATTTCTTCCAAAGTCTTTCTTAAATAATTTCTTCTACACTTTTGGTCAATTACCAAAACATACCCAAGTTTGACCAGCCTTTTATGGTCAAACCCCCTAACTTTCCAAAATTTATAATATTACCCCTAAAGTTAATTTATCTTAACTTTTTATTCCTTAAACATCTTATTACCTAATCTTTTGCTATAATTTTTATTCTAACTCATCTAAATATTTTATAAACTGTCATTGACCATGTTTGACCACGTTTGACTAGTAAAAATTACCATTTTACCCTTGTGGTCTATTCTTTCTTTTATTAACCAATTTAACTCCAATTAATTTCTAATTTTCATAACTAATTTACCTACAGATTTTTAAACATCAAAAATCATTTTAAACATCTCTAAACCACCAGATTTAATTATCTAATGTTATAGTATATATATATACCATCCTTTATTAACTTTTAAATATACCAAAAACCTTATAATCCTTATAATCCTTATAAACTCTTTATAAATTGTAAACTTAATTCTACAATTATTTTCTCATCACTTAAACTCTCAAAAATTCATATTAACTCATATATATTTTCGGCCTTGATATTATGTAACCAAAACTTCTCAAATTTTACATATTACTCTTAATTATACTAATTCCTTCAATTTAACTTAGTTAGATAATTTTTCTAACTGATCTATAACCTCCTAATTTTCGGCCACAATATAAATTATAGTATATGAATTTTTCTTGCATATTATGATAGCTTATATTGAAGCTTATATCTTAAAGGTTATAAATCTAACTTTAGATTTATAAAATAATAACATTTAAGGTGTCAAAAATTAAATCTAACACTTAATAAATTCGGCAATAATAAACAAGGTAAACAATAGGTTAGATCATATATAGATCAACAATTAGAACCTTGAAATAGGTAGTTGTAGGATTTACCTTGTATATTAACCTTTAGCTTAATATTAAGCTTACTTTCCTTAGAAATTTTGACAGCAATTTGCTAGAGAAATTGGCTCCAAAATCATAGAATAAGAAGGGTTAGTAACCCTAGGCACTCGGCCTTGATGAAAATCAAAGAAGGAAGAGTTTCCAAGAAGGGAATGTTTTACCTCGAGAATCAAAGGCACTTCTTCGTGGTTTTTCCTGAGAATCTGGGGGCTCATGAGATATGGTTGTAAAGCTCTTTTAAAGCGGATTCCAACGAGCTATCAATCTTGTTATTTGGAGTTAGGACGAGAATGTTATGATTTCTACAAGGCAAGGTGTTCTTTAAGGTACAAATCTAAGAACATTGAAGTTTTTGTTGTTTCTTCAAAGAGAGGAGGAGCTACGAATTTGGGAGCTCTCATAATGATAGGTAAGTGTCTGGTTAATGAATTATTCAGGGGACAAGGTGATAAGGCAATCAAGGAAGTCATGGTAGGTGTAAAGTAAGCAAAATTGAATTTTAACACCTTTAATGACTCATCATGAAGTAGGCAGCCTTAGTCACGATTTTGTCTGATTTTTTTGTTTATTCCTTATATTTATGTAATATTAGATGTATTAATCTCGTTCATAAGGACTTATACCATGTGTTAGGTATGTTACATAGCCAAAAATGCCTTAAAACACCATTTTATGTGCTTCCGGGTTCACATTGATTATGCAATTTGTTTTGGCTAGTTTAAATGTGTCCTTAATATATTTACAACATTTAGCAACTTTGTTCATGAAATAGCATGTTGCTCATTCCAATTTAAACCAAGTCGTTTAGTGGTTTCTTCTTGACTTTTGTCAGTTTAGTACCTGTTTACTATGGACTTTGTATACTTAATTTGTGTGTATACGCAATGGCTCCTATGACCATTTAATTGTTGGTCCCTTATTTATTTATGGTATTTAGGCTCATTAGCCTTTTCTTTCCATGTATACATGCTTAAAGCACATTTTTTCCTTTAAAGCACATTTTTGTGCTCTAAGGTGCGTTTTCGGTTTAAACGCTAATTCCGCTTAATGCGTATTACTAATCTTAGAGGTATTTCACATTTGAAATCTCTTGGGAACTTATTGGTAGTTCCCTAATTTATTTGTGCTCTTTAAAACACCTTTTGCTCTAATTATTCCTAAAGCATGTTTTGGTGTAAATTGTTGTTTGACACTTCTTCTAATGTTTCTAAGGCACGCTCTAGCCTTAGTATATCCTAATTAGATAGTTCATTAATATATTAAGGTTTGGGGTATTTCAAGCACCGAGGCATAAAAATCTAGATGATGACAACACTGATCTAGTCCACGCTTGGACACTACGAGAAATCTGAGGGAAGGTACCTCTCGTTAACGGAAGACCACCAATGCGGTGATTATGCGAACCCTTAGAAAAGGCTTCCACCTACTATAATATCAAACTTGCGCATGTAATTATTTCCAAGAGACAATTGAACAAGGAAATGGAACTCCCGAACTAGCATGACTAAAGGAAGTCTTGATAGTAATAGTTGAAAACTGAAGAGTAGACAATTTAGAAGTAAACACAGAAGGTGTACAATGTGGATTGTAGAGTAATAACGCGCAATGAGCGTAGAGACTTGAAGGAGTGGTATACTCCATAGGCAACCAAGAAAATGTCGAACCATTGTATGAATGGTGGGAATGCGCGAGCGGGAACAAACATGGTAAACCCCCGTGAGGCTTGTGAGTAGAAATAAGCCCTCAACATGGGCTCTCACTTGTCAGAGATGGTATACTCTTCTACTAGAGAACGAGACCCGTAAAACCTTGGAGTTTCCTTGTGATGTCCCAGCGATGTGCATAGAGGAACAATAATGCACAACCAGACAATATGTCCATTGCCAAGGTTGAGAAAACAATAACCGTCAAAAACAAGCAATGTAAGTGCGCATTTTGACACATCAAATGACCAACGCTCAAAAGAGCTTATGACCCGATAAACTACTTCATCCTTGATCAACAGAGATACTTGGAAAATTATATCATAAATGATGAAGAATGTGAGGTAAGCTAACCTACACATGAAACCTAAATTAAAGTAAAACACCTCCACATTGGGAAGATAGTGGCATTGCGGTATGATACGGCAACCGCCATATACACGAACATAGAAACTCCCGATGTGTTCACACCACAAGGGGATTGAGTATAAAACGTAATATTGGAGTGTATAGTTGAGGAATGGTGCCAATAGCAATGGCAATGAGTCAAGGCAAGCTACCACAATAGTAGAGGTCGTGAAAACAATGTTGTATAATGAGTAAGAATATGGTGCGCAACAAGCGACCACTATGAGAATGTAGTTAGACAATAATATGGGAAACAAACCATGAGCTGGACTCAGCGGAGTCGAGAAGCATGAATTGGTAGTTAGACTAGGCGTTAAGGCCTATAGTCTAAATCATATAACAAAGATCTCACAAGGAACGCATTGTTCATCCTGCATAAGGAACTGAAAGCGTATACCTAGTGGATCAACTCAATAAAAGGAGTAATAACTTGGGGCAAGAGTACCCGATTGCTAAACAACTGACCGTACTAAATGCGGAAGATTTGTAAACGCAGCAGTTTACATGACGCAAGCCAGTGTAAGCGTAAACCTAGTAACAACCATGCGGCCTTTGGCCAAGGATGCACGAAGAACGTTGGACATACCAACAATCACAACCAGTGAATTCCACCGGAATAAAAGCAGAAACGAAATCATAAACGCTATGAGGATCGATGCGTATGAAATGCAAGATCGTGCAACAAAAGGAAACTAGTATAACACTACACGAGTGAATAGCCAGAAATCAATGATCAGAGGAAGCGCTACACATGCGTAGTAGCTCAACCTAAAACCGACAATAAGTCGGAGGAACTAAATGAGTAATCACAGAAGTATACAGTAGTACGTACGATAGATTCCCAGAAACTGGATAGAAAATCTATAACACAATAAGTTCGCGTATGGTAAGAGATACCACCCGCCAGTTGTGAAACCGCCTGTCCCAAGATAGAAGGGATAAGAAGTAGATGTATGACACTACTAGAATAACAAAGGGCGAATTAAGCTCTAAAGTTATTAGGGTCGCACAGCAGAAGCTAGTGGGCCCTAGCTCAGAGGTTTAATACTCCTACTAAGTATGAGAGAATGGCTATCAATGCCTTGAAACCTGTTAGGCTAGAACCGAACCGGTTATGAGTTAAATAAACTCCAATGAGAATTCTTGGTGCAGGGACTAAACCGCCAATATGGTTAAAACCCTTTGACCATAATACATTGTATAATAGACCGTAAGGAAGCTAAAATGCTTCAGGATGCCCGAATTTAGTGAACTTATGTTCAATGATAACATATGATAGATTACGTGGGTGTAATCCCTTTTAAGGGAGGTAGAGCGAAAAACCGCTTAGTGTAAGTTTCACGTATTAAACACGTAAACTATAATGTGCATAGCACAAATGAGAATTGTTTGACGATTGGTATGTATGTTACATAAACATATGCACCCATTCATAGCCTAGTTATGGTTATTGCGCACAAGTGGTGCGAATACCATGTATATAAAAATATACCTATCTTGTTAACTCGTGTGTGAGTATACAAGGATAAAGGAATAGAGAAACTCCTGGGGAAGTAGAATCCCTATAGTGTATGTCTAATTGAAGTTAGACATGGCATTGTGATGCATGAGTTGGTATGAAACCGATGTAGAACCTGGAGGAAATTGAGTTCCCTAGGTGATTGTTTGAGAAAATTGAGAATGATTGGTGGACAGAGCTCCACAAGTATTGTATCCCCTAAAGAAATTGTATGAAATGATTGAGAGTAATCGATGAATTGAGTACATAAGTAGTGTATTCCCAGGTAAGTCATTGGAAGTAAATTGAGGATGACTGGTAACCTAAGTTCTAGGATTGGAGAGCAAATTTAAGGATGATTGATGGAATGAATTCCATCCCTTAGAGACGTATGCTTTATGATTATGACTAGGAAATGTAAAAGATAGAAAATAAAAATAATTGAATTATTTGATTGTTTGAAATTGATGTGGGAAGTCGAACTTGATCCTGATCAGATCAAGGGAAACCGAACACAAATTAGAGTGGAAAGATAGTTCAACACTGATGCTGATCACATCAGGGTCGAATAATTCTTGAAGCTCCCTCAAGTGGTCACAAGTAATCACGCATAGGATAGATGTAATGAACATAAATTGGAATTTGGAGTTGTTGTGTTTCAAAAGGATTTCTAAATAGTGGTTGCGAAAGGATTTTCCTTCAGACTTGAGAATGAGGATTTGCGTGAAACCTCTACCGGGAGAACGGTAGTGGTGTATGGTGTTGTATCATTCCAAGGGCAGCGGGACGTAGAGAAGTCCTGTGTCTAGATGACCTAAGTGCCTACGGGATCATACGGAAGAGTATTCTTGCATTGCTTTGGGATAGCTTTGCATTGTATGTATGTATAATCTTGTATTGTAAAACCAGATGGTTGGTAGTAATGCTGATCGGAGTGATTGTATTGTGCTTGCATTGGATGTACTTGCATGGTATTGTATGTAAGGACCTTGTGCAACGGATCTAAGAATCCGTAAGAAGTAGTAATGTACAACCTTGACAATCGAAATGTCAAATGAGTAAAGATAGTAATTCACCAACTTTGACCAACTTTGAGGGCAAAGTTCCTAAAGGGGGGTAGATTGAAATACCCCGAACTTAAATAAGGTGATTAAATCAATTTAATATGGTATTTAAGGGCCTAATAGTGCCTAAAGAATATTGGTGAAGAAAATAAAACCAAAAGAAAAGAGAAAATGTTTAAAGAGCGAAAATGTAAAAATGAGTGTTTCATAACCATAGGAGTGATGTGACCTTGACTAGGATCCTAGGTGGATTTCTAAGGCTTAATTATACCTAAATAATATGTAGAAACAATTCCCAAAGGAAACGGGTTAAAACCACAAACGAACCTTAAAGCACGTTTTTTGAGGAAACCCGGAAAACGTGACTTTAAGCGGGTTAAATAGACCCGTAATCATTTTATTCAATCAAATGTCTATAATTAGACATTAGCAAAGGTCTAGGACCATTCAAATTAATTAAACGAGAAAATTCCAGAAAACGGGTTCCGGTGAATGAATAGTGTAAAAAACTAGAACTTGTGGGGTGTTAAGTGTAATAAGAGCAAAATGCTCCCCTTCCCTTGCAAATAAGAAAGAAAAATCTGGCACATTTGAGTTGCCCACGTTTTAACCTCCCTCTCACAATGGGTCTCTATTAGAAACAAAAAAAGCAAAAAGCAAAAAAGTAGAATAAAAGTACAAATTCTACCTTTCTCTCTCTCTCCTCCCCATTTCTTCCCCTCTCACGTGTACCCACCTTCCCATCTGAATTCTCTCTTCTTCCTTCAACCATTACAATGGCAATTTTACAGCCTCTCTCACCCCCTCTCTTCTTCCTCACTTTTCATGGCTTAAACAAAGTCCAAAGAGCAAAAAAATTACACCACTAAACTCCCCTCTTCTTGGAGATCATTCCCCTCTTTCCAAAATTCAAAAATGGTGAAGTTGGTCACCATGGATGGAGCTCCATTTGAAGGTTGAAAAAGACCATTGGAAGCCAAATCATCCCCTTGTTGGGTTAAGGTAAAAAGAAGACCAAAAACCCTCATTTTATAGCCATTCCTTACAATTTAAAATTTCCAAATTTTGAGCCTCCCTTCTCCTCTTGTTCCAGCCGGTTTTAGTCTTCAAAGGAGTGCTGGAATCTTGTTGTGGTAGTTACCAAACACTCTTCTAGAGATATGGAAGGTATTCTCTCATTTTTGAGCTTTAAACCCTCCTTTGTGCTTAGGGCTGATTTTAGTGCTTAAGTGTTTTCACAATGCTCATTAGTGTTCTTGGGCATGGCTGTAGCATTAGGGAATAAATCCCCATTTCACCGGTTGTGAAAGAAAGAGCAAGAAAGAACAACAAGAAAGGAAGGAGGAAAAAAGGAAAAGGAATCAAGGAAATCCCAAGGTAATGAACTTACCTTTGAATGAGTTTAATGCCTTGTAGTATGGGAACTACATTGTATTAGTATTGTGTAACTACAACCATGGTAACCAAATGATGGAAGGTATTCTAGTATTGATTAAGTAATGTTTAAGGGCCTTGGAGTCAAGTGTGTAAACTTTATGCACATTGGGATTATTGTGTGATTGTGCAGGAAATTATGTGTTGTTAGTACCCATTGTGGAAGTGGCTAGTTGAGTAGGTTTAGTGAATGAAAATGATGCTTTGAGAATATTAAAAATTGTGGGGAAACTCTGCCCAAATTTCTGTAGGAATTTGATGACTTAAGTGTGTTGATGAGAAGAAAAGAACCTAGCTTAACTAGGTGTTTGTGGAGGCAAACTTGAGTAGTCAAATGCCTTGGTTTTGGATTAGAAGAGAGTGATGTGCTTGGGCTAATTTGAGAATGATAAATGATGTAAATGTGTACTAGAATGACATTAAGTGTAAGCCATGGAGAGGTTAAAGAGGAGAGCAAAATCTGTAGCAAAGGGGCTATCAATGGTGCCTTGGAATGCTAGAATCAAACTAGGTTGAATAACCTTGAGGAAATGGTTGAGCTTTATAATTAGAAACGTGAATGTCTAGAAAGGGTTTGAAATGATCAAATGAGCTAAGGGTATGGTAAACTACCTAGAGGAAGTTTAGAAATGCACTAGAGTGCATAAGTGCAAAAATGAGGATTGAAGTTTGTAAAAATTGAGCAAGGATTTGGGTAAAGAATTTGAGAAATGATTTGAGGAGGTTTAGAGCATGATTAAGAGTGTTTTAAGGTGGTTAAACATGTTAGGAAGCATGTGGAAGGTTAGGGAAGAAATGGGTAGAAGATTGGAGTTGAAATCAAGTCAAAATGAGCATTCTGCTTTCGACCTCCCTAGAGGGCTGGGTCGGTCGGTGGGTCGGGCTGGAATCGCTTTCTGACTTCGACCTACCAAGGGGGCTGGGTCGGTCGGTGGGTCGGTCGGACCCAGACAAAAAAAATTAAAAAAAATTAAAAAAATAATAATTAGATATATATGTATAAGTGAGGCATTAGTGCTAGAGTAATGAAGGTAAGAAAGTTAAGCACACTTGAGTAAAACTAAGATAAATGGGATAACGGGGTTAATTACGGGAGTATTAGTTAACTACATACCGTAATACCTTAATGTTACTAGAACCGCTTGATATGTGATCAATGATTCAAGAATAACCCGAGGAACATGAAATGCCACGGTAAAGTTAATCCATGGTGAGAGGTATGATTTTCTCATGTCTCGTATGCTACCTTGGCTACTCTGATTTGTGTGTTTGTGTGCTATGTGATCACCTAAATAAGATAATATGCACGAATCGGGTTTATTGCACTTCTTGTACTTGTAATGTACTGTTCCTAGTTGGATTGTATTTGAACTTGTAGTTTGTATAATTCATGAAAAGTATGGATGATGATGAAGTGCTTGATTATGGTTGTGCAATTGTGCTAACCCTTGACTTAGTGATTGTGAAATGATTCTCACTAACTCACTAACTATGTAACCCTTCTAACTTGAGTAAATTGGTAAATTGGAGTATGTAAGAAGCCCGATATAGTTTCGGCCACGCGTGAGGATGAGAAGACACAAGAGGTTGGATCCGATTCCTGGCCTTAATCTTTTCCATAGTCCAAACCCCTCTAATGGGTAGCAACCTGGATTAGTGAGCCACCCTAATGCCCGGTGGTGGGATATCATAGTCCCTGCCCGGAGGTCAAACCGACTTGACTTGAGTATTAAAGTAAGAAAGTATTGGTATTGTAAGATCATGGCTAGTGTAAGTCATGGATCACGAGTAAAAGAGTAAAGTACATCCGATTAACCCGGATGAGTAAGTAACAAAGTCGTATTGTGTATGGACTTGAGAATTGTATCTCAGTACCTTGTATGTATATATGGTTGACTTGTGATAGTCTTTCATGTATGTATTGGATGGTAAGTATGTATGTACTGTGGTATGAATGTATTATTGTTCATTTTAGTATGCATGTATGTATGTATAAAATGAACTCCATGTATTCGACCAAGTAGTCAGCATACCCCCGTTAGCACGCGGGGTATGCGAATTTCATATGCAGCATTTGCTGAGCCCCTTGGGCACTGTTTTTATTTTCCAGGTACCCAAGGAATTTGATGGTCGTTGTAAGGGACCAGCTGCTATGCTTAGTAAATCTATGGAATATCTTGGATAGTGTAGTACTTGTGTACGGGCTTGTAGCCCTTTGAACTATCGGTGTACCAAGTGGTACACCCTGATGTATTTGAGAAGCATGTAAATTGTGTGGCATGGGTTGATGTTAGACTCTTAATGACTAGGTATAGACTGGAGAGAAATGTTGCATTTGGATTTGGATCTTAGTAGACTCGGTATATTGTATTGTAAGTAATGTGTATTGTATTGAATGGAGAATTGTTGTACTCGGTTTGTAATTGTAGTATGGATTTTATTTGTTTTAGTACTCGGGTATTCCGGTCCATCAGACCGAAGTTGTAGTGGACGTAGGCCTTGTTAGTCACATGGGTAGCTAACGACATTGTATCACCCACCGATGAGTAAGGATTATCCGTTGCGTAAGTATGAAAGTACGAGATGATTAGACGGTAATGACAGGATTAGCGGTAAGGGTGTTACATTTTTTTAAATAGAGAAACAATTCAAATTTTGGAGATGATTCTTATGCTAAAAAGTATTTTGAATTAATTTGATTTTTAAAATGGATGAATTATTGATTAATTACAAAAGAAGTGGAAATTCGAGAGACAATCTTTTTGGAATTATGAAGGGATTGTATTTTTAGACTATGAAAAGGAAATTCGGGATGGGGAGTTGGAGTTGGAGTTGGAAGATTAATATGAATTTTGAATTAGAAATCCTTTTCAGCTACTACGGAAATTTAATGACTTAAAACTATAATTTTATTACTTGACTGGATTCCAATTTTTTTTGCTAGGATGTATCTTAGGGTTGAGGGTGTTACCTCTTCTAAATAGACCCATAGTCTATTAAGTGTGGTGGGTAGGTAGCTTGGTTCTATGGCTAGTTTCTAGAACCACCTGTCCTAACTGGATTGACTAGATATGAATTGGACCTAAGGGAATATTTAATTTGGACTTAAAGTTAAAGTAGCCCCATAAGACAAAAATCCAACAAGCGATGTAATACTTCAGCAGACTTTAACCATATCCAGAAGAATCAAGGTCGGATACTAGCTAACGAGATTAGCCTAGAGCAAAGAAAGAAATAATATAACTTTAATGATTAATTTAAACTAGACAAAGCAAATTAAGCCATAATTTCAAAATAATAATCTGATGATAGGTTCTAAACTTATCGCGTGATTACCAACAATTGGAGCATCGTATCAATAAAATAATGAGTAGACCAGGCAATTCGGGTCATTCAATTTGGGTTCGGTTCGGGTCGGGTCAATTTGTAGATATGCACTATTTGGTTCGGATCGGGTCGGGTTATCTGGTTAAAATTATATTCGGGTGACTTCGGTTTGGTTGATTTCGGGTTCGGGCGCTTTCGGTTCGGGTTAGTCTCTGCATTTTTCAATTTTTTCGGGTTATGGGTCAAATTCGGGTGACTTACCGCGTTATGCTTAATTGACAAAAATTTTAAAGTACAAATTTAAGCAACTGTTGTAACTTGTATTGATTTTCATATTTGGTTCCAAATTCTCTTAATTTAGTGTTACTCTTGATGAAGATTGCTATTGTGTATTGGTTGGTTATACATAACAAATTGGATGACAATATTTTTAATATTAATTTTTAACTATATATTTATTAATTGTATTGACCAAGTATAAATCTAAAATTTGGTGAATCAATGGTCAATATTCAACACTCGACGCCCAGTCTATCCCCCCCCCCCCCCCCACACATGCTCTACCGTCCTCACCTCTCGGCAAACCCTTGCTTGCGGATCCCAATCCTTCCCTAAGCACATATGTGCAGTTTCATCCTCGAACCACTACTAAACACCGGGGTATAAAATCCCCCTAAACCCTTACCCAAAGATCTACACTCAGTTACTATGGCAATTTGTTCATCTAGGGCTAGGAAATCTCGGAGAAATATCATGCCCGGTTTGACTACATGACGCAACTCGCCAAGGTACTCTCATCTTTCCTCCACGGGTCTAGGTGATCTTGGTCTTGAGAGAGTGGGGTAGCAGATATCGAAGTCTCCTAAGAGATATAAAAGGTTTCCTAAGTGAGTGGTTTGTCTAAAGCGGTAATTAAAACATGCATGCATGCTAAGATAAGGCGTTTAACACTTAGTCATGCTTTCATACAATGGTTTAAGGTTTCACAAGCTAAACTTCACCGCGCTGCGTACTCGTACCCGCGCCCACAGCTCCCGTTGCATTCAGTGTCCTGTTGCCCGACAGGTTTGTCTTTAGGGTCTGATGCTGCCCCTTCGGGCCCGTGGATGCCTGCCCCTTCTGGCCACCTCGAGCTCCAGCTCTACCAGACGCTGCGCTCTGAGTGCCCTTAGCTGGGCGGTACACTCGGCTCTTCGGGTTTGCGAAGCACTCGAAAGACCGGTGACCCTTCTTCGACAATGATGGCAATCCACTGCTTGCCCGACGCAGTCTACACCCGGGTGGTCTTTACCACAACGCTTGTAGTGCCAGTGGCACTGGGGTGCAGAACCTATTATAACACAACGGTTTGGATTAATAAAGGAAAAGGTTACTAAGTAACGTATTCACAACTTATTTTATGAGGCTAGATCTCTTACCTTTTGGGGTGCAGATCTGAGAGGCTGCACATCATACGTAGGCCCGGTCAGCTGCAGGACCTTCTCCTTGTCCTTCTGACTGGCCTGCTCCTTTTTCTTGTCCTTCCAGGAGAACTTCTTCTTCTTGTTATCGTCAAAGTGTTAGGAGTTGCAGATATAAGGCAGGCAAGCAAGTTGAGTATTTTAATAACTTAAAAGCGGGTCTTACTTTCCGCCCTTGCTGCCGCCTCCAATCACAACCTCGGCCTCTATCTCGGGGGCCTTACGCTTCTGCCCATGGGTATCATCCCGGATGTTCACCAACAGCTCGGTCCGAGATGCCGCACTGTAGCACTTCTACAATGTATTAATAAGTTTCCCGATATTTGAATCGAATCATACTGACTTATAATGCACAAAATGGTAACTAATTTACCTGGACCGTAGGGTATAGAGCAGCGCCCATGGCTGCCTTGATCGCATAGCGCAACCCACCTCTGAACTTCTCGACCTTCACGGTCTCAGAATACACCACACCAGGGACGAAGTCCAGCAACCTGATGAAGGAGGAGTAGTACTGATCCACTGCCAGACTACCATGCCTCAATGCCTCGAACTTCTCCCTCTTCCTCTGCTTCAAGTGAGGGGGATAATATTTCTCTCTCAGTAGCTCCACATACCCCGTCCAGCCAAAACCCTCTATAGCTAGGTAGTGGGCCTTCACGGACCTCCACCAAGTACTGGCAGCGTCCCTCAGGTGAAAGGCTTCTATCCCGACCTGGTGCTCAACAGGCACATGAATGGCGTCAAAAGCCTTCTCGTGCTCGATAATGTATCTCTCCAAGATAGTAGGGTCGGCCACTCCGTCATAAGTTGGAACCCGTGTATCCACTACGCTCTTCAGCCAGTTCAGCTCTCTCGGTGTGGGTGGGACTATTGGTGGTGGCGGTGGCGCTCCAAGCTGGATGCCTCCCATCTGGGCCAGCTGTGAGAAGACGTCTGCTACCGTCTCTGCAACACCCGTGGACTGGGTCTTAGGAAGGGGTCCTGCAGACCCACCACCTCTACCTCTGCCTCTGCTAGCTCGGCGATTTGACTAGACATCTGAGATATTCACAATTGAGTCAACACTCGGTAAAACCGTACTGTAATCATTCACCATATTCTCATAGCCATAAAGGCGTTAAACACTCGTTCTCAATAATTTCTTGGACTTCAATCGGTCCATAGCCTTCTCAACAGTTTCCCGTAATTAAGTATCCTAGACTCACGGTACTTAAACTACTATCTCTTGTAATTAGAGCGGTACTCCGCTCTGATACCACTTTTGTAATACCCCTACTAACTTGGCTCCCAATTAACATATAATCGTCGCGCTTAACCAATTAAATCGCAGCGGAAATCAAAAGACAATCACACTACTGGTAATACCGTTCTCACTCGTCCATACGAGTGATAACGTTTTACAAGAATAATCAACATACGAAACTTATTCCCGAAGTGATCACAAGAGATAGATAGTAGTTTAGTATTTACAATACTTACAACATAAATCCAGTAGTACCAAAAGTCCATACACGTGAGCAACTACGAATGTGTACACCTCGGTTCATAAAACCCGAGTCCCAAAAATAACCGTATAAGTTTATACCAACGTCTATACCAAAATGTGCTGCTATCCAGAAGTCGCACCTCGTGTCGACAAACAGCTAGTCTCCTGAAAATAATATGGTTTGTGGTATGGAATCAGCCCCTACTGAGTATGTTATCACATGCCCTATCATGCCCCCTCAAACCCCCCAATTAATTGGTCGAGAGCATGGGATTCATTACATGCAATACTGATTACAAGCTAATACAGTTGTTCGTAATTGTTTAGTTATGCTTAACGACGACGTCTCGTTAATACGACGTGTGTCTATTCATCAACCATATCTTATGGCGGGTCACCCATGACAATAGCCACTCCAGCGGTAGAGTATCCGACCAACGAACCGTTCTAGCTCGCAGGAATTTCTTTTGATACTTACGGACCCGTACGCGGACATCCTAGTATTGTTTTTGTGATCACAGCGTGCACCAAGAGCCACATCCTCCTAGATTTATTCATACCATTGCATCGCATTACCATTTCCACTACACTGTAGATTAAGGTCATTAATCCAATCCTAAGTATACTACTCGGGATCCAGTGTAAGATACGAGAGCGGCGTTAAACAAAAGGCCAATGCTCCGTATATAAGTCTCGGATAATATATGTCTTATTATCCTAATGCTACAACTTTTTCTTACTGTGAGCCTCGATTTTAAACCATATCCTAGGTTGATTAGGTTGATTAGGATCTGATCGGTTCTAGGTCCACTTATAACCTAAGATTGATAACTATGTCATATAACACTAATTATTAAATCCTATGTTAGCTCACTCGAACCTATTATGAGTTGCCACCTAATTTGACCTAGGGAAAATTAGGAAAGGTAGAGTCCGGGTTCGGGGGCTTGGTATTCGACTTATTTAGGGTTCAAATTAATTTCATTACCCCTCGAAGTCGTTTCTCCTCTACTTAGTTTAATTACGGCTTATTACGAGTCGTTTTAACCTAAGTGCGTGAACTTCTGATTTTTTTATATTTTTTGACATTTTTTTGACAGAAAATTAAAGTGGAAACTAAAACTACTCTAACTAGGGTTTCGGAGGCAGAATTAGGTCAAATTTGAATTATGTCCGTAGCCATGGACCTAATGTCCGAGACCACGGACCCCGGTTAACCTAGTTATACAGAAAAGTCAAATTTAGAAGAAAACGAAATTTTGAAAAGTCCGGGGCCTCGGACAGGCTATCTGTGGGCCCGAACATAGTTTATCAAAACCTAAATTTTGAAAATTTTAAAATCATGCCGCCGTCCGTGGCCACGGACACCCCGTCCGTGGTCCCGGACCATAGGTCCGAGGTCACGGACCACCCACGAACAGGGGTTTTATGGTGGTTCCGAAGGTGTTTTCGACTCAATTTTATGTACGTGTAGCTTGAAAAGTGTACAAGATGTTAGTAATTGAAAGATCTCAGTTTGAAGTCAAATTCAATGCGAAACTTAACAAACAAGTAATTGGGCAAAAGCCAAAACAATTAGCAATTCAGAAGCTACAAAAGGTTAGTTTACGCTCAAAATTAGATAGAAGACTAATGAAGTCGTGGAGAATCAAAATAATGAGGTCCCAACCTGTTTTACCTTCAGTGTTAATAAGACTCTTCACGTCGGGAATCTTTCGGTGCTCCGTTGAGCCGATTCTGAATTGGGTTCAAACCAAGCTTCTGACCTTTGAGAATTGGTGATGTTCTTCACGTTTTGGTGGTGGTTTGATGGTGATTTGATGATTGTGGATGTGATGGGAATTGAAGAATGTGTTTTGGGTTGATTTTGTGTGAGATTTCGGTATTGTTTTGGTGCTTTGGAGTGCAAAAACGTGAGAGGCTGGCTATGGAGGAGAGTTTTGACTGCCTAGGGTTCTGAGAGCTTGTGGGATTCTGATTTGATCAAAAGATTATCCCTTTATATAGACTTCCTTAAAGATAAAGAAAATGTAGTGAAAACGAGATTCTTCGGGATTTTAATTAATTAACTTCCCAAAGGAATTTTGCTGTGAAATTTTAGCCACATGTCAAGGATGATATTTCTAATTTTCCAAGGTGGAATCGAATTTTTGGATAGGAATATTTTTAAATTCAATTTCTCGTCAGATTCAATCAGAAATTGCTAAAAAATTATTGGAAATTCAAAAAATCAAAATTTCAATGCCATTATGCTTAAAATGTTATCCTCTATCATGGATTAAAATTTCAAAACATTCTGATTTGATTCAAGCCACTTTTGGAGGAGAGAGAAAGCTCGTAGGGGGCTTAGGAGCCTTGAAAAATTACAAAAACACCCCTAAAGATGACTAAGCTGCCCTGATGCCCCGAAATGCGCCGATCGAACCGGGAATCCTTGCTGTTTGACCAAGCTACCCTTTTTGCACATGTGCCTCAAGAGACTCTCCTCGGGGGGTTAAAATTTTGGGTATAACAGATTGCCCCCCGTCAACTAGACTTTGTAATGAATATGAAAAGGCTAGTTGATGCTTGAGTGATACCCCAAAATTTCGGATTTTAAAAGACCCCGTATGCAGTCGAAATGCGACAAATTGTGTCGAGCTGTTCTAAGGTGCTGACTACCTATGAGTATAGTGAAAGGATGTCGAGCGATTCTAAGGCGTCGACCACCTAAAGGTAAAAATAAAGTAATGTCAAACTATTCTAAGGCGTCGACTACCTATATGGAATGAAAAGATGTTGAGCTATTCTAAGGCGTTGACTACCTATAATGAATGGAATGATGTCAAGCTATTCTAAGGCGTTGACTACCTATAATGAATGAAATGATGTCAAGCTATTCTAAGGCGTTGACTACCTATAATGAATGAAAAGATGTCGAGCTATTCTAAGACGTTGACTACCTATAGTGAAATACAGTACGTCGAACATTCTAAGGTGTGGGGAACCTGTAATGCAAATGTAGATGTCATGCAGAAGAAGACAATATGATCATGATATGCTGATGAAGATGACATGATGTTATGCTGATGATGCTCGGATGCTTTTGGGGACCGAAACCCGTTCCAATGCTCCTGGTTGGTATACTATGGGGACTTATTGCCTATGCCCACCAACTGGGGAGCTGGGATAACTTTTAGATCACCAAGGGGACTTATTGCCACTGCCCACTAGTTGCTTCTCCCTTAAAGTTGACATGAAGATGGGGACTTATTGCCTCTGCCCCGTCAACTTGGATCACACTCGGTCTCGTACTTGTCTCGCACTGAAGATGATACTAGGTCTCGTACTGGTCTCGCACTGGATGATGAAAATGTAGGGCCTCACACTGATGAGAATGATGGGTCTCGGACTGAATGAAGAAAATGCTAGGTCTTGAACTAAAGTCTTGAAAATGATGGGTCTCGCACTGATGAAGATGATGGGTTTCGCACGGATTCTGAGTTGGAAAGATAATGACCTCGTGCAAATGCATGTGGTGAAAACCAATTGTAGAAGGGCCAAACGTGGCGATGATGAGGTGTATGCAAAAGTTTGTAAAATGCAATCACAGTGCATGTTAAATACTTGTTCAAAGCAAGAAACTTGTTGAAAAATGCGCCAAACATGGCAATGATAAGAATTGAAAATTGTTCAAAGTAAGAAATTCCTGGAAAATGTGCCAAATGTGGCAATGCTCGAGTAAAACTCTACTGAAAAAGGAGAGTGAAATAATCATTTCCTGACTAAGAATTTCATATCTGTGATTTGTTTCTTTGAGGATGAACATGCCGCTGGTGGGAGTGTGTGGTGTTGAGTGGTGGTCAGGACTTTTAATGGACCCGTGGTGTATGATGTGAAGGTAAAGGCTTATGTGGGTCTGTGTGGTGGTAATGTTGGGGATGCTCAAACTTCGGGTTTCAATGGTGTTGTCATGGCAATTGTTAAAGCCAACAATTGCCCCCAGTATTTTTCCTTTAAGACAATCTGAGCTAGAGTTCATGGCAATCGATCGGAACAATTGATTGCCCCTAGTATTTTCTTTGATTAAACCTGCAAACAAGTCTCGTCCTTACAGGGTTAAGGCTTATGCTTTGATTTGGTGCTTTCTAGCCTACACTTGACGTGTTTGGTGTTTGCACTCGTTTCTCACTTACGGTCACAACTTCTAGACCATTGAATTTGACATTTGATGGATTTATGCATTCGATCTGTTACTTTCACGTGATTGGATACACGATTACCAAGTCGGAAGTCTTTAAAGCTTATAACGTGGCCATGGGGCGTGATGAAAGACAACGGGACCATGAAGGGATATTTGAGGTATGTGGAGCTAAAAGGGCTGACCAAGCTGCACCTTCCGTCTTCTCTCGGATTCATCTTCCTTGTCTTGAATTCGTCTATCCGCTTCATGTTGACGTTGTTTTCGAGCTTCCGGACTTGGACTTTTGAAGTCGTCCTTTGCACCATTTCTCTTCTTTTTGTCATTTGGATTTCTTCGAGGCACTACGGGTTTGCCCTTTTGTTTTATCCTTTCTTGACTTTGCCTTCGGGGTTCTTGTGTCTCCTGGTTATAGGTTTTGAGAGCTGTTTTGATGTGAGCTCTTTGGATCCTGTGTCACTCTGGGACCATTTGTGGATCGCTTTGTCATGCTGATAGCGGCATTGCTTCTTTGGACTGATGAGAACGTTATCTGAGAGTCGGACTCCTCGCTTCCTTTGGTCACCGGGTTGGACATTCATCAATTTTGTGGAGCTTTGTAATATCAAAAAGGGATATAAGAAAAGCTCATCGGGAGTGCTTAGGGTTTAATTTCAGGGTTTACAAGCTTTTGGCTATTTGGTGTTGTACCTAGGTGTTTCGTCATTCCTGATAGTTGTTTATCCATTCTTTGTTACTTTTTGCAGGTCTAAGTGTAAATCTACAAATTATCTCCTCCGATCGGAGTTATGCCGTTTGCCTCACTTTTGAATGTGGCCTCACTTGAGTCGTGTAAAAATGACATGCTCTTTTACTCTTGGTTTTATCGCTCAAGGCGCTCTCACGAAACGTTCACTCAGAGACATGTTCACACAATTAAACGAAAGAAATAATCGTTATTGGTCATTTTACTCAGATTCCCCTAGTATTGATCTGGGGTTTATGACAACAATTAAATAGATGTGGAATTGAGCATCTTTGTGGGGTTTTTTGGATGTTTTGTGATGGTGTTTGGATGGACGTGTTCAACTTTTTGGAGACAAAAGACAAATCTTCATGCTCCACTGTCAGGAAATGTAACCTCATCTTAAAAGCTATTTTGAAATCGTACTTGAAGAAGTCGTTTATTGTGAAGATGATTTAGCAAACCCACTGTCTATTAATGATTTGAAAAACAGCCATTCTTTGAAAGCTTTAAATGATGCATTTGAAAGATGAATGTTATGGCAGGTTATGCATGTGGAGACTTTCATTGCTAAAGATTCGAGCTCTCGATCATTGGAACGTCCCTGATATGACGTGACCACCTTCTTCTTGGACTGTGAGTAGGCTCTGCAAAATACCTCAACTAGGAGTGCCCATGAATGACGCAAGAAGCACTTGGGCCTAAACTGAATGTGAGGTGCATGGGCTGAAACAGTTTCATGAATGTGGATAGGCACTCGAGCCTGGATGGCGTCATGGATGTGGGTAGGCACTTGGGCCTAGATAAATTGAAAGTGAGGCACATGGGTTAGAAATATTCTAAGGATGTGGCGCTTGGGTCAGAGTGTTGTGAGAATGCGGCACTTGGGCCGGAATATTGTGAAGATGTGGCGTTTGGGCCAGAATGATTTGGGATTGTGGCGCTTGGGCCGGAAAGTGTTTGGGCTAGAAGTAAGACATTTGGGCCTGAGGGACTTCTAGACTAGAATAGATGTTTGGGCCTGAATGCCCTTAATCTTGGAGTGATGCATACAGGCTGAAGGAAGCGACATGGACTGTGAATGGGCCACTGGACAGAAACTTTTAAGTCTAAGATTTGTTTGATGTACCTGTTGGGCCTTGAGGCCAGTAACTAGAATGAATGAGTTACACAAACTATCTTGAATTCGAATGGGCCAAAACCAAACAAGTGGTTCTAATTGGGCCTAAAGATATGTCACCTAAACGTAGGATTTTGGGCCAAAACCCGAATGAAAAGTTCATCTAAACTAGAATAGGCCTTGGACCGAAAAAGTTTTCAACGAAAGGCTATTGATTTTCTAGTCTTGTGGACTACTTCGAGTTCGGGTGGATTTGTCTTTTCGTGGGCCTAGTTCTAAATGGATAATTCAAATCGGGCCGAAAGTGAAATAACCTAGATCTAAGGCTTTGGTCCAAAGCCTAAACAAACAATTCACTCATTCAAATCAAACAGGGCCTTTGGGCCGCAAATAATTAAGTTGCGAGTTACAGGTGGGCGGTTTGATATAGGAAGAGTTCCTATCAATTTCTAGGCTGGCAGTGGGCCGGTCATACAAGAAAACAAGGTTTCACACAAGTTCAACATGTCCTCACTAGACTTTTCAACCAATTTGGGTATGGATCGATCCGGAGAGGTGCTTGGGGCATGGGCCCAGGTCACCACAAAGGAATAGTGTAACACCCCTACCGCTAATACCGTCATTACTGTACAATACTTACCTTCGCAGCGGATACTCCATACACAACAGCGGGTGTACAATGTCGTTAGTCACCCACGTGACTAACAAGGCGAGTTACAATACTACATACTATCGGTCTGATGAATATGAACATACCGAGTACTCTACACATTACAATACTTTCCCTTGCATACACAACCATAATTCAATTACAACTTCCAATACATTACTATACCGAGTCTACTACAATCCTTAAATTACCGATACAGTTTTGGAACTTCCCATTTCACAATACATTACAAATACAATCCCTATTATACAACTACCCATGCTTACATAGCAGTCCCCGTCCTACTCTCTCGAACGGTGGTCAGCTTCGAGTGCCTGCACACTAAAAACGTTCCCCCTAGGGGGTCAGCTTAAGCTGAATATGAATTTGCATATACCGCGTGCTAACCGCGGTACGCCGACTACTTTGGGTCGGATATACATGGAGTTCATTTTACATGCATACATACATACATACTCATGCTACAACAATACAATCAACAATACCTACATACACATACAAGGTTCAATACTTACTAAGGAAGACAATTCGATAGTTGACCATTCGTATTAGTTATTTATTCATTACTCTTTCGTTGCGTTACTCAATACTCTGTTCGTACTGTGTTCAATATTCGCTACACTACTCATACTCACTCCTTACTCTTGTATACTCATCACTCCATGTTCAATACCTTACTCGCACACGATCCTTACTCTGTACTCGTTACTATACTTGTGCATGCTCACTACTCAATACTCCATACTTACTCATACGTACTCAATACTCGATACTTACTCATACATACTCAATACTCGGTACTCATTACATACTCATACTCACTTCTTACTCAGTACTCATTACTTTACTCATACATACGCAGTACTCATTACTCATTACTTGGCCTCTGGGCGGAGTCATACACAAGACTCGCCACCGGACCTACAATACGAGGGCTATACGCTTAGCTCCTCAAATACTCAATTGTCTGTTTTTACCGGACTACTCAATATCCCAACACTCTTCTCTCAGAGTATAATACAATCTCGTGGATTAGCCTAGAAGTATCTCTCTTGATAACCTCCACTAGCTTAGGGAATTACAACCGACTAGTATCCTCAGATTTAAGGGTTTCCCCAACGTATCGAATACTCTCATGTTCAGGACGTTACTTACATCAGTCGGGTCCTCTCATAATGGGTCGACTAATTGCCAAGGGGTTTGGAGATCCCTCGTCATTCTTTGCTCCCCTCATGGTTCATGCCTTGCACCAAGATTAACTCCTCTAATAGAGGTTACTTATATACTTCCACTACTTATTGTTTGTGGATTATTCGTTTCGGTTCTCCTACCGTTATCGGAAGGTTATTACTCCCGTACACTCCCTCACATTCTAGTGAGTTCATTGGGTTGCGTTATCATTTATTGATTCGTTAGTTTAGTGCGTTGCTACGGTTTCATTAGTACACAACATGACTCTTACTACGAGTCACTACACACAAGGCTCATCTATGAGTCGAACTACGCACCGAATGAAGCCACACAATCAATCAAGAAGGGTTAGCTCACACAACATACAACAAGACATACAATGAAAGGCAATAAACCGTTTTCATGCTTTAGTCTTGATTAGCCGGCATACAGCACACAAATCAACGTAACTCGGTTAGCATACGGGGCATGAGAAAATCATACCTTTCACCGGAGTTAGCTTTACCACGTGTTCCCTCGTTCCCTGGGTTCACACTGTTCCACTGATAACGTTCCAACATTATTAATAGTACTATATTGTGCATACGGTACTTAATAATTACTGCTCCCGCACTTACCCCGTTATCCGGTATACTTAATGTTCTCATACTCTCAACTTACTTGACTACTTTTCACACTTGTTTTCCTACTCATATACTTACTTTCTTACCTTTACTACTTCCTTTATAGCGTACTACTACATATATATGCATATATGTATATAAGCATATATATATATACACATATGATTACTATAATCATATAATAAAACATTTTTTTTTGTTTCGACCGAACTTGCAAGTCCGGTCGCAAGTCCGGTCCATTCCAGTAGCTCTCATTACGGGAGAATTTTCTGGTCCGACTGAACTTGCATGTCCGGTCGCAAGTCCGGTCCATTCCAGAAGGTTTCGGACGGGAATATTTTCTGGTTTGACCGAACTTGCAAGTCCGGTCGCAAGTCCGGTCCATTCCAGAAGGTTTCCGTCTTTGTGATTCTGGGCTCGACCGACCTTGCAAGTCCGGTCCCAAGGTCGGTCCGGCCCAGTATTTCAGTTTTAAAATCTGTTTTCAGTTCCCTTCTTTACCCATTGCTTCCCCAATCTTCCTACATACATCCTAACATGATTTAGTGCCATTTAGGCTTCCTAAAATACCTTAATTCATTCACCAACTCCATTCCTAAATCCATCAACCACTTGCACAATTCTCCTCACTCCTTTTCCAACACATGTAACAGTTTTGTTTTACTTATGCTACAGATTTTTAAATCAACTTCTACCATCCAATACTCATACTACCAACACCAATACTAGCATCCCAAATACAATTCCAAGCAATTACAATATCTATACCCAAGTCCAACATTCATTTTACTAAGTCTTGTACTCTAATTCTTCCTAGTCCCTCCAATGCAATCCAATACTTCTTGCTACAGATTTATACTCTTTTATCCGCATACTACTACCCCCCCCCCATTACATGGTCATTAACCATCTCTACTATCCCCAATACATCCTTGGTTCTCCCATTCACCAAGTCATTCTTTAATGCACAATTCCTACCAAAATTTTGCCATAGTTCACCTACTTTCCCTTACATCCTCAAATACACATTTTCTCATCAAATTCAACCTAAAGCTAGCCACACCCAACAAGGGTCCTACCAGCACACATGGTTCATACAAAATCTCAACACACCAATATTTCCTCAACCACTATACCAACACATCATTACTTCTCAAATAGCATACTAATACACATACACCATTCATTTGGCTCTAAGGCCTACAAATCCACATTTTTGCTCACAAATACTCAAACATCCACAACCACAATACTAGTACAATAGTTTAGGTTCTTTTTTATTTTTACCCATTCCCATTACACTAATGCATTAAATTAAGCATTGAGAAGGAGCTCTTACCTTGAGCTATATTTTCCTTCTTTCTTTTCCGATCCTCCTCTTCCTCTCTTTCTTGCACTAATCCGTCAAATGGGTATGGAGTTGTCAAAATCCATCCCAACACCCAAGAAACACAAAATGCATTTTAATTATCCTTCTAAACCCTTAGAGAATTCTAATTCATTAAAAGGGCTTAGAGTACAAGTTAGGGTTTTACCTTTGGAGATCTTTGAGAGGGATTCTCACTCTTGAATCAAGAAGGGGTTACTCCACCATTGGAGGGTTGAACAATGCTCCAAAGCAAGAGAAAAATCAAGGTAAGAGAGAGAGGCAAAATCGACCATACTCAAGAGATGGAGAAAAGTGAGGTCTTTCATGGAGATTTTTACCTTGTTGGAAAGAGAAGACTCCAAGCTCCATAATGGGTGCTTTTTCTCTTCAAATGGGGAAAACCCATGTAGATGAAGTTGCTCATTTTCGGATTTTGAAAAGATAGGAATGTAGAGCTTGAAGAGGGGAGTTCAAATATGCAATTATTTACATTGGAGCTCAAATGGAGCTAGAGCATGAGGAGAAAGAAGAGAAGCCATGGGAGGTGTTGAAGCTTCTCAAAATCTACAGCAAGGGGGAGAGGGAGTTGCAGCCGGCTGGGAAGGAAGAGAAGGAAAGAGAGAGAAGGGAAAAGAAAAGTAAGGAGGAGAGAGAGTCCCCCTTTACTTTTGTACTCTTTACTTTTAGCTTTTTGATTTACTTATTTGCTAGTTTGTGTGTGTGAGAGGCTGTTTACACTAGTAAACCGGCCCCCACAGTTATACTAGTTGGAGCGTTTCATCTTTTACAGAAAACACTCGTTATTTTACCCGGTTTTGATACTATTCACTAACCGGGCCCGTTTTCCGGAATTTTCTCGTTTCTTTATTTGTACTGATTATTAAGCTTCCGTTAATGCATAATAACATTTGTTTAATGATTTATAATTTTTACGGGTTCGTTTGACCTCTTAAAATCACGTTTTCGGGTTTTCTCAAAAAACGTGCGCTAAAGCTCTATTAGCATTTTAATACCTTATTTGGATCTGTTTTCTTCGGGAATCATTCCCATATACTAATTAGGCATTAATAAGCCTTAGGAATCCTTATAATACTCTAACCGAGGTCTCGTACCTCCTATGGTTATTTAACGCTTACCTTAGCGTTTTCCGCTTTCTAAGCGTTTTCTCATTTCTTTTGGATTTATTTTCTTTACCAAAATTACTTGGGGACTATTAGGCCCTTAAATACCATATTAAAATATTTTAATCACCATATTTAAGTTCGGGGTATTTCAATCTACCCCTTAAAGAACTTTGCCCTCAAAGTTGGTGAATCTAATATTGTTACTCGTATAAATATTCTATGCTAAGGTTATAACCTCTACATAAAACTTATCAAACTCCAAATGTCTGGCATGATGCATACTACACATCCAAACAGCATGTCACTGCATGCATAGCAATCAAAAATATCCGTTTTACTTCTCTCAAAGGGGGTTCATCAGCAGACAATTAGGTACCATCCTCCCCCAATGGCGAGTGATCCCTCAGGTACCGGTCACGTTTGAACACTTACGCTTTCTGGTTCATGGCCGTCATGACTTGAGCACTTACACTTTCTGGCTCTACGGTCCTTTGGTTCTGATCAAATTCATTTGCACATATAGAGATCCTCAGGCACTTACTCATTACTTACTCATACTTTACTCATACTTACTCATACTTACTCATACTTACTCGGGACTACGCTGCCCCAGTGCCTTTGGAAAAATACAAAACACACACTATCACCGCACGAACGGTTTTGTAGTGGTTTCAAACTACTCTACACTTTCACAGACTCAAAACTAGCTTCACCTCCTATGGTTTCGACCGGATACCCGTGCCTAGGCATGGAAGATCCACTAGCGCCCGTGGGAGCGGTTTCAAAACTGATCCTCATTCTCAAGTTTGAAGAAGGCATTGTACCAAATTAGTTTTGGAAATTCATTTTGAAAACTTGCATACATCTCCCAAATTCCATTTATGATGATTATACCTATTACTAGTGTTATTCCTGTGGCCACTTAAGGGGAGCTTCCAGACTCCTTCAACCCCAATGTGATCAGCATTGGTGTTAGATTATCCTTCCACCCCAATTTGTGTTCGGCTTCCCATGATTGCTAGCAAATCAAGTTCCACCTCCCACCTCCATTCCAAACAGACAAATCATCAACAACATTATTTCGTTTTATATCTTTTTAATCTTGCTACTCAAATAACACAAAATACATTTTCCATTTATATAATCCACTTACTTACTTACTACTCATCTCATCAATTACTACTACATCTTCTCCTACTACTATACTTAAGAAATTCATGGGTATAATATCCCATTAATTTACTATACTCCAATTTATACTCATAAAATACATCAGTTTTATGCCGATTTATACTCATTACATACATCGGTTCCATACCGATTTATACTCCTCAAGTGTCCCATAGGTACTCATTCCTCATACTATTACCAATGGGGTTCTCATTCCCCTGGAGCTTCTCTACTCCTTCTTCCTATACTTCTTTCTCAAATTACCACAATTACACGATGAGTGAATACAAATGTTTATGTAACATAAGTATCAATCATCAGAAGATATTCTCTACGCTATGCGCATTGTAGTTTACGCACCTATCACGTAAAACATACATTTCGTGGTTTTCGCTCTACCCCCTTAAAAGGGATTACGCCCATGTAATCTACCATGTGTCAATTTTGAACATTGGTCGAAGGCATTCAGCCGTCATGGAGTGGTTCAGCTTCCATGCGGTTTATTATACAATGTTTCTTGATCAAAGGGTATTAACCGTGTTACCGGTTAGTCCTTGCATCAAGAATTTTCACCAGAGTTATTTTAACTCTTAACGGATTCGGTTCTAGGTGTACTTCGCTTAGAATTCTGGGCCCACTAGCTTCTGCTGCGGACCCTGATAACTTGGGTTATTCACCCTTCTCGTTATTGTTAACGTGCTACACGTCATCTTTTTATCCCTTTTGTTGTGGGAATAAGGTTTATTAACCATGTGTGGTGTTCTTTTACCGTGCACAAACTCATGACTTTTAGATTCATAACCAGCTCTTTGGGAATCCATATACATACTGTTTGTGTATTATAGTGATCATTCACTTGGTTCCTCCAACTTATTGTCGGTTGAGGTTAAGCCACCACTTGGTTGTAGTGCTTCCTCAGTTATCAGTGGATTCTGAATTATGCCAGTTTCTCTGGTTCGGTACAAGTGTTCTTTACTTGTGTGACCTTGCATTTTCTATGCGTCGGTCCATGTGACTTTCTTAAGTCTCCTTTCACCTTTATTCCAATGGAATTCACATCTTGTGATTGTTGGTGCTTCACACTCTTCGTGCTCTTTGGCCTTAGGCCGCACGGTTAGTTTTCTAAGCTTTTGCTTAACTGGCTTATGCCATGTTCACTGGTGAAAGGAATAATTACCATGATTTACATTTCCTCATATTCCTAGCTATCCCACTCGATCATTGACTACACAAGTGCAATACCAAAACACTCAGTCCCACAGAGTGCGGAGGCGTGAACCCTGCTGGCAGTAACTCTCTTATGAGATCGCAATGGGGCTGATCGTTACTTTCAAGTGGTGCTTCATCATTTGGTGCAGACTTCTGGCTTGTTGCCCGGTCTGTCTACCATCTTGTATTAACATCTCCATAGTATTGGGTGATTATTCACATACACTGGTCGCCTGTTGCTTGACTACATTAGTAGTTCTGAAAGGAATATGTTTCCCGACATTACTGATGATATCCCCTTCTTGGGGTCCATGTGTTCACCGCTCTTGCGGTCTCACATTTATGAGGGGCATCCTCAATTATTGGTTGTTACTCTTTTTTGGTGTTATCCTTGACCACTTTCCATATAGTCCACATTGGTTTTGCAACCGTTGGGTTGTATTGTAATAGTTTCATGGCATACTAGCCATATTGCTAGGGCTCGCTCATCCTAGGATGTTCCCAAGTGGTTACTTCTCCGTAAGCCATCGCTTAGTTTGGAGGTGATGCCGGGCTCCAAGATAAGATAGTCGCATCACGCTTCCGTTTGTTGGAGACCCTTTGTATCTTGGTATAGATCGATACCATTTATTAATTTGGGGTATCCCCTGTCAAGTGGGATCCCTTCGGTGTTCTAACCGAATGTTCGTTCCAGTTGTGGTGTTCTTAGCACAACATTTTGTTCGACTGTATTGACTTGATACCCCTTTATGGATTGCTCCTGGTATTTTTGAGTGTGCTATTGCATCTGGTTGATATTTATGAGTGTGTCCAGCTTGTTATCCACCTTGCGGTTCCGGATCTGAGTTCTCCGTTGAGGGTTATAGCGTCTCCCATTCTTAGGGTAGACCATTGGTGTTTTCTCTTTTGTTACAACGGGTTTGATATTCCCTTCGGTGATGAATAGTATTCCTCGGTACCTTATATGATCACCCTGTATGTTGTGGTAGTTGTTTTGGGAATTCTATCCCGTTCATTAAACACTGGTGTGTTAATGTTAGGCATTTGCCTCCTTGTATTTAGACTGGGTATTCCTTCCAGTTATCAAGCTTTACCTTAATACCTTCGAGACATCTCCCATGTCTTTATCCGGTTGTTAGTGCTTCTCGCACTTTCAACTCTTAATCGTCCTCCTGGAGTGAGTTCTTGACTCCTTAGCTTGTAAGCTTATCTGAGTTTCCTTACTCGTTGAGGTGTCCAACGTTCTGTTTTGAATTTACTTATGGTCCGTAGAACGGAGTTGACTACTTCCCGTGTTTCGTACACTACATGTATACATACGTGGGGTACTGTCTTGGCACGTTAACACTTACCTAACTATATGTCAGGCCCGCAAGCTCCTTCGGAATGCGGTCGCCCCACATCCCGTATTTGGGTACACTCGTAGTGTTCGTCACACGCCTAGGTGAAGTATTCTATTGTCAACTCCTCTTGTATCATTCTATGATACTCACCGTATTTCGTTAGTTTGGTTTTAAAATCCAAGGTTTAAAAGAAGGGTTTGGGGTTTTGGAAGAAAAATGAGTCTGGAAATAGCAGTTCGGTGTGAAAAGAAATTCTTCATGGTGTTGCCATGTCTGAGGTCTTGTCCAAGTCAGCTTCTTGCTGATCGGTATACTCTTAATACAATGGTTGGGCCCTTAGGCTTTCCGAGGTTCATTATTTGGTCCTTAGGATTAGTAATCCTATATTTGCTCCATTCGTCATAGCGATACTTTAAACAAGATATTGCGGGTTGTTAAAAGTCTTCTAACCGTCTTGTAGTTGCTGCACTTGCCCTAGGCAAGTGCGCGGGTAGGTTGTTTTCAGTTAACGTATACCAGTTACGGTATCGTTTCCATCCATATTTGGTGGTTTTATTAGGTCTTCATTTGATCTTTGGATCTTGGTGATCAATCTCTGAGTTGCTTCTCAGTATACTTGACATGACTGTCGTCAATTCGGGTGTCTCCCACCTTCATTGTGGTTTTCGAGACTTGACTTGTCCTTAGGGACAATGTTGTGGTCCTATAGGTGTCTGTGTTATGAATCCTTTCATCGTTATCTGAACTATGTTGTTCGTTATTACGGCCATCTTGGCGGTGTAGGTTAGCGTTAATCCAACCTTGACTAATTCTTAGTCAGTTTGTATATGTTGTTGGTATATCAAACATTACAGTCCGTAGACTCTCTTGTCTCGGCTTGTTACTCTACCTTCCTTGCTTCAATGCGCGATTGTGCATCTCTTCTTGCTGGCTACTCATGGTTTCGCGATGCGAAGCAGTCGCCCCATGGTGCCATAAATTTCCATTATCATGTGTTTTGGATCTTTAATCCTCCGCCATTAAGTGGGTCCTTGTTTATTTAACGGGAACCGTCTTCGGGACTTCCAGTGCTTGGACTTTTACCGTATGACAGGTTCTTTTTCTAATAAGGTTCGTTTTGTAACTGCCAAATCGGGTTTTACCCGAGTGTGAGAGGTCTTTCCATCTCTCTGGTGTTCTTCTCCCAACTTAATAAAGTGGGTTGCGGAGGGCGGGGGTATAGTTGTTCTAGGTTTCTTGGTTCACCCAGAAGTTCCTAACTAGGTATATACAACGTAACACTCAAACCCTTAGCCTAGGTCTCTAATTCCTAACTCGGTATTTTCCTAAACTCGGTTTCCATCCATCAGAGCGATTACTTCGCTCTGATACCACTCTTTTGTAACACCCCTACCGCTAATACCGTCATTACTGTACAATATTACCTTCGCAGCGGATACTCATACACAACGGCGGGTGTACATGCCGTTAGTCACCCACGTGACTAACAAGGTGAGTTACAATACTACATACTATCGGTCTGATGATATGAACATACCGAGTACTCTACACATTACAAACTTTTCCTTTGCATACTCAAACCATAATTCAATTACAACTTCCACTACATTACTATACGAGTCTACAGACAATCCTTAAAATTACCAATACGTTTTGGAATTCCCATGTCAGACGACATGACAAATACGAATCCCTATTATACAACTACCCATGCTTACATAGCAGTCCCCGTCCTACTCTCTCGAACGGTGGTCAGCTTCGAGTGCATGCACACTAAAAACGTTCCCCCTAGGGGGTCAGCTTACGCTGAATATGAATTTCGCATATACCGCGTGCTAACCGCGGTACGCCGACTACTTTGGGTCGGATATACATGGAGTTCATTTTACATGCATACATACATACATACTCATGCTACAACAATACAATCAACAATACCTACATACACATACAAGGTTCAATACTTACTAAGGAAGACAATTCGATAGTCGACCGTTCGTATTAGTTATTTATTCATTACTCTTTCGTTGCGTTACTCACTACTCTGTTCGTACTGTGTTCAATATTCACTACTCTACTCATACTCACTCCTTACTCTTGCATACTCATCACTCCATGTTCAATACCTTACTCGCACACGATCCTTACTCTGTACTCGTTACTATACTTGTGCATGCTCACTACTCAATACTCCATACTTACTCATACGTACTCAATACTCGATACTTACTCATACATACTCAATACTCAGTACTCATTACATACTCATACTCACTTCTTACTCAGTACTCATTGCTTTACTCATACATACGCAGTACTCATTACTCATTACTTGGCCTCTGGGCGGAGTCATACACAAGACTCGCCACCGGACCTACAATACGAGGGCTATACGCTTAGCTCCTCAAATACTCAATTGTCCGTTTTTACCGGACTACTCAAATTCCCAACAGTCTTCTCTCAAAGTATAATACAATCTCGTGGATTAGCCTAGAAGTATCTCTCTTGATAACCTCCACTAGCTTAGGGAATTACAACCGACTAGTATCCTCAGATTTAAGGGTTTCCCAACGTATCGAATACTCTCATGTTCGGGACGTTACTTACATCAGTCGGGTCCTCTCATAATGGGTCGACTAATTGCCAAGGGGTTTGGAGATCCCTCGTCATTCTTTGCTCCCCTCATGGTTCATGCCTTGCACCAAGATTAACTCCTTTAATAGAGGTTACTTATATACTTCCACTACTTATTGTTTGTGGATTATTCGTTTCGGTTCTCCTACCGTTATCGGAAGGTTATTACTCCCGTACACTCCCTCACATTCTAGTGAGTTCATTGGGTTGCGTTATCGTTTATTGATTCGTTAGTTTAGTGCGTTGCTACGGTTCCATTAGTACACAGCATGACTCTTACTACGAGTCACTACACACAAGGCTCATCTATGAGTCGAACTACGCACCGAATGAAGCCACACAATCAATCAAGAAGGGTTAGCTCACACAACATACAGCAAGACATACAATGAAAGGCAATAAACCGTTTTCATGCTTTAGTCTTGGTTAGCCGGCATACAGCACACAAATCAACGTAACTCGGTTAGCATACGGGGCATGAGAAAATCATACCTTTCACCGGAGTCAGCTTTACCATGTGTTCCCTCGTTCCCTGGGTTCACACTTGTTCCACTGATAACGTTCCAACATTATTATTAGTACTATGTGCATACGGTACATTAATAATTACTGCTCCCGCACTTACCCCGTTATCCCGGTATACTTAATGTTCTCACACTCTCAACTTACATGATTACTTTTCACACTTGTTTTCCTACTCATATACTTACTTTCTTACCTTTACTACTTCCTTTATAGCGTACTACTACATATATATATGCATATATGTATATAAGCATATATATATATATACACATATGATTACTATAATATATAATAAAACATTTTTTTTTGTTTCGACCGAACTTGCAAGTCCGGTCGCAAGTCCGGTCCATTCCAGTAGCTCTCATTACGGGAGAATTTTCTGGTCCGACTGAACTTGCATGTCCGGTCGCAAGTCCGGTCCATTCTAGAAGGTTTCAGACGGGAAAATTTTCTGGTTCGACCGAACATGCAAGTCCGGTCGCAAGTCTGGTCCATTCCAGATGGTTTCCGTCTTTGTGATTCTGGGCTCGACCGACCTTGCAAGTCCGGTCCCAAGGTCGGTCCGGCCCAGTATTTCAGTTTTAAAATCTGTTTTCAGTTCCCTTCTTTACCCATTGCTTCCCCAATCTTCCTACATACATCCTAACATGATTTAGTGCCATTTAGGCTTCCTAAAATACCTTAATTCATTCACCAACTCCATTCCTAAATCCATCAACCACTTGCACAATTCTCCTCACTCCTTTTCCCACATGTGATAGTTTTGTTTTACTTATGCTACAGATTTTTAAATCAACTTCTACCATCCAATACTCCTACTACCAACACCAATACTAGCATCCCAAATACAATTCCAAGCAATTACAACATCTATACCCAAGTCCAACATTCATTTTACTAAGTCTTGTACTCTAATTCTTCCTAGTCCCTCCAATGCAATCCAATACTTCTTGCTACAGATTTATACTCTTTTATCCGCATACTACTACCCCCCCCCCATTACATGGTCATTAACCATCTCTACTATCCCCAATACATCCCTTGGTTCTCCCATTCACCAAGTCATTCCTTAATGCACAATTCCTACCAAAATTTGCCATAGTTCACCTACTTTCCCTTACATCCTCAAATACACATTTTCTCATCAAATTCAACCTAAAGCTAGCCACACCCAACAAGGGTCCTACCAGCACACAAGGTTCATACAAAATCTCAACACACCAATATTTCCTCAACCACTATACCAACACATCATTACTTCCTCAAATAGCATACTAATACACATACACCATTCATTTGGCTCTAAGGCCTACAAATCCACATTTTTGCTCACAAATACTCAAACATCCACAACCACAATACTAGTACAATAGTTTAGGTTCTTTTATTTGTTTACCCATTCCCATTACATTAATGCATTAAATTAAGCATTGAGAAGGAGCTCTTACCTTGAGCTTATATTTTCCTTCTTTCTTTTCCAATCCTCCTCTTCCTCTCTTTCTTGCACCAATCCGTCAAATGGGTATGGAGTTGTCAAACTCCATCCCAACACCCAAGAAACACAAAATGCATTTTAATTATCCTTCTAAACCCTTAGAGAATTCTAATTCATTAAAAGGGCTTAGAGTACAAGTTAGGGTTTTACCTTTGGAGATCTTTGAGAGGGATTCTCACCCTTGAATCAAGAAGGGGGTTACTCCACCATTGGAGGGTTGAACAATGCTCCAAAGAATGAGAAAAACAAGGTAAGAGAGAGAGAGGCAAAATCGGCCATACTCAAGAGATGGAGAAAAGTGAGGTCTTTCATGAAGATTTTTACCTTGTTGGAAAGAGGAGACTCCAAGCTCCATAATGGTGTGCTTTTCTCTTCAAATGGGGAAAACCCATGTAGATGAAGTTGCTCATTTTCAGATTTTGAAAAGATAGGAATGTAGAGCTTGAAGAGGGGAGTTCAAATATGCAATTTATTTTACATTTGGAGCTCAAATGGAGCTAGAGCATGAGGAGAAAGAAGAGAAGCCATGGGAGGTGTTGAAGCTTCTCAAAATCGCCAGCAAGGGGGAGAGGGAGTTGCAGCCGGCTGGGAAGGAGGAGAAGGAAAGAGAGAGAGGGGAAAGAAAATAAAGGAGGAGAGAGAGTCCCCCTTTACTTTTGTACTTTTTACTTTTAGCTTTTTGATTTACTTATTTGCTAGTTGTGTGTGTGAGAGGCTGTTTACACTTGTAAAAACCGGCCCCCACAGTTATACTAGTTGGAGCGTTTTTGTCTTTTACAGAAAACACTCGTTATTTTACCCGGTTTTGATACTATTCACTAACCGGGCCCGTTTTCCGGAATTTTCTCGTTTCTTTATTTGTACTGATTATTAAGCTTCCGTTAATGCTTAATAACAGTTGTTTAATGATTTATAATTTTTACGGGTTCGTTTGACCTCTTAAAATCACATTTTCGGGTTTTCTCGAAAACGTGCGCTAAAGCTCTATTAGCGTTTTAATACCTTATTTGGATCCGTTTTCTTCGGGAATCATTCCCATATACTAATTAGGCATTAATAAGCCTTAGGAATCCTTATAATACTCTAACCGAGGTCTCGTACCTCCTATGGTTATTTAACGCTTACCTCAGCGTTTTCCGCTTTCTAAGCGTTTTCTCATTTCTTTTGGATTTATTTTCTTTACCAAAATTACTTGGGCACTATTAGGCCCTTAAATACCATATTAAAATATTCTAATCACCATATTTAAGTTCGGGGTATTTCAAATAGGGCTTGCACGCTATTCTCTTTGGGCTTCCCCACTTTTTTCACATCACCTGAAGGTGTGCGTCTACGGTCGGGTCTTTGAATGACCAAACAAGGCTAGGTAAGGGAACTGCCAGGAAAATGCTTGGGGCTAAAGCCCAGGTATTAAGGGGATGTGGTTAGACGACATCCTCCTCTTTTCCCCCGCTTATTCACATCACCTTAAAAGGTGTGAGTCCCTAACAAGAGACCCTTAAACGGGTCCCGGGGTGAAATCGGTTTGCGTGGACCCTCGCTCTCATATAATGCAAAGGTGCAGAAAATTAAAGTGCGCATAAAAGTAAACAAACAAAGTAATAAAGCCATAAATAAACAATTTTTTGAGTTAAGCCATCTTTCTTAAAATTAAACAAGTTAAAGTTAAGAAGTTGTCCCCAGCAGAGTCGCCATTCTGTGAGCCTCGATTTTTAAACCCTATCCTAGGTTGATTAGGATCTGATCAGGTTCTAGGTCCACTTATAACCTAAGATTGATAACTATGTCATATAACACTAATTATTAAATCCTATGTTAACTCACTGGAACCTATTATGAGTCGCCACCTAATTTTGACCTAGGGTAAATTAGGAAAGGTAGAGTCCGGGTTCGGGGGCTTGGTATTCGACTTATTTAGGGTTCAAATTACTTTCATTACCCCTCAAAGTCGTTTCTCCTCTACTTAGTTTAATTACGGCTTATTATGAGTCGTTTTAACCTAAGTGCGTGAACTTCTGATTTTTTATATTTTTTCACAGAAAAATTAAAGTGGAAACTAAAACTACCCTAACTAGGGTTTCAGAGGCAGAATTAGGTCAAATTTGAATTATGTCCATAGCCACGGACCTAATGTCCGAGACCACGGACCCCGGTTAACCTAGTTATACAGAAAAGTCGAATTTAGAAGAAATGAAATTTTGAAAAGTCCGGGGCCTCGGACAGGCTGTCCATGGGCCCGGACATAGTTTAGCAAAACCTAAATTTTGAAAATTTTAAAATCCCGCCGCCATCCGTGGGTGTCCGTGGCCACAG
The DNA here is from genome assembly GCA_023374045.1 of Limonium bicolor. NCBI lineage: Eukaryota > Viridiplantae > Streptophyta > Magnoliopsida > Caryophyllales > Plumbaginaceae > Limonium > Limonium bicolor. Next base: position 282,021,992 of record CM041780.1, read on the forward strand.
ACAACCCGTCCGTGGTCCCGGACCATAGGTTCGAGGTCACGGACCACCCACGGACAGGGGTTTTATGGTGGTTCCCGAAGGTGTTTTCGACTCAAATTTTATGTACGTGTAGCCTGAAAAGTGTACAAGATGTTAGTAATTGAAAGATCTCAGTTTCAAGTCAAATTCAATGCGAAACTTAACAAACAAGTAATTAGGCAGAAGCCAAAACAATTAGCAATTCAGAAGCTATAAAAGGTTAGTTTACATTCAAAATTAGACAGAAGACTAATGAAGTCATGGAGAATCAAAATAATGAGGTCCCAACCTGTTTTACCTTCGGTGTTAATAAGACTCTTCACGTCGGGAATCTTTCGGTGCTCCGTTGAAGCCGATTCTGAATTGAGTTCGAACCAAGCTTCTGACCTTTGAGAATTGGTGATGTTCTTCACATTTTGGTGGTGGTTTGATTGTGATTTGATGATTGTGGATGTGATGGGAATTGAAGAATGTCTTTTGGTGTTGATTTTGGTGAGATTTCGGTATTGTTTTGGTGCTTTGGAGTGCAAAAACGTGAGACGCTGGCTATGGAGGAGAGTTTTGACTGCCAAGGGTTCTGAGAGCTTGTGGGATTCTGATTTTATCAAAAGATTTATCCATTTATATAGACTTCCTTAAAGATAAAGAAAATATAGTGAAAACGAGATTCTTTGGGATTTTAATTAATTGACTTCGCAAAGGAATTTTGCTGTGAAATTTTAGCCACATGTCAAGGATGATATTTATGATTTTTCCAAGGTAGAATCGAATTTTTGGATATAGGAATATTTTTAAATTCAATTTCTCGTCAGATTCAATCAGAAATTGCTAGAAAATTATTGGAAATTCGAAAAATCAAAATTCCAACGCCATTATGCTTAAAATATCATCCTCTATCATGGATTAAAATTTCAAAACATTTCGAGTTGATTCGGTCACTTTCGGAGGAGAGAGAAAGCTCGTAGGGGGCTTTGGAGCCTTGAAAATTTACGAAAACACCCCTGAAGATGACCAAGCTACCCTTTTTGCACCTGTGTGTCAAGAGACTCTCCTCCGGGGGGTTAAAATTTTGGGTATAACACTTACGTTCCTTATATTAGACATATAAGATATCATCAATGCCGCTAGTTCGTTTTATATATAATGCCGCTAGTTCGTTTTATATATAAGTTCATATATACGAACCATACTGTTAACGCACAACAGTAATAATAAAGCAGTAATAATATACAATTCATGCATATTAATTCATACAGTTAGACATTCAATCTTGTCACATAATTCACACAATGTCTGAACTGAGGAAGTCCTTGGAGACAATCAAGGACACGTAACAACATACCGTTCACCAAAATCTATGCTAGCGTAATGTCTATCACGCTAATCCGATGCTCCTCGAGAAAGTCTCTAGTATTCTGGTAATACGTTTCACACTACGTATTAGCACTCCATGCAAAAATAATACTACACGGTACCCCGTACCGTCACTAATCCCTTCCCAGTTTATTCCCCGTCGTAGTTGGTTGTCTACTCTCCTTCGGAGTCCAATTACTCAAACCTATAACATCCATTGAACGGGTGGTTAATTCCTTTTAATTAACCTAGCTTAGTTCATCACTAATGATTTCCGACTAAAACTACTAAGTCATTGTAGTTCAACTTAATCACACAAGTTATTTACTCATCAATACATCTCATACTTTTTCACACCCTTAATGACCATTATATGTCACCAAACAAGTCCTAACAATCATATAACACCAATATCATTCAATTCCCCTCATTCCGATTCATTTTCTAACTTTCGGTTAAATTCCAGTGTTGGTCCAGGACATGGTCCGGACCTTAGGTCCCGGACCAATGCATTTCAGCAATCCTCGGACAATTTTAACATGTGGTCCGGGACTTTACCCCTATCCTAAGTCCTGGACCAGTTGAAATATGAATTTTCGGTAGCTTTTTAGTGGTGGACCAGGTCTTCTTACAAGACCTAGGTCCCGGACCACCCTTAACATGTAATTTTCGCCAGTTTTTTATGTGTGGTCCGGGACTTTATCCAAGGACCAATCCCGGACCATGCATTAGTCTGTAACTCTTTGCCTGATTCTTTCCTAATCTTTCCACATGTATCCTAACATGTTCTAACACCATTATAACACTTTAAACCTTCCTAATTCATTGTCCAAACCCATCACTTAGTCATTGATCATATTACTCAACTCTCACTCTTATTTTCTAACATCTGCAACCTAGTTTTCCGAGGTTTCTAAGATGCACAATATCTCACAACCTTTACTAACCAAATAGTTTTACTCACAACCATTTTGACCATACTATATCCTTCCTATATATTTCCATCTTCTTTACTCAATTTACCCATCATTCTCATGGTTATACATTCTAGCTCATACCCAGATCATCTCAAGACATTTTACATCATTTTCCCACAGATTGTTGCATAATTCAACACACTCATCATACCATAATTTTTGGTGTGTTTAATTTACCCATTTGATCTTTAAATCCTCATAATCAACACTAGATCATTCTTACTCATAAGAATACCTTAAATACCCATAACTAATTAAACATTGATTAAACATATAATCAAGTAAATTAAGTCCTAAATATGCATTAAAAAAATTAAACACAACAATGTTTGTCAGAAGGCAAGAATTACACCCTTTGACCTTTTAGGGTAAATTTATACCCAAATGAGCTCCTTAGGACCTAAAATTTTGTCCTAAGCATTATAACTCATAACTGAACACAAAGAAATGATTATCAAGGAAAACCAAGCTCAGAAACTCGTTAGAACACAAAATGTGCTCTAAGCTTTCTTAAAGCACATTTTTGTGAGATTGTCTTCAAAATGAGTTTTGTTTGATTTTAGGGCCTTGAATACCCTTAAATATACTAAGGTGACATAATTTACCAAATTAAAATGCCTAATTCAAAGTTTTTCAAAAAAATCAGAAATATGTGCATTGGTTTGTGAATAGTAACCAAATTGTGAAAAAATAACACTTAATCTCCTAATCTAGTCAATGGTCAATACTCCTCCTTTGATCTTGACTATTTATTTCCGCCAATTTAAGGCTTTCTCCTAAGCTATGAGCCGGCCATACTTATATTTATATATGACTCAAAAGTTACTTTTATAAAGTAAAGATAAGTACCATTATTTAACTAAACAAAACAAATTCATTCATCTTTCCACCTTGGCACCTTCTTCAGCCTGCATTAGGAGGTTTCTTCAGCCTTAGGAAACCCTCCTAAATATCTAAGTATGAGTCATCTTGACTATTGACTAAAATATGACATTATTTCCCTTATAAGCCAACTTTTCTTCCTTTCTCTAATTCACCTTTCTTCCCAGCCGAGAAGCAACCTCAAAAACCTCTTTTTACTGCCTCCATAACCAAGAGCAGTCACTAGCTTCCATGTGTGGAGGGTGATTTTTTGGTATGAGGGGGGTCTATCTAAATATGGTCTAACTGAGAAGCCTAGATCCTAGAAATTGCCTTTCTGTGGAGGGTGAAAACCCGTTATTCTGGCAGCCCTCAAATACCTACTAAATCGTTCGTCTTTCCCAGAAAGCATAAGGGAGAGTGCAAGTGAGCACTACACCCGCTCTCAATGGGCTCCACACGGACTTATGCCTCTGTAAGGCGGAGTTGACTAGAGTCGCCACCTAGTTTGATCTATGATAACTGGGAAGGAAGATCGGGTTCTAAGAATCGTTAATTGACTCTGAGATTATTACCTATGGATAGGATTTATCTGATCAAACCAGAGATTCTATGGTGGGTTCGTACTGGGTTACACCCCTAAGAAGTGGCAACGACCACGACTTCGGATTGGTGCCCGAGGAAACCTCGGTCTCCAATTGTCGGGATTGCCTTCTTTCAAAACCTTATTAGAGAGATTCAATTCAAAGGGCCACAAGTATAGGATTATGATGGGAAGAGAGAAAGAGAGTGGATGAGACGAGCCTTTCTGCCAAGCTAGCGCCAAGAAGAAGAATTGATGAATTCGAATGTGTATAGAATGAAAGATTTGGAGTCTGATTTTGAGAGTTGAAGGAGTCGAGGGTTTGTGGGAGTGAGAGGGATTTTGAATGTTTGAGAGGTATGAGAAACACCTTAGAGTGGGAAAAGGGTTTTTTGTTTGGGAAGGGTCGCACCCTAAATGGGCTGCCTACGTACTCAACTCCATGTTGAGATCAGACCTTACGTAGTTCACGGTTTTTTGGGTTTGGAGATCTTTGAGATGTTTGAAGTTTTGGGTGTTTGAGAGGTTAGTCTACGAGACGCTCGGGTCTATGAGACGTTTAAATCTCAAAATGGTGGAAGAGGTTGAAGTGTTTGAGTCTGTGAGGCACTCGGGCCTATGAGATATTTGTGGAGAAATTATGATGTTTGAGTCTGTGAGGCACTCGGGCATATGGGACATTTGTGGAGAAATTGTGATGTTTGAGTCTGTGAGGCATTCGGGCCTATGAGACTATAGAAGTTTGGAAGAAGTCGGGATTCAGGAGATGTTTCGAGTTTGGAATGATTTGAGCTTGAATAATGGTTTAAGTGTGTGAGGCAATTGAAATTTGAGTAGAGATCCCAGGTTTTTCGGATTTGAGATTATGAGAGGGTTAATGTTTTGGGATATTTTGAATTTAGGGTGAGATGATGGTGGACTAAATTGTTTGGAGGAATGATTGTCAAAACTGTCTCTCTTAAAGTTTTAAAACCCAAAAATTATTTTTTTTGTAAAAGGGCGGATAATCCCGAGGGATTACCCTGTGTACCCCCTCGAACACGACACTTAATTAATAGTAAATGTCGAGGCTCGAAAGATGGGGCAATGAATTTATGTCGAAAATAGGATTTAGAGAGAAACACCATGAATGAGATGTTCTCGGTCAAACCCTAATAACGTCTCTAACTCCCGGGTTTAAAACATTAAAAACCAAAAACATTGAAATCGAGCGGAAGGGAGTTAGACGATTCTAAATCCCGGCTCCAACTAGGAAAGTCGTTACTTCCCTAGCACCCCGCCTTGTAAAAATCTAGACTGCAATTAGGGGAGGTTTGTCACCCTAATGCCCCGCCTAAAGAGATCCAGACTGCGACAAGGGAAGGTTATGACCCCAGTGCCCCGCCTCGGATTTTTATTCGGAAAGGGAGACAAGTGATGTCTAACTAGGAGGAAAATGTTTTGAAAGTGTTAGATAGTTCATGTTCCCCGAAAACGGTTTATTTGATTTAAAACTAAGTTTGAAAACTTTTGAAGTTGTTCGGAATTCTCGATGAGGAAACACTGATTTTGAGAAATGTTTTTAGGAGAAAACTTTTTGTATATGTGAGAAGAACTTTCTGCATTTGAGAAGAGTTTTCTGTGATGTGAGAAGAGTTTTTCCTTTAAAATTCCACAAAATGGTTTCTTTGAAATTTGACAAGCTTGATGAAACTTGGATAAAATGATGGTTTGAAATTCTTTTTGGATTTTGGAGTTTGAAAGGAATTTACAAGTTGAGTGCGGATTGGATGAAATGGACTTGAATTTGAATTGAATGGAACTGGACTGAATTGAGTTTGAATTGAGTTTGAATCGAATTTGGGCTGAATGAATTGAGTTTGGGCCAGGATTGGAAGACAGGCCGGGTCAAAGTTCGGGCTAGTCCAAGTTGAATTGGTCAAAGTCAATGCTTGGTCAAGGTCAAAGCTAGGTCAAAGTTGAATTGGTCAAAGTTTAGGTCAAAGTGGGATTAGTCAATGTGCGAGCCAAAGTTGGAGTGGTCAATGTGCGGGTCAAAGTTTGATTGGTCAATGTGCGGGTCAAAGTTGGTCAATGTTCGGGTCAAAGGTCAACATTCTGGTCAATGTTTGATTCATATGGACTTGGTTTGATTTTTGTGGACTTCGGTTGATCTTTGTGAACTTGATTGGGTCAAAGTCAAAGGTTCAGTCAACTCGGGTTTGGTCAAAGTTTCAGGTCAAGGTCAAACCGGTTTGACATTTGTGGGCTTGGGCCGATTGTGGGCTTATTGGGCTGGTTGTGGGCTTTTGTTGGGCTTGGTCCGATTATGGGCTTGTTGGGCCTTTGTTGGGCTTGGTCTGATTGTGTTTGGGCCTCAAGTTTGGGCCTCGAATTGGATTGGGCCAAGCTTTTAGATATTGGGTCAAATGGGATCTTATTTTATTTTGGGCCTGATTTATGCCTCGGGCTTGATTTAGTTTTGGGCCGAATTGGCCTGTGGACCTGATTTTGAGGTTGGGAAAAATTGGGCCTTGTTTAAGATTGGGAAAATTGGGCTTTGTTTGAGGTTGGACTGAACATTGGGCTTTTTGAGTTGTTTTGAGCTTTTGATTTTTGGGTCTGATTTGGTTTTGGGCCTTGTTTAAGATTGGGAAAATTGGGCTTTGTTTGAGGTTGGACTGAACATTGGGCTTTTTGAGTTGTTTTGAGCTTTTGATTTTGGGTCTGATTTGGTTTTGGGCCTTGTTTGAGTTGTTATGAACTTTCATGGGCTTTGGAAAATTTAGGAAGAAATGATGAATCAAATTGAGATGAATTTTGAGGAAGTGTTTTTATTAATACATGTTATTATAATAAGATGTGGTTTGGGTCTAGGGATTACCCGTTTATTAGGTGGGACCATGGCTCACCTAAATCTTAGGGTTCACCCTCTATCCTAAGGTTTGGTCCTAAGGTCTAATAACTAGGGCTTAGTAGGAGACCCAAGAAATGGGCAGAAAACCGAAAACCCATTAAAACAATATCATATGATAAAAACGGGGTCCACAGCCCAATCAGTATATACAAAACAGGGTAAATTACCCCCATCACAGCAATAGGCAAAGTCAAGTAAATCCGAATGAGATGAGAAGCCTAATGTTCATGATTTTGAACCAATCTCCCAGGTCCGAAGCATACAAGTTTATTTACAACAGATAGGTCCGTTATCGAGCAGTAACACACATCGTACACAAATTAATATCGGTACAAAGTGGAATACATAATGACACAATAAGCATAGTATTAAAAAAAAAGCCAGTGTTGTTCGTGATATGACAGCAGAAAAATATCATCAAAATTGTAATTAGTGAGACTGATAGTTAACATCCTCTAACCCAGAAAAAGACGTCAATCTTAAAATCCACTCAGTCATTTTCATCCAGCTCAAGCTTGAATCAGAGTAGCCCACACGAGCCAGCCTCCAGATCATATGTGTACCTCAGTCAAAATACGATAGCAGTGAGTGAAACAAATCGAACTAAGGAAATGCATCAGTTAGAAAATATTACTTAAAAAAATATGCAAGGGTGCGACACGACCATGGCGAGAACAATCCCTTTGTGCCAAATCAGAAGCAGTACCATCTAGTCCCAGTTTGATTTAATTATCCAGTTTTGATGATATAAATGTACATATGAATTGCAAATCTCCCTTTTCCAAAGGGAATCGGTCATCAAGAAGAGTTAAGTGAATTCATCGAATAGCAGTGAACATCCACCTAAAGGGCAGACATATGAACGATTCTGCAGCATATCAACTGAAGATTTCAAACCCAGAAGATCGGTGGTCAGATGAGGATTCACCAGTCAAGAACACTGCCGAAGTTCTTCAGGCAAACGATTTAAAATCACAGCGCAAGTTGTCACTCAACACATCACAAAGTCCAGTAACCATTCAAAACAAATCGAAGCAGAATCCAAATCACAGAGGGTGCTTGCCTCCTTTCAACCAAATCATGGCATCGAAATAAACTCAAACTAGCCAGCAAACTAGAAATCGTAAAGAAAATAACAAACGAACTATAGAGACGAGGATTCAAAAAGAATAACAAGAGGAAGAGCTTTACAACCGTATTTGAATGGCAATTCTGCAGTTGGTAACCACAGACGGTGAGCAATTGGGACATTGAGGGGAAGATCTTAGTAGGTGATAGTTGCCAAGATGAAAGGAGGGATGCGGATCGAAGAGGGGTCTATGGACTTTGAACCAGGTTCGTAGAGCACCAGGATGCAGGTTGTAAGATTTTCCTGCAAGGAGCTACAAACAAAAAAACACAATAAACCCATGAACTCGCAAATGAAATCGAAAGGGAAAAGAAACTGAGAACAAAAATTGAGGTCAAGAACAAGTGGTGGGCGCTGTCAAGTGCGAAATCTGGGTTTCCTTTTTGTGAACGAAGGCAATCCGTCGGGGATGGGGCTCCAAAGGAATACAACAGAAATTTATCAGAGAATGAAAAGTTCCATGGCCCAGCGAAAACGCAGGCGAATGAACGGTGGTCTGCTACTGCGGGTTATCACTAGATGTGGATTAGGAATCTTCATTGGCAGTGAAATATGGAGAGGGAGATGGATGTGATAAAAAAACGGTGGATTCTTCCTGGAGGAGGCTGATTTTCTCAGGGTTATGACGAAGGCGACGGTCGCCGGTTGGGTAGTGAAGTCGAGGATGGCGTTTATGGCTAGCGATGAGGTGTATCGGATGGGTTGCTTTGATTTTTTTTCTCTATGATGGCTATGGTTTTCCTGTTGAAGAAGAATGCCGATGAAGAAGGGAAGGGGTTCAAGGAAACCGCCATCCGAGAAGTTGAGAAGAAGAGTTGGAGCTTTCTGTTTTGTTTTCTTCGTTTTCCGTTTCTGAGAATGGAGAAAGGATTGAGGAATTTTTTTTTGGTTTCATCAGTTTGAACGAATGAAATGGGTCGACCGTCACCTCCCCGAATGCTTTGTGTAATTGTTTTCAAAAAAAGAAAATGGGATCGGGATTTTGGGATGAGAGGTGGCGGCTAACTTGGATAGGAGTTTAGGGTTTTCTGGTCTTGAAGATCGACCACGATAGACAGACGAAGAAGAAAAATCGAAAAGGGAGCCGAGGTAAGAAGACGAAAGTGAATTTTTGCCGGGGAAGGAGATGGGTAAATGGATCGGATCTCAGGACCCGAGTTAGGCTACTTTGGGTCTGTTCGAAATTGAATAGAAGTAGAAGAAAGGAAAAAAAATAAAAAAAAAACCCTGTCTTGCTCATAACCAGGTTTGAACCCACGTCATTTTCTCTGTCCATGATGCATATTAACCAGGCAAGCTATGATGGAATTCAGTCTATTAACTTAGGAAATAATAATAAAGCTTCCAGTGATCTGCATGAAAACAAAAACGCCCCATGATCCAATTGTGATTTGAACTCGGGATTTATTGCTTCCTCAATGAACATAATAACCAATTATGCTTCCTCGAAACACAATGTATAAGTGAGACAAAATACACTAATGCTATACTTCAGACTGAATAATCCTTTTAAAACGCTAGTGTTTACCATGTAAATGTACCATAAGACGAAAGAATTTAATATCTAGTAAAATGAATTATTTTCTTCTTAAAAGTCGTGAAATTATGGGATGAAAATAATAAAATACAAAACAAATAAAATATTAAATAACATAAAGATAAGTAGATGAAATACAGAAATAGTACTAGTATGATAATATACAAACGTTGTAAAAAAACGAAATTGAATTAGATATGTACAAGTGATGGTAAATGTGATGAAATGAATGAGTAATAAAAATAAAATGAAATAAGATGAAGTTTAATCATATAAACAATAAAATGAAGTATACTAATATGGAAAATAATAGTGAAAATGTACTTAAATGAAAAAAACGAGTACTAATAAAGAAAGTACAAGTAAAAGTATTATGAAATAAAATGAGATAAAGTAGACAAGTAACAAAATAACATGAACCAAAATAAAACGAATAGGCAAATAAACAAGCGAATAAAACAGAACTGACTAGTATGAAATATAAATCAAAAATAAAATCATAAAATAAATAAGTAACAAAAAGGGATGGGTTTGAAAACAGATTCTTCGAAAATTGATTTAGAAAATTTGTCATAAAACGATGGTTTCATTTTGGTATGCATGTAAATGTGTTTTGAAAAAGAAAGGTGACGACCCCTCTTATTGTGTTTCTTATTTTGGAATTTGCTTTATGGGGTGAGAATTTTTGGTGTCTACACCATGGTCAATACCTCATGCTCTAGGTAAGCTCTTATGACATGAATATGCTCATTCTCTTCCTCTCTTCTTCTTCTCATTGAACTCACCCAATCCCATTTCCATCCAGCAACCTAGTCCGAGTTGGTGCTTGAAGTAGAGGAGGTTTTCGGTTGAAAAAACAAAGAAGAAAGGAAAGTAAAGCCAAACAACTTCTTAAGGTAAAAACCATGCTTTACCAAGCTCCATCCTTTCCTTCTCCATTTCCGGTTGTGATATTCAGTTTCCCTAGCTTATTTCTTGGCTCTCTTCATGTAAAATCAGTGGAGAACATCCAAGCTTTAAGAGGTAGCAAGATCCAAGCAAGGAACTCCATTCTTGACAATTTTCGGTAAGGGTTTCTACCCATTATTTCTCCTTGTTTCCACCGGTTTATGCCATGGCTCAAATGGTGCTTTTGACACCTTCCTTTGTCTTTAAAAACCAGGCGGAAACAGCCCCTACCAACCCTAAGAAACCAAGGTAAATATCATGCTTTTATTAAGCTTAAAATAACCCTTAGTGATCCTTATATCATATGGCTAATATATGCTCATTTCCTTGCATGAAATGCTGCCGAAAACACCTTGGAACCATGGAAATATTCTGCACAAAAATGTGGGAATCAGATCCAAGTACAAAGCTTAGTAAAGTGAGTGTTTTACTCCTTAATGATATATATATATATATATATATATATAATATATACTAACCTTAAGTGATTTAATATTTCAAAAACTAATTAATCATGTGTTTAATTTAGGCCGAGAGTGTAAGGAGCAGTTTGGTATATTTGGTGACTTAAAACTAGGTAAGGAAACCTTACCTTATGTTGTATTATAGTTTTGTAAAATTCTGTTACAATAAATATAAGTCGTGGGTTTAAAGTTGTTAAATAACTTAATTATGTATTAAAATGCTTTGTAACATTTTTGGTTAGTTAATTTAGTGTTTAGATGACCTATAAGGTCAAGGAATAATTTAAGTGTTAAAACATAAATTATAAAATATCTGGGTAAGTATGATATAAGTCGTGACATAACTATGTCATTTGAGACATTTATGTGTAATTTTATTCTATGTTAAGTGTTGTAAAAAGGCCATGCACTTTAGGCCATTTAATTTAGTGCATTATTAAGTTAAAAAATGATTTGAGGTAGTAGTAATAAACATTACCAAAATGTTCATGGGTTTTTAAGTAATTAAAAAAATTTTGGAAGCTAACTGTAGATTATAGCCAAAAATTAAATATTAAAAGCTTATTTATGAATTTATAAGTTTAATGAAGTTTTGTGGCAAAAATGTAATTTCTGAAAAGTTTAGGGTCAAACCGTAAATAAGCAAGACTTTGGTCAAACCAGCAAGTTATAGGTCAATATAGACCATGTTTGGTGCCTTGACCAAAATTTAATATCATAAATAATTGTTTTGTAAACTTATAGTAACATATTAAGTTAGATGTTAATTTATAAAACTAATGGGGTAGGAATGGTAAATACCGAAAGTTAAGGGTTAGGATAGGATAGTTAATATAACATTTTATATCAATAATACAAAGTTTGGGAATTTTTGGAGTTATATAAATGGCTATATTAATAAAAGTGTATAATATATAGTTTTATGACATTTAGGGAGTATATAATATAAAGTGTGGTCAATGTGTAAATAAGGAAAATATTTGGGGTGGAAAAACGAGTGGAAAACAGACATGGGTCTATTCGTAAATAACATAACACAAACAATAGGTTATACAAAATTATAACATTAATACCATATGTTATAACCAATATGTAACCTATTATAATATGTGTGAAGATTATATAAATAAAGAAACTTGGGTTGCTGGAAAAATAAATCAACACAAACCATGGTCTGTTCGGTAAAAAAAATGTATAAACTATAGGTTATAAAAGTTACAAGTGTAAATGGTGATATAATATATGATGTGTATAAATGTTATAAGATTTGTGGTCAAAAACACAAATATGTAAAATTGTGGGCTAAAAACGAAACCGGAACAGACCTTAAGGTCTGTGTAATTTCCAAAATTTTAAAACTATATACTATATCTTATTATAAGGTTGGAATGTATAATATATGATACTTATAACATAATATAAAATATGTGGTGAGTTTGTAATAAAGAAAGAATAAGAGAAGTTATAAAGATTTGAACTTATAACATATGTGCCCTTCCGGCAATAATCATAAGTTTTATAAAACTATATTATAATATGTTATAAAGTCTTAATGTTATAAGATATGGTATGCATAACATGGTATAAAAATATGTGGGTATATTGTAATAAATGAAAACTATGGGAAATGAAGAAATAACAAGTATGTTATATATATGCCTTCGGTAATGAATATAGTTTTCTAAAACTATATCTTATAATGTTTAATGAAGTGTGAGGTGTTATATTATATGGTGTAATGATGTGAATATAACATTGTTAAATTTAAGAGGTTAAAAATATGGTTTATTAAACTATAGAGTAGCAGCGCATGTATTATATGCAAAAATGAGTTTATAAACTATGGTATACAATGACATAAAATACTATGGTTATCATATGGTATTGGTGTGATTAAATAAATCTTGAATGGGAAATAACATGTACATAATATAAGGTTTTCACACTTTATAAAACAAATACATACATGTATATATATTACCGTGCGTAAATATGTATGTATATATACTATGGTTTTAAACCATGAGATGATAAATGACAAATGTTATTTCATTAGTATATAAATATATATACTACAAAGTCATAAAGTTTCAAATTCAACTATAACTTGTTACAATGAATAATGAGTTGTATAATACAAGGTATAATAAAGAATAGTAATTATACCATGCAATATAGAGTAACGTTGCATGAATGCATGCAACCATAGGTTATAAACATATACCTCTACATGTTACCGAATCATTTGAATTAAATATACGAGAACGTAGGAACCTATGTATAAGCGTAACGCTTATAAATACTAAGGGTTGGAGTAATATAAATCTCAACGTTTTAAAAACGCTAGCTAAGACGTTTTCATAAAACCGACTCCTTTGTTAACCAAATATTAATACGTACTACGAGTAAGGAGTTTAGGATAACGATACCTTAACTAATAACAGTTGAAATCCGGGGATGTAATACCGGGGTTACTGACATTATTCGGAAATACCGAGTCAATTAGTCATGTGGATTGACTTTAGTGTTTTTGGTATTTCTAGATCGTACTTCAGACGGACGCGCTCGACCAGCTTAGTGGCCTACTACGCATCCTTGGTCTCGGTGAACGGTATGTAAAGGGGTTTGATCTGGGTAGTCTGTCTGAGGATTTCCTCGGGTCGGATTGTTGTATATATGTTTGATATATATAACGTGTGTGATATATGTGAATATGTATGTGATGAATACCTGCCTCTCTTCTGCATTATTTAATTATGCATGAACATCCTTCAGGACTAATATTACGTCGACTATAGATCGACTTATATAAATATACATATACGAGCATTGTGTTTGTGACTGCCGTTATTTGACATAATACTCTAAGTAAAATACTTAGGAACGAGATACGACATCGTCAATCTCTAAAGCTTGACTCGAACATGAATACGACCTAGATTTCTGCTAGGCATGTGTAAGACCCACAGGGCAGCCAATAAATAAGTGATTTCTCCATACCTAAAACTGTCCTTGGGTAACTGACTAACTAAGTCAAACTGAAATACCCCGTAATTAAAAATAGTGATTAATTAGGCTAATAAATAATTTAGAAGCTTAATTACACATAAATAATCATGAGGGAACAAATCCCGAAGAAAACGGATCCTTAAAACGGATTAAAATCACTAACGAACCTTAAAGCACGTTTTTCGAGGAAACCGGGAAAACGTGACTTTAAGCGGGTCATATAGACTCGTAACAACTTTGGTCAGCTAAATAATCATTAATAAATATTAGTGAATCTTTAGAACCAATAAAATCAATAAAACGAGAAATTAGTAAAAACTGTCAAAAACGGGAAGTTGTGGGGTAGAAATATAATTAACTAAAACTAGTGTGTCCAATATTACAAATAAAATTTCAAAACCCACATGGGCTGGGTGTGTGTCACGATTCATGCCCTCTCACACACACTCTCTACTCTCTTTTTATTTACAAAAGACAAAAAGAATTAAAAAGTAAAAAGTAACCTAACTTACTTTACTACCTCGCATTCTCTCTCTCCTACTCTATTCTCTTCACTCACGTACAAGCCTCACTCCCTCACTCTCTCGATTTCTTCTCCTTCTTCCCAGCGACAGCCATGGAAGAATAAGCAAACTCACACAAAACCTCTCTTCTCTCCTCTTGTACCCCCTTGAACCTCCACCAAAAATTATAAAAACTACACCATTGGAATCCTCTCATCAAGAGCAACACTTCTATCTTTCCAAAATTCGAAAACAAGAACTTTCATCTCCATGGGTATGGAGCATTTGGAGCTTCAAGACCACCACTAGAACCACCTTCTTCTCCTTGTTCTTTTGAGGTAAAAATCTTCTTGAAACTCCATTGTTTTCTAGCCTTAAGGGCAAAACGAAATCTGAAGTTAAACCCTTGTTTGCTTCTTTGAATGCTAGCCAATTTTGGCATTGTTGGAGAGTGGAAAAGATTGTTCTTGAGCCATCCCAAGCCTTACTTACACCCTTGCAAGGTAATGAAATCCCTAAACCCTAAAATGTGCATTAAGCTTTAAAGAATGGTTGGGGCTAGTTTTGGTGTATTGAAATGTGAAAATATGGGTTGTAGTGTTTGAGGATTTGAGTGCTAGAACCGGTGGAAAGAGAGAAGAGGAAGAGGAAGGGAAGAAGCAAGAAGGAAGGAGAAAGAAAACTAGAGGAGAAAACAAGGTAAATTGTGCTTACCTTTGTGTAGTCTTTTATGTACTTATGTAACAGATTTTAAAAGAGTAAAAATTTGTATTGTAAAGTAGTAATGAACAATAGTGTAGTGTAGAGGAAGAATTGAGTCGTGTTGAAGCTTTAAAAGAGTGTAAAAACTGTCACAAACTAGATTGGGATTGAGATGTTAAGTGCAGGAATTTTGCAGTGTTAAATGGGTAGTATTTGTGTAGAAGAACTTGGTATATTGTTGTTGTGTATAAACAGGTGGGATAAGTGATAATGTGTGTGAAAACAATGTGGTGAGAATGTAGAAATATAGGGGAGGTTATGTCAAAATTTACCTAGGATTAGGACACTTAATGAACTAAAGACTAGGTGACTAAAATGTGTTTGTAACAGATTTTGATGGAGATAGTTAGAGGCCAAATTGAGAGAGAGAGTTAATGTATTGTAAGGCATTAGAATCTTTAGAAATGACATTATAAGAGGGAGCTAAAGATGAAGAAGGTGAGTGTTAGAATCTGTAGCAAAATGCAATTTAGAAAATAGTGTAAGTGCTGAAATGAGAACTTAAGGAAATAGGTGAGTAAATTAGTATAAGAGGGGGTGTAATAGATTAGCAAAGGATTTAAACATGTTTAAGTGACTTATTAGGTACTAAATTATGTGAGATTAAGTGTAGAAACAATGGGGGATTAATTTGAGAAAGTTGGGAATGTAACAGATATTGAAAATGCAAACCCTGCTGAACTTGTAGCAAGGTCCGGGACTTAAGTCTTGGATTAAGTCCCGGACCGGTAGGATAAAAAGGGCGAGAGTTTCAGGAAGGTGGTGGTCCGGGACTTAAGTCCCATACAAGGACCCGGACCACCCCTGTAAAATACCCCGAGAGTTTTGCAATGTTAAGATCCGGGACTTACTTCTTGTAAGAAGACCCGGACCATAGTGTGAATTCAGGCCGAGAGTTTCCAACCATTTGGGTCCGGGACTTGACCCTTGTACAAGGTCCCGGACCATACCATTAAATGTAGCCGAGAGTTGGACCATAGTTGGTCCGGGACTTAAGACCTGGACAAGGTCCCGGACCAACCAAAACTTGTAAAAATAAGTTTATAAAATGGGTATTAAGATAAGGAAGTGAATGGTAATGATAGTATAAGATAATTAGGGCTTAATTAAGGATGTTTAAAGGTAATTAAGAGTGTAAACAAGTTTTAAGACTAATGAAGAATAAGTAAACCATATGTAAGTATAAGAATTGTAAAGGTATAGTAAGTATGAGTTAGGAAACGTAAGAGTAATCGAGTTAAGTTAATCATAGATAGATTAATCATTCGATTGTATGTATATCATAGGATTTGACTTGTGAGCACCAGAGGAAAGTTGGGATACGAGTACGACGGTGAACGGTATGAATTCCTCATGCCCCGTATGCTATCTTGGTTACTCTGATTTGTGTGTTGTGTGCTAATTGATCACCAAACAAGATAAATGCACGAATCGGAGTTACTATGCATACTTGTGAAATGTAGTGTTGTATGTTGTGAGTATTTTTCTTAAATCTTAGTTTGTATAATTCATGAAATGAATGGATGATAATGAATGTGTGTATGTATGGTATATTGTAATGTGATCGAATGTGTTGACCTTGGACTTCTAACTTATTCCTAACAAGCTAACCATTCTAACTTAAATTGGTAATTAAATTGGAATGAGTAGAAGTCCGATATAGTTTCGGCCACGCGTGAGGATGCGGAGTCACGAGAGGTTGGCTCCAATTCCTGACTCTTAAACTGGTTTGCGGCCCAAATCCCTTAAGTGGGTAGCATCCCGGATTGGTGAGTCAAGTAAATCCCGGTGGTGGGGAGAGTAGTCCCCGGCCGGAGGTCATACCGACTTAACTTGAGTATGAGTAAGTAAATAAGAATGAGTAAGTAAGTAAATGAAAGTAAGTAAGTAAAGTAAGAGTAAGAATGTGTAATGAGTAAAGAGTAAATAGCATTCCGATTAACCCGGATGCGTAATTTGGCTAACACGGTGAAGGTAAGTATGTGTGTGTGCCACTGTATTGTTATCTTGAATTGTATAATGTATTGTATATGTATGTAAGTTGTATGTAAAGCATGTATGTATGAAATTAATGAACCGCATGTTTAGTGGACGTCAAATAGTCGGTGTGCCCTAGCTAGCACGCGGTATATGTGGAGTTCATGCGCAGCTTTTGCTGAGCCCCTTGGGGCGATGTTTTTACTACACGCAGGTTCAAGAGAAGGATGACGGCTGTGAAGAGATGTAGCTAGATCCTTTTGTCTTCTTTTGGATTGTAAACAATGAATTATGAATGGTGTACTAAGTAGTACACGGCTTTAGCTTTTGATAGCCGGTGTACCATGGGGTACACTTTTTGGATATAGAAAAGATGGCGAATTGGTATAGATGAGTAGCTTGTAGAAAACTCATTATTTTGGTAGATGGAGAAAGGGAATGTAATTGAATATACTCTAAATACTCGGTGATCCAGGAATGTAAGAAGGTTATCTTTTGTATTCAGTAAGCAAAGTTGTAGTAGCTCGGTATACTTTGATCATCAGACCGTTACTGTAAGTAAGGTAAGCCTAGCTAGCCGTATGGGCGGTTAGCGGCGTTGTACCACCCGTCGTAGTAAGTAGTAGTATTCCGCTGCGAACTGATAGGATTAACAGGACGATTAGACGGTAAGAATAGGATTAACGGTAGGGGTGTTACACAAATGTTGGAGTGTGAGTGAGTGTGATGATATACCTAAACCCAGATAGTCACTGGCTACTGGTTGCGCATAGAGATCTCTAGAGTTTAAAACCTGGATCGGGTCTACTCTTGTGAAATCCTGATCGAGCCTATATAGAATGTCAAGCGGAGTGTGCTACCGTTGGCACCAGGCCCTTGGCCATTTATGGACGCCTTTAAAAAGGCAAAGTGAAATGACCCGGATCTCCTGATCCTCTGGGCAATGAGCACCTTGTGTGTACGTGGGACTACCGTTCATGTGAGTTATTTTGGGTCGTCCTAACTGACGCCCAACAGTGCTAACCAAATTATAATGTTATGTGAGGGCCCGGGGGGCCGACCGATGTGATATGTGATGTTTACTATAAGCGACGTGTGTATGACCACCTCTATATGATTGACTGATGTTATGCGATGATGTGTGTCTATTTGTAATGACTGTTGTGTGTTTAAATTGTGTTTTTACAGATTTAATATAAACTGTAAACCGGCAATGCATGAAATAAATCTAATGACAAGACGGTTAATAACGACTTAAGTGACCACTAGGGTCCAAACCTGGCATACTCAACGTTTATCGCTGAGCCTTTATGGCATTGTGCAGGTTGCTGATCACGGACGAAGCTGGAGTGCGGGGCCCAGGTAGTTAGGGCTTTTTGGATTTTGTTTACCGCACACACTTCTTACTATATGGGGACAGATGTTTATTACTTATGGCGTTGTTGTACTTATTTGGGAAACAGTTAGATGCTCACTGTCGTTGTTACGTTTTTGGGACTTAGACTGTTGTATAGGCGGTATCTCGTTATCACCGTGGGATTTATTTATGTCATTATTCTGTTGTTATATTTCGTATTGCTTCATCACTCGCATGGGCGAGGGATGGTAAGTAACACCCGTGTGAGTTTCTTTATCGTTTTCCTTCCGCTGTGAGACGTGTTTATTACTGCTACGTGAGCGATTAATACGTGATTACCGAGAGGGGTGTTACAATACCTTAGTTAGCTCATTTCTACCCAAATTTCCTTTATTGACTCCTAGTACAACCTAGGTCATAGTAACTCACAACTACACTTAACACACTTGGTTTCTACTCCAATTTTGCCATAGCTTCTCCACTATATTGCTATGCCCAAATGCATAGTTTTTCTTCCCCATTTAACTTAAGATAACCAAATCTTTATCTCATTGTATTTCTCACCTAATTCAAGACATTAACAATCAACACAATATGGTGCAATAATCTTAAATTGCATAGCACTTATGCTCTTAAATGACATGGCTCTTAGGCCCTAAAATGACATAATTTAAACATATTAATCAACCTAACCACCTGCATACAACAATAGTCCCATGGCAATTGATAAAAGCTCTTACAATTCACATTATGTTTGTTCTTCTAACTCATATGTCATTAGCTCCTTAGTTTATTTATATCAACATAACCACAACTTCTTAAGGCATTAAACTACATCAAGGTAGATCATTTACCTTAGGATTTCAAGCCCTTTTTCTGTCTTCCTTTCTTGGTTTTCTTGATTGGAAAAATCGGCCAAGGAGTTTGACCACTTGTTAAACTTCTAACCAAGATTCAATTTAAGATAATGAGTACTAAGTAAAACCCTTAGACTCATTAAAACAACCCTAGAATGTAAAGAGAGTGTTT
Organism: Limonium bicolor; assembly: GCA_023374045.1. Lineage (NCBI taxonomy): Eukaryota > Viridiplantae > Streptophyta > Magnoliopsida > Caryophyllales > Plumbaginaceae > Limonium > Limonium bicolor. The sequence goes on from CM041780.1 coordinate 282,041,395, forward strand.
AGTGCACTAAATTGAGTAATTACCTTGAGGACCTTAGCATGGTGTTTGGTAAGGAATCAAAGCAAGACCTCCACTAATCTCTTGAAGCTTGAATCAATGCTAATACAAGGAATTGAGCAAGGCATTTGAGAATTCAATTTTCGGCCATATATAAAATTGAGAGAGAGATGAGTTTTCAAAGCTTTTCTTACCTTGAACCAAAGAGGGAGTAATCTAGCTCTAGAACATGTGTTTTGCTCATCAAATGGAGATCCTTCAATGGAGTCCAACTTCAGCTTTGGAGGTTTTGAAAAGAGCAAAAGAAAGGTCTTCACTCAACTAGCACAAATATGCAATTTGTTTTGGATTTGGAGTTTTATGTTGACTTGGACAAGCAAAGGGAGATCAAGAAGTATGGAAACTTCAGCCTTTTACATGAGGAAGAAGAAGAGCAAGAGAGGTGGCCTGTTAGGAGGGAAGGAAATGAGGAGAGAGGAGAGAGGAGGGAGGAAAGCAAAAGAAGATTTTTGTTTCTTAAGTGAAAAGTAACTTATGCTTGCTTTTTCCCTCCTTCTTCTTTTTCTAGTAAGGCTGGCAGCATTAGGTGATGACTCACCATTAAAACCGGCCCCCTTAGATATTTTAGGGAGGTCATTTGACCATTGACTAATCAAGGAAGACTTATGACTTAATTTAGCACTATTTGGGTACTATTCATAATTAGTGCCCAATTTGTGATTTTTTTGTAAATTATTTGGATTAGGCTTCCTAATGTGATACTAAGTAGTACACATGTTGATTAAGGTGTATAATTGGTCATTTAGCCACTCAAAACTCATTTCCAAGACAATTTTTCAAAAATGTGCTTTGAGGAGTCTTAAAGCACAATTTGTGTTTTAAGTTTGAGCTTGGTTTTCTTTGGTAATTGTTTTATTATGTTCATACCTTAGTTATAAGGTTTAGTAATCCACTTTGGATCCTAATTGAGGTCATACAGTCTTATGGGTATCTTAAAGCACAATTTAGGCTTTAAGTGATCTTATGACATGTTTTTGCTTTATAAGATCTTAGATTGTTCCTCAATGGTTCTAAGATGATTTTAACTCTTATTAAACCATTATTAGATCATTTAATCAAGTTTTAGTAGTTAGGGGTATTTCATTACTTAGGGAAGAGATTAGGTAATTCCACTCTCTAGAGCTAGTACTTGAACATGAATATGACCTAGATGACTTCTAGGAATTATGTAAGACCTAAACGGCACATAAAATTATATTCACTATAACCTAAGCATAGACCTTAGGTGAGATGATTAGGAGAACTTAATCACATAGCGAACCATATTGTATATGAGGAGAAATCCAGGGCATCCTGGTTGCACATAGTGATCACAATAGAGTCAGATGACTGTTATAGGTCCGCTCGTATGTTATTCCTTTTGATCAGACTAATCATTGGTCCCACGTAAAGGGAATGGCTTCGGCCGTTGGTGTCTTGTCATATAACAGGTGACATAAGGAGGATTCGGAGTCTCCACGTTAAGGGGATGGCTACTGTCGTTGGTGACCCGCCATTTTAGGGGTAAGTATGAAGGACATGTCGTTTCTAACTTAACGACTGTCAGTGGATGAGAAGTAAGTAAACTTAACTGATAGACACGGTCTAATCAATATTACGAGATTCACACAACTCTCATACAGTGGATTATTATTCAACGCCTTGAAGGCCAAATAAACGAGAACTGATCAATTAATACAACACTCATATTGTTATTTACACTACTACAAATTCTATCTATTACTACTAACTAAAGACAACTGTTATAAAACAAAGTAGTTATTGATATGGATTTCATTTTATAGGTTGGGTAAGACAACTGTTACTCATATATAGTTGTCTTAGCTACCACTCACTAAAATTGGCACGGAGGATTAAAAAAAGGAGAAGTGGCATCCTGAGTTCGATTCCTGTATCATGTAAAAAAAAGGAGACTTACCTCCTAAAGTAATCTCGCCAGTTCTGAATCACAAAAATTTCTCGCCTCCCCCCTGCTCTCGCGTTCGCTCTTCCACCCTAACTTCTGTTCTTAGGTATTCTCACGATGTTTGGTGTGAAATCCCTATGTTGTTCGCGCTCAACTTCCCGATCGAGAAACAGAGTAACGAAAACCAGAATTGGTCACCTCAGGGTTCCGTTTCAAGGATTGCGAGCCCACTAATGAAGAGGCGAGAGAGGACGGTGGGACTTCCCCTTTTGCTCGTGTTTGTAATCGGTGAGATTTATTTCATATCCTCCTTAATTAAATTGAAGGATTAACTGAAGATTTAGGGTTTTTGCTAAAAGTGAAGGGAGTTCAAAAACCAAGACAGCCGAGCAAGGGTCCATCAAGGTTTGTGGGGAGTTCAACAGCCGAGCAAGTAACCAAAGGAAAAGATGGGAGTGGTCTCAACGCTATTGTCACAGGTATCCCGAGCCTGCTCTATCTACCCATTCTTGTCATTTGGTAATTTTTTGTAATTTACATTCCAAACAAACTCGTATCTGGTACTTGGTCACAACTAACTCCATGTAGAAACTAGAATGGTAGTATGCATGCTTAATGTTCGATGAAATGTCTCTGATGCACATGATATCTTGATTATTCTATTTGTTTAGTGGATGTTGCTTTTTATTGACAGTTCCGTTGATCCTCACTGCAATGGAAAATTCATTATTATATGTAGTAATTGTTTTTGAGTTTTGGGATTCTACAACATGCGCTTCAAATGCGGAAACTAGAATGGTAGTATGCATGTCTAAACCTCAAGATCTATAATCGTTAACTCTCAAATTGAGAGTTCCTCCTAAAATTTGAACCTAGGTTTTCATGGGAGTGTTTCACTCAATTTTTTATCCTAACCCTAATTCATGTTCTTGGGTGCTTCGGTGATAGCTTGCAATTCAAATGGTTGCTGCTGACTTGTACAAATTAAGTTCCATCTTGCTTTCCTGTTAGTTACTACAAGTGAGTATTATTTTGTATTCCTTTCTAGTTGAAGTGATGGCCTGTGTGAATATCTTTGAAATCAATCTGGCTTTTGTGAACCAGGTCTCCTTATTTTCTCATTCCAGTAGCAATCGATGATACCTCTTTTCATTTTCTTGCTAGTTGAAGCTTAGGACCACCATGGAACTTAGGTTTCTTTTGTTGTTTAAACCAAATTTAGGTTCTGGTGATCGTTTGCTTTCTTTTTTGAATATTTTGATAACTAGTGACTCCAAACAACTCATCGAGAAAGGTCAGAATTCATTCCTCTAGCTTCTTTTATACGTTGATGTTTTGATGTATCTTAGTCGTTAGATCACAAATAGAAAATAATTATGTGTATATATTGGGAGAAACAGAATCTACCCAGAGTATCAATCATCACAACAACAGCCGTAGTCTAAACAACTTCTGTCATTTCCTCAAGCCTATAGGAAACGTGATAGAAATGTGTAATGTGGTAAACATATTGTATACGATAATTGAACTGCAAGCAAGGTAAACACATTGTATACGATAAGTGAAGTAGAAGATGAAAGTCGAAGGGCATCCAAAATTGCGCATAATTTTTTTCTGTTTTGGAGTCGTCTTCAGATACTAACACTTCTTTTATTTGTTTTTTAGAGACTGGAACTCTGCTGATAATTCTATGGCCCCCTTTTCTTTATCACTTACCTTTGTTGTAAAGATTCTTTGCCCTTCTTGCTCCTGTACAGTTAACTTCCTAGTGATGGTTATTGCTTGAGAGTGATGTTATATGTAAATTTGAAGTAAATTTATATGTTTCTTCTTTTTTAAAGCATAACTGTCTTATACAGATAACATTTTGCAATTTTGTTCTTACTGTTAAGCTGTTACACATGTCCCATTGAAGTTTTTTTTTATAGTAGCTGAACTTGTAATATTCTTTGTGTGAATCTAGGCAGCCATTGAAGTGGAGTGAGAAGAGGATGAAGGAGGCTTAGTAGGAGAGACATTTACAGATTATGTAAGTATTCCATATCTTCCTTTGATGATGGATAGCCTTATTGTTCATGATCTCTTCTTTAGATTGTGTTGTGTCGGCTTTGTTCGAGCTGCTGAATTGTCTATGTGGTTAATTTGAGCTTGTTCATTGCAACAGTGCTCACCTAATTGTCTATAGGTCCTCTACATCCTGTGGTGATGAAGACAACATAAGGAAAAATTGTTTCATGTTGTAGAATTTATATTGGTGTATTTGAAGACTGATAAGGACTTTGTAGTTTGGACTGCTGCTCTCATTTTATGTTGAATTTATTTTCAACAGGTGGATATTTGTTGGTTCTGACTTAAAGTTTGACGCAAGAAGAGACTTAGATGATGTTGGTGGTCATGTATTGAAGGTAATCTGTACATTTATTATACGCAAAACTATACTTTCAATAGAAGTTCATGTTACAAATTTTTCCTGATTCAATACGCATATTTTCTTTATTAAGTGTTACAGTTAATGTAGCCATCTCTAGCTTTATTTGGGTGTAGCCAAGAATTTCCATAGTCAGAAAACTACATCTTAGCAGTGCTGTTGGCTGCATGATTTTGATAGTAGTAAATGTTCAGATTGGGGTCATGAGATTCCGTGCATTCAAGCTATTGGTGCTGTTTTAACATAATTTTTTTGTTTCATGACCTCACTGTTGTGCACCAATTGTGTACTTTTCTATGCATAGACGGTAAGTGGTCCACTTGAACCACTTAAAGCTGCTCTGGTTCGGTGGACTTCATTGCCTCGGTTTGCAAGACTGCAGAGGACTCAAACAAGATCAGGGAGGTTGTAAACGCTTCTGTCCATGGAAAAAGGTCAGAGAAGAAGGGAGTAAATATTGTTGCTTTACTGGTTTTCTAGGAAGACCTCTACAAAACATGACAATTTGAGAGTCATTTCAACTATACAAGTTTCAATGTGTTAGTGTGTTTGAATATATCTATTTCACGCTTGACTAGTGAACTCGCTAACATATTGTAAATTGTTTTGCATTATTAGCATTTCCACGGATACAAGAGGCAAGAAGTGAAGCAAGTGGCGGCCGATGAACTCCAAGAGGATTGAGAATTTACACATTGAATCATTTAGGTATAGACAGAGATTAGTTATATATGGTCATATTTCTTTGTACTGAACCATCAGAATGGTGTTGATCAACCAGAACGCAGATCATGAATATGAATGTTGTGTCGTTGATTTGGAACTATAAGTGTTGTGATGTGGGTTTGTGAATGTTATTGTGAACATATGAATGCATTTATTAACAAGTGATAAATAGATGAATATCATATCAGTTGTCTAACAACTGTTAAAATAACAGTTGTGTATGGTAATTTTTTTCCTTCCAAAAGGACCAAAGACAACTGTTAAAAACAGTTGTGATATGTGTCGAAGTGGGAAATTAATAAGACCTATTACAACTGTTATTAACAGTCCTCTTATGTATATCTACTACAACCGTTAATAACAGTTGTAATAGGTCCATTTACAGTAGTTGTTTGGTGCCATAAGACAACTGTTAAATAACAGTTGTCTAATGTAATATCTACCTAAGACAACTGGTTCTGTTACAACTGTTAATAACAGTTGTCTTTGGATTTTTTAACAGTTGTCGATAGCAATTTTTGTAGTAGTGTTATGCACTATTATCGTATAGATTACATGTGCTTGAGGTTATGAATTGATGTGAATATTTGTTTGGAACTGTTTTATGTTTATCACATTATAGTTCTTTTATGTATTGTACTTTAAACAGGAACACATGTATGAATCGCATGTTAAGAGACGACTAAATAACCTAAGGAGTCTGAAGATCTATAAGGCCTATCTTACATATTCAGCGTTTTGCTAGCCTATACGACACACATTGCATCTAGACGCAATCGATGACGGCTAGCTGGACAGACGGGCAGACTTATGCTGATAGTGGTATTATATTTGATTAACCAGAGCACTTTAGCCTTATAGCTTGTTATTTGTGTATTACTAGTATTCATACTGTAAATTGTGGATTGATTTTGGGTCATAATTGTTATTTAGATTGTATTTTGGATTTTTTCAATGTATTTGGATTCGGATTCAGTCATGTAAATATTAGTTGGTGGGGTTGTTTCTCTCTAGTCATTCACAGTGGTTATATAGTTATGATTATGTGTAAGTGGTAGTGGACGTGTGACGTTCGTCACTCACATGGTGTGAATGTGGCGTGTAGCACCCTAGGTTAGTACCATTGATTTAATTTCCGCTGCGAATCACGTCTTTAATTATGCTAATAATCGGTCTACTATATTTGGGGTTATGGACTGGGTGTTACATTTAGTGTTTTAAGTAAAAAAATGTACATATTTAGTAAAATGTAATATGATAAATTTTGTTGTCAATGTATGAGTAGTATAATATTTATGTGTTAAATATTGTGTGGCTATTTTTAATTTCTTTATGACATAAAGAACATAATGAAGATGATGTAATTATTCTTTTTTGAGATGAAATTCAGTACTTAGTGACCCACCCACCAAATTCAAATGTGATCTTTTTATATTTATTTTAAAAGGGTTGATGTAAAAAGATTTTCTAATTGCTTATTTTAAATCAATTTGCTTATAATGTGGATCTTTATCTTTCTTTTTTCTAACTAGATGAGCTACATCCCCACTTTAAAAAAAATTGACGGTTTACTCCTCTTTTCAAATTAGATCGTGGGAATACAATCTCGTATAATATTAATTATCAATTATAAAGTGTAGAAATAGAATGATAGAGTTTTAAAGTGTAGGTGTAGATTTGTTTGATCAAAGTGTATATTTTACATTTAGACAACACAATTTTTAAAATTAAAGAGTGGAATTTTAGTTAGTAATAAAAAAACTCAACCCAACAACTTATCTTCTTATATTTATTCTAAAGATTCATGTCAAAATACTTCGAATTGCTTATTTTTAATGGTAAATCAAATCCTTTTATGCATATGAAGGTGCTACAGCTACACGGTTTGAGAATTTTGAGTAAAGTTAATGTAGGTTAGATACTAATGTTGCATAGCTAATGTCAAGTATTTTTTTATTTGTTGTTTTTAATAAAAAATTAGTTTGCTTAAAACGTGGGATCTATATTAGAACTGATGGTTTATCATTTTATTTTCAAATTAGATATTTAAGTAAAATTTAATACCCCGAATCTAGAAATCGTGATTTAATTACTCTAAAAAATTATTAAAGGCTAATGGTGCCTAAGAGTATTGGTAAAGAGAATAAAACCAAAAGTAAAGAGAAAACGCTTGAAAAGCGAAAACGCTAAAATGCACATTAAATGAAAATAAGAGATATATGATCTCGTAAGGGTCCGAGATGGATTCCTAAGGCTTAGTTAGGCCTAATTAGTATACGGGAATGATTCCCGAAGAAAACGGATCCAAATATTGGATTAAAACGCTAACGGAGTTTTTAAGCATGTTTTTCGAGGAAACCCGGAAACGTGACTTTAAGTGGTCAAATGGACCCGTAAAAATTATAGTTATTAAATAACTATAATTAAGTATTAATGGAAGCTTAATAACCATTAGAATTAATTAAACGAGAAAATTCCGGAAAACGGACCCGGTAAGTGAATAGTGACAAAACCGGGAGACGAGACCGTTTAATTCGAAAAGACGAAAAACGACCCGGGCTATTAATTAATGTGGGCCGGTTTAATTAATAAGGATGCACTCATTAATAGTTTGCTAGCTATTAAGTAATATGGGGACAAATGAGTAAATAAAGCAAATAGTATAAAGTAAAAGTAAAGTAAAATACATACCTCTCACCTTCTCCTTCTCATTTCACGATTTGCTCCAGAGCCTTGCAACTTCTTTCTTCCTCTGTACTCGCGACAACAACAGCACCACCCTCTCCTTGCCTCACCTCTATCTTGCTCATTCCTCCACCAAATCACACGAAATTTGTACCGTTGAACTCCTCTCGGTGTGAGCTTCGGTTTCCACCCAATTAAAAATCGATTCCTCCATCTTCATTTTCACTGACGTTGGAGCTTTTGAAGCTTGAAGAGTTGATTCCAACCCTTCTTCTTCTCCTTGATGCTTTAAGGTAATAATAAGCATAAGTTTAGGCCATTTCAAGTTCATTCTTGCCATTTGTGAGATTTTTTTCCCTCACGTTGAAACCCTCCTCATTTCAGTCGGATACGTATGTTTTTGTGGGGTGTTGGAAACTTCTCAATTGATTGCCAAGCCATTCATTTGGGTTCTCTAAGGTAAAACCTAAACTGAACCTTGAAAATTAGCTCCGTAAAATATTAGGTTGTGTGGAGGGAAAATTGAATTGACTTGTGGTTATATGTGCGATGGAATATGGTTGTAGCTAGCAATCCATATTCCTTGTGTGGTGTGGAAAACAAGAGGAGTAAGAGGGAACAAGAGAAAGAGGAAGAAGAGGAGTGAAAACTGAAAGTAAAGCAAGGTAAAGAGCTTACCTTGTATTGGTTTTATTTCCTTTTGAAGTTGGTGTTGATGTTGAATAATAACTTTGAGCTTGTGTAGCCTTGTATGAGATATTGTTATTTGAAACAGGATGTATTAATGTGTTAGAGTGTGTAAAATAAACCTAGAAGTTAAGCTAGTTTACATATGTGAGCAAATGGGATTTTGATGTGTTATATATGTTTAAACCAAACAGTGGGAGAAGGGTGTTTGTGAACATGTTTAGTGTGGTGAAAATGCTTAGTAAAGCAAGCAAGTGCTGTCAAATTTTACTTGGAAACCAAGGGTGATTAAGAGTGTGAAACCTAGGATAAACTAGGTATGTTTAGAAGATGAAAGTGAGTGGTAAATCACTTGGAATTCGGAAGAGGAAGAGAAGGGTGCTTGGAGTAGAACTGGAGAGGAAAATAATGTCATTTGGTGCTAGGAATGACATTAGTGAGTGAGGTTTGAATGGTTTAAAGAAGAAACCAAAATCTGTTACAAATCTGATATTAAACAAGAGAAAAACTAGCTTGTAAGTGTAAGAGAATCTAAGTGAAATTGACTAGAATTGGTGAGTACACTTGGTGCTTAGTTTATGGTGATTTAGAAGTGTAATTAAGTGCTAATACATGAGGATTATAGTTGCTGAAGATTGGTTAATCAAAGGGCTGAGTGAGGACCTGTAACAGAGTTATAAAATGTCAATTTTGCAAAATCTGTAGCAGGGTCCGGGACTTAGGTCCAGGACCAAGTCCCGGACCACCCCTGATTTTACCCCCGAGAGTTCTCTGCTTGCTTGGTCCGGGACTTAAGTCCATGCCCAAGTCCCGGACCACCCACAATTTTTAGCCGAGACTTTGCCTGCATTATGGTCCGGGACCTGACTCCTACATGAAGTCCCGGACCAGGTGAAAAAAAAGCCGAGAGTTATACCTTGTAATGGTCCGGACTTAGGTGGGGACCAAGTCCCGGACCACCCCCAGAAACCACACAGAGAGCATTTTTAAGGTTGGAAATGATGGGGGTTTAAATGTTAATGATGTTATAAGATGTTAAGCCTTGTTTGGTGACATGTTAAGGCCCTAGGAAGTGTAAGAAAGTGTTAGAAGTGTTTGAGAAGTGAGAACTCAAATTAACAAAGTGAAACCAATATAACGGGATAACGGGGTAATACGGGAATAACATTTAATTATGTTCTATGAGCTTAGTATTAATAATAATGTTTGAAACGTTATCAGAGGATCGTGTGTGACCCGAGCAAGGTGAGATGACACAGTAAAAGTAAAAACCCCGGTGAAAGGTATGATTTTCTCATACTCCGCGTGCTAACCGAGTTACGTTGATTTGTGTGTTTGTGTGCCGGCTTAATCAAGATTAAAGCATGAAAATAATCCCTTGTTTGATTATGTATGCCTTGTTGTATGTTGAATGAGCTAACATACTTGTATGCCGGTGTGGTCTAACATAGTGAATGGACCGACTCGTAGTGATTACGTTTGGCTAGAGACCCATAGATCGGGTCGACGCTTATGATAACGAAAACGTGCAAACACACAAACTATCCGTTAAAGTATAACGATAACGCAAACATATGAACTCCCTAGAATGTGAGGAGAAGTACGGGTTGAGTAAATACCCGATAATGGTTAGAAAACCACATTGAAACAATCCACGAAACAAATGAGAGTGGAAAGATATGTAAACCTCCTTCAAGAGGATTTAAGATAGTTCGAAGATGTGAGCTAGTGAAAGGGTAAAAGAGACCTGAGGGATTAGTAACTCCCTTGAGACATGGTCGACCTCCTATATGAGGATTTTACCTGATATATGTAAATAACCGAAAGTATGAGTAAAGTAAATGTATGGGTAACTCTTAAAACCTAAGATTAACCAAACATAAGTAATGTTCCCAAGGTCATTAGAAACATCGAGAGGGATGCTTCTAGACTAATATTTAATATTATTATAACTCCGAGAGGGAGTGTATGGGAATGTAAGTAGTCCGAGAGTAGTCGGGCCTAAGTAAAAGAGTTAGGAACTAAGAGAGAGTTCCGTGAGCCAGTTGAACCTTCCCACCATGCTAGACCCAGAGTAGGGTCGAAACCGGGGAAGTAAGACTATGCTGAGAGCCATGAGTTTTGGCCTAAGTAAGTATTAAGAACAAGCGTGACGTAGGAGACCTGTAGCGTCTCGAGAATCTACAAGCTTGAGTATAATTAACCCAAGAGTGTGGGTGAGATAATGAGTATAGATAACCCAAGAGTGTGGGTGAGATAATAAGTATAAGAACCCGAGAGAATGGGTGAGTATAGTACGAGTAGCCAGGAGAATGGTGTGTACATGAAACAGTAACCCGAGAGAGCGGGTGATAATGAATAAGTAAACAAGGCAAGGTGAGGTATAACCCTCAAGGCCTAAGAGTAAGCAGATACAACTAACAACCTTGTTATGTTAGTTTGGAATGTGTTCTGTGATTGGATGTAGATTCCTTGAGTAATACACATATATATTGTATTGCTATGATGCATGTTGTTTTGACTAATGAACTCCATGTATATCCGACAAAAGTAGTCGGCGTACCCCGGTTAGCGCTCGGGGTATGCGAATTTCATATGCAGCGTTAAGCTGAGCCCTTGGGGGCGATGTTTTTATTTTACAGGTACACCGAAGATGTTACCGTTCGAGAGTAGGACGGGTCGGTGGGTTGCATGGGTAGTTAGATTTAATTACTTATGTATTGAAAGAGGTGGTAAGACCGAATATGTTGTCGCATCCATATATTGTAGACTCGGTATAGTGACGTAGTGAGTTGAGTATTGTATTTGTATTGTGTACTCGGTTGTTTCCAGTCCATCAGACCGTTACTGTATGTGAGATAGGCCTGGTTAGCCATATGGGTGGCTAACGGCGTTGTTTCACCCTCGTTGTATTTAGAGTTCCGCTGCGTGATTAAGGTAATGATGAGATTAACGATTGGGGTGTTACATAAATGATAGAATTTTATTTAATGTAGTGTAGCATTGTTTGATAGAGTGTATATTTTTTATAGTTTCCTCATTTAAGTAAAAGTGTACATATTTAAGTAAAATGATAATTTTGTAAAATGTATGTGTAGATTTATTTATTAAAGTGTAGATTTTGAATTTTGACAACATAATTTTTAAAATGAAGAGTGAAATATAGTGAGTAGCAAATAAATACAACCCAACAAACTCAAATCTTTTTATATTTATATTAAAGGGTTGTTGTCAAAAGATTTTATAATTACTTATTTTTAAGCAATTTTCTTATAATGTGGATCTTTATCTTTTATTTTGTAAAAGTGTAGATATATAAGTACAAGTGAATTTTTAAAATGCAAGTGTATATATATTTGAAGTGTACACTTTTATTAATTTATCTTTAAGTAAAAGTGTAGATATTTAAGTAAAATTATAGATTTTTTAAATGTAGGTGTAGATTTGTTTGATTTTTTGGTAGATGTTCAAAATGTAGGTGTAGATTTGTTTGATAATAGCGTAAATGTTAATTTAGACAATGTTGTAACACCCTACTTAACGTCTCTTAAATACCGTCTAATCATCGTACTTAACTTTAAACAATCGCAGCGAAAAATAAAGAGTATCGCATACTAATGGTGTTACCGTTCTCACCCCTCATGCGAGTGATGCAGCTTCCAACTTAAACCGAATATAAATACGAAACATTACCCGCATTGATAACAAGAAATAGATAGTAGTTGCAGTCCGTAATACCATCCAAATTAAAACCCGTACACGTGAGCAGTCTAGACAACCTCGGTATAGAAACCCGAGTCCAAAACCATAAGCGTATATAAATCCTAAATAGTTTACCACTAATCAAAAGTTCCCGCCTCTGCGTCGGTAATCAGCTACAACCTGTAGAATTGTTTTGTATTGTATGGAATCAACCCCTGCTGAGTATCGCCATGCCCCCTCGGGCCCCTCAGTTAATTGGTCGAGAGAATGCAGTTCATTTTACATGCATACCGTTTTAATATTAAAACTGTAACGTATACATAGTATAACCAACCATGCAGTAAACACACATAACTCATGCTTTTCACATAGCACATCACAATATAATTTAAGCATACTAAACAACAAGGCGGAATAGTACGAGAGTTAGAGATTTTCAATTTATTTCTTTTTACTTGGCCTTTAAGGCCCTAAATAATGTTCGTCAATTATACAAGCTATCTAGCTGTTCGTATTATTGTTTAGCTGAGAAATGTCTCATGCCTAATGACAACGTCTTGTTAAGAACGACGTGTCTCTACACCATAACCTATATTCGGCGGGTCACCAACGGCAGTAGCCACCTTCAACAGTGGAGTATCTGACCAATGAAACATCTGGGATCATTGGAATTTATATTGAAAGAGTAGGACCCGTACGCGGACATCCTCTCAATAGTTTGTGATCACAAAATTAAGTTGATTTGGAAGAGTTTAGAGTCAAAATTGACCTTGCGGATATATATATAAGTTTTTAAATGATTTAGTGATTATAAGGACCACAAGTATAGGTTGTATAATGCAAAGGAAATTAAATTAGGGGTGCTGGATAATATTGGATCCGATAATTTGGGTATTAGGATGGAAATAATAAAGTTATAGCTTAAATCCAGTTTTAGGAGTTAATTGTAAAGTTTGGAAAATTTGGGGGTCAATGTGTAACTACTAAAACAATTGGGTCAAGGAAGTGTGTGATGGTCAAAGTTTGGAAAAACTTAGAGTGTTGACCAAAAATAATGGAATATGATTTAAGGAAAGTTTAAGTAGTATTTTGTAAATTTAGGAAAACTTATAGGGTCAAAATGTAATTTTAGAAAAAAAGTGTAAAAATCATAACAAGCCAATGTGGGGTCTTTCATAATTTTTGGGAGGTCTTGGGTGGAATTTTAATATTAAAGTGAAAGATTATAAAATATATAAGTTTGGAATTAAATTGTAAGATTATAAATAATTTGGGTCACTTTGTATTTTGGGACAATGGAGTGAAAGATTAAGGAATACATTGGAGGTTGTTCGGTAATATTAAGGAATTAGATAGCACTTTGGAATAAAATAATAATGAGTTAGATTTATAAATATGATTTGTAATATAATTGTAATGTTAGAAAACAATTGTGGGTAAAAGTGTAATAATAAGTAAGTAAAGGGCTATGCCATGAATATAAGAAGTTAGGAATGAATATATTATAAGGTTGAAAGATTACACGGCATAGCATTAAGAATATGGTCATAATGTCATTACATGAAGTTAGTATTAATTGTAGGAAGTTTATAATTCATATGGAAAATATGAATATATATAAGGAGTTACAAATTATATACTAGATGGGGGAATGTAATAAATTAAGAGTGATGATTATATGGTTGGGAACATATTAAATAACATAGATATGAGATGTAAATGTTGGTATGTAAAATAATACAAACTAAAGGAGTTTGTAACACACATAAAATAATGGAAGTTAGTATGAGTTAAAGGGATTTATAATTCATATGTGAGAGTATAATACTTTGGATATTATGAGTTATACAATATGGTGGGAGAATTAAATAGAATTAAGATGGAGTTTAATGTAAGTAGGGAACTACATATATAACATTCAATATAAACTTAATGTCATAGTATAAAGAATTATACAAACAATGGAATTATATAATTCGAGAAATTATATTATGAATTATAAATGGTGTTGACCAAGTCAACCAAATTGACCAAAGATGGTCAAATTGACCAACTTATATTTTAATGAGAATTTAAATGCTAAAGGCTATTAATACTTAAAGGTCAACTACATGAAATAACATATAGTAACAATAACTATTATATATATACCCATGAATAAAAGAGATGGTATATGTGAGAATTATATCTTATGTTGCAAGAGGATACAACACGTTAGCAATTATTATAATTAAAAGATAGAATAACTAAATCGAACGTGAATTAAAACCCGAATGATAACGTTAATCAGTCACGGGTAAATACCGGGGATTAGTGACTATACGGGATACCGACTTGGTTTGATATTATAGAGAGCTAATACTTAGCCTCGTATTCCAAAGCTAGAGATTTAGAGGACGAGCTCGAGGATCGCATGTAACGTCTTCTACCTGGGTGAACGGTATGTTTATTGTGTGGTCCGAATGTTTCTAAGGACTTCCTTGGATTCGGACATTTGTGTGATGCTTGCTAAGATTGATATGTGTGCATTTATGTTGATATGCCTATATGATTTAATTGCCCGACTATCTCACTTTTTAATTGTGCACGAACGTCTATCGGAAGGCATATTAAATACGTACTAGAATTGAGTTACGATTATTTGTTAAAGAAATACTGCTTATAAATGACTACGAGATACACCACATTATCCTGATTCATTCTAAGTAATTAACTTAGTTAGAGAAACACTAGTACCATTCTCATGAGCACGTGTATTCGGATATGAAAATGACCTAGATGACTTGTAGTAATGTGTAAGACCTAAAAGGCACCTACATGGCTAATATATTCACTTTATCTAAGAAAATCTTAGGTAAGATATTAGGAGAACTTAATCACAAGGTGAAAAGAATTGTATATGAGAAGAAATCCAGGGAATCCTGGCTTCGCATAGTGATCACAATAAAGCTGGTGACTGTTACAGGTCCACTCATATAATATATTCCAATAGATCAGACTGATCGTTGGACATATGCCTTGTTATTGGGTATGGCTTCGGCCTTTGGTAACCCGCCATCTAATAGGGAATAAGGAGGAATCATATGCCCTACTGTTGGGACGGCTACTGCCTTTGGTGACCCGCCATCTAATAGAGGTAAGTATTGGTTAAGGACATGTCGTCTTCTAACATGACGACTATCAATGATTAAGAGATAAGTCAATGGAACAATAGAAATTACTTAATTATTAGTAAAGACTTAATAACTCTAGTAAGTCGATAACGAACCAAAAGCCTTGAAGGCGGCGGAATAACGAGAAACCATTCAAAGAAACAACCCTCGTAACGTTATCTTACAACACTCGTTATTATTCTGCTTGTATGCATGATTACATGTGGAACTGTGTATGTTACTTTGGATGAATGTTGGAGTTACTTACTGTATTTACCGTTGTTATTATATAACTATAAAACGGAAATAGTATGTAAATGAACAACATGATAACTCGGAGTTAGCTGCTTAAGGAGTTTAGGGTTCATAAAGATTACACCTTAGCATATTGTGCGTGAAATACCCCAAACCTTGGTATTTGGTTAAAACATTAAAACATGATTTATTAAGACTAAAAAAGAGTATAAGAAACATTAGTAAAACAAATTTAAACAAAAGAAAACACAAAAATGTGCTTTAAAGTCAATAAGAGCTAAAATGTGCTCTAAGCTTGGAATAAGCTTGGGTAAGACCTAATGAACTTGCCAAGACCTATTATATATGAATTATATTAAATGAGACAATAAATTATTATTATCAATTCAACAAAAAACAAAAACGAGTAATGCTTCAAAACATATCTTAGACAATTAAACTAAAAGTGTCGCTCTTTTTATGTGTACCTGTTCTTAAAGTTCGACCTTCTTAAAACAAATGATATATCAAAATTCCTGGCTTGCTAGTGTCACATTATGTTTTGAGTTAGCTAAAGATATCTGACATTGTTGTTTTACTTTGTAAAAATATATTACATATGTGTACTTCGATACTGCCTTAGTCCCATAGAGGTGTTTGGCTACCTTTACCGTCTTAAATGCTGATTACGTCTGTCTCACTTTTATGTTAGACTGCGTGCTTTAGTTGGTCGATGGAACATGAGTGGGAAAATACCATTCAAAAAAGCTTTCGTACTTATTCTCTTATTGTGTTTCGGACTCCTGGTTATGACTTAACTATGATTCTGTCATAGGTTAAATACTGAAAATGCTGTACATGATAACCGCACAATTTACTAAGTGTTAGGGTTTAATCCTATTTCCCTTCTTACCCCAGTCTAGGTTTTTTTAAACATAAACATGGTTTTTTGGTTCAAAGTACTTTAAAAGCTTGACCAAATCTAAGCCATGACCTTGCCCTTCCATGCTCACTTATTAAATTCTCCACTAGTATTAATCATTATAACCTTTCCCCTCCTTGAAAACAAGTTTGAACAAAATGTTAAGAAGCTTAAATATTTGTTGAAAAAATTGTCTTGATTCTATGAGTACTAAACATTTACTCTTAATATCTAGGTGGCTATATTATATATTGGGTGGGAAACAAAAATTTCACTTCTAAGTGCCTGTTTTGGTGAATAGTGATTTATAAGCTAGTTTGTAACATATGTTGTATAAGTAATTAAATTGACAAACAAAGACAAAAATACCCTCATTATATTATAGGGGGCCGGTTTCTAAGTGTGGTGACTCACCACTCTCTAGTTATATTAAGTAAATAAAGAAAACTAATTAAGTTACCTTTTACTTTATAAAGCATAAATATCTCTAAAAGTAAGTTCTATCTTCATTTTTTCTTCATTTTCCACGGTTCCAAAACCTCTTCAACCTCTCTTCTTCATTCTCTCACGGTTTGCAATAGTACACACCACCATCTCCATCTTTGACCTCTTGTAAAATCTAGCTCACTTGTCCAAATCAAAAACAAACACCACCAATCTCTTCCTCTCATCAAGCTCTTCATTCCTATCTTCTCAAAACTTCAAGAGCCCCATTTCGGTGCCAAGGAGTTCCACCATTGAAGGAGCTTGAGCTTGTATTGACATATTATTACTCTCCTTTGCTTCTAGGTAAGGAATCTCAAATAAAAACTACATTTCCTTCATGTTTTGTGGTGACCGAAAATACCCATTGAAGGTGCTCTTATGTGGCTTTGTTTTAGCTTCATTCCAACCTTTCAAGGACTAGGTGGAGTCCTCTCTTCATAGATATCCAAACCCTCCTCAAAGACCAAGGTAAAACAACTACATTAATGTTTTTGAAACAATGTAAAATTAGGGCTTACAATGAGATGAAGCTTATAGCTTGAATACTCATTATAATGTTTGTATATTGTTTAGAACTTGACAAGGAATCAAATACCATACCGGTTTTGTAAGGAAACAAGAAAGAAGTGGTTTGGAAAAGAGGTAAATATACCAACCTAATGTTGTTTTAATGCCTTAGGAGAAATGAGCTTATAATGCTTATTAAAACTACCTAAAGAGCAAATGGTGAATGACTTAGTGAAGTGTTCTCAAGAGACTAGTAAGAGGCATATGTTTGTTGAGTGTATTTGCAGGTCAAAGGCAAATATATATTGTGGAAATCAGTGTTTAAGAGTTATGCATTTAAGGGCCTAAGAGCCATGCATTTTAAGGGCCTAAGTGCCATGCAATTTAAATTATGCACTATATTGTAATGTAGTGTGAATTTGGTGAAGTTGTGTATGAGAGTGTTCTTGGTGATTCTAGGTGTTCTTGTGTGTTTAATGGAGGAAACAAAGTGTTTAGGCTTAGTAATGTTCTAGGGGAATCCATGTCAAAATTTAGGTAAGAAGCAAGAAGTTCTAAGTGTTTACATAAGGTTTGGTGAATTGGAGGTGTTAGGAAATGACTAGGTGTTTTACAAGTGAAGATATAATGTCTTAAGTGTTCTAGAGTGTAACAAGGACTTAGGCATGAGCTTGAGGTTTTAGTATGTACCAAGGTCATTTTGGGACTTAGGTAAAGACTTAGGCAAACTTTGGTAAAATAAGGAGAAAGTGTACACTTGGAAAAGAATTTCAAGAATGACATAAGGAGTTAGTTGTGAGAAATAATGCTTAAGAGATGATGTTAAGATGAGGAGAGAAAGCATTTTGGGATAGTAGTTATCATAGGTGAGAAACACCATTTAGAAACCTAGTATAAAATGTTGTAAGTGTTAAGGAATTTTACAAGGAATTAAGTAAAGGCTTAAGGAATTAGAAAATGAGTTTCATGGATGTTGTATGTGGATATAAGGGTACCAAATGTTGTTAGGAGACATTAAGAGGCTTTAGGAGAAGTTTGGTGAAGATTTGACAAAGTTTGGGTAAGTTTAGAGGGCGTCCGACCCAGGGGTCCGACCCAAGTTTGGGTCGGACAGCCTCTGTTAAACGTCAGGAAATTGTTCTGGAATGGTCCGACCCAGAAGGGTGGGTCGGACATGGGTCGGACAGTCATGTTTCAAAGGAGGGAAAATGTTCTGGAATGGTCCGACCCAGTCGAGTGAGTCGGACGTGGGTCGGACGGGCATGTTTGTAAGGCGGTAAAATGTTCTGTAATGGTCCGACCCAGAAGGGTGGGTCGGACATGGGTCGGACATGTATGTTCTGAGGTCGATGATGAAGTTCTTGAATGGTCCGACCCAGAAGGTGGGTCGGACATGGGTCGGACAGGGTAAGGTTCTTCAGACCCGAAAACCACTGAAAGGGTCCGACCCAGTTGTGGGTCGGACGGTGGGTCGGACATACCAAAACTTAAAAAAAAAAAACAGAAAAGAATGTGACTTATGTAGTAAACCCTAGGGTGTATAATGAAGGTAACCTAGGGTAAGATAGACATTAAAACATGTCATACAATCATGTTAAATACTTAGCAAGTTTGAATTGAATAAATAATTAACCGACGTTATTAATTATGTATATGAGTGACCTACGGAGGAAACCAATCGAGGCAAGGACCAAGGTATGGTTTTCTTGCAGTCTGTTGTCTACCGGTTTACACCGGCTTGGGTGTTGTTTGCTTTTCTGTGTGTTACGACCTTAAAAGATTAAAGCATGAAAAGAGTTTACGGTTTATATATATTATAATGTTGAATTATTGTGACTCCCTTCCCTTGGTGTGTCTAACAAGACCTAAACACTTGCTGGTGTGTGACTTAACAATATATTGTGTGAACACTAACAAGTGCTAACCAGGGGGAGTGAGGAGTCCGGTCATGTTCCGGCCACGTGTGTGAGGACAGGAGTTCGATATCATATCCGGTTCGGCTCTCTTGGTGTATGTATAGGTTGTATACCAATTTGGTTTCTACCATCCCTTAGCTTATCCAAAGCTAGTTACTGACTCACGTCGGGCCACAGGGGCATACGAATGTTATTTCGGTGTGCTTGGGATTACTATATCCGACACACCTTGGGTATAAGTTAACCGTTCGATATAACTGGACGGTAACGAGGTTGGTAACGAGCTTAACATGAGATTGGCAATAATCTCTAGGCTCACTATGTATACTAACTATGGTGGAAGGTTCCTTGTGAGAACCGATTTTATGGTGTTATGTATTGTTGTGGTGCTATGCAATTTCCCTTGCTATGCTATGGTATATATATATGTTGGATGTTTAAAATGAATGTCATGTTATCATGACAATTGGTTGCGCGTATCCCGGTAGCCGATGGGCTGCGCGTTAACCATACCAACAAAGGTTGCTGACCCCCTCGGGGCTCCATATTTTATTGCAGGATGAGGATCGAAGAAGCAGAGTGGCTCTAGATCCTAGGTCAATGATGTACTTTGGTTTTTGGTTGTTGAGCCCGGGATGCGCCTGTGCTCCCGAGGCGTTACATTTTGGTACCGTTCGTTAAACAGTGGTGGAT
This sequence comes from Limonium bicolor, assembly GCA_023374045.1. Classification (NCBI taxonomy): domain Eukaryota; kingdom Viridiplantae; phylum Streptophyta; class Magnoliopsida; order Caryophyllales; family Plumbaginaceae; genus Limonium; species Limonium bicolor. The sequence continues at coordinate 282,061,496 of CM041780.1, forward strand.
GTTTACGTTGTAGTAGGTGATGATGTAAATTAAATACTCGGTATGGTTGGTTATATATATATATATATATATGTGGATGTTAGGATCTATGCTCGGGAGTCTGATCATCAGACCGATACACTTGTATTTATTCTGCCTAGTTAACCACGTGGGTGGTTAACGGCGTTGTAACACCAAAGCGTTTAATTATGTTGGTTTTTTCCGCTGCGATTTCAGTAGTTGATAGGGGCGTAGTAGGGGTGTTACAAAAAGTGGTATCAGAGCAGGAAGTATCGCTCTGATGACTAGAATACCGAGCTAGAAATATACCGAGTTAGGAAACCTAACCATAGTTACCTAAGTGAACAGATTTGGAAAGGTTAACCACTAACTAAGTGTGGAAATACCTTATTATCGGGAAGCGTTATAACCGTTGGACCGATAAGTGTGCAAGCATGAGGCTAATGAAATGTTCATATGAATTCAGATGGCAGGTAGACCACGAGGTAGAGGCCGCGGGCGCGGTACTGGAGGTATGGGTGACCAGGGCGATGATACTACGGCACAGACCATGGCTGAGGCAGAGTAGCAGCCGCCGTAGCCCAGATGGTACCCCAGATGGTTGCTGCATTACAGCAAGGGCAACAGCCCGGAGTTCAGTTCAGCCACCACCACCACCGCCACGAGAGACCAATTGGGTCAAGGCGTTGGCTGATCTGAGACCGCCATCATTCAATGGGGAGACCGACCCTCGAAAGCTGGAGGTGTACATCTCCGAACTGGAGACCGCCTACGAGACCTTGGCAGTACCTGCTGAAGCTAAGGTCCGTCTTGCCGCTTACTACTTGAAGGGTACGGCACAGAGTTGGTGGAAGTTGGTGAAAGAGGACAGGATAGCTGATCCTGAGTTTGGTGGGGGGAGTACACGGCTCTACTGCGAGCCAAGTATTACCCTGTTCATGTGCAGGAGGCCAAGCGCCTCGAGCTGGACAGTCTGAGGCAGGGGGATAAGATGTCGGTTGATGACTACTACACCACATTCACCGGCCTTATCCACCTGTTACCAGACCTTGGGTATTCGAACCGAGTGTTGGTGAACCGGTTCTACAATGGTCTTAGCCACCGTCTCCGTTACGGGATGGGGCCAGCTGAGTATACTACCTTGCAGGTAATTAGAGTACCATGTTGTGAATCAATTATACCATGAGTGAATGTAATGTGAGTTGGTAAGTTGTTTTTGCGGGGCATGACTGACATCCTAAAATGGAGTGCTATCATGCCGCTGCTAAGGTTGAAATTACCGTCCGTCTGAGGGACGAGGAGAATGCGCACAAGCGCAAGGCCACGAACGAGGGCCAGAGTCAGCAAGGGTATGGGGGAGGAAAGAAAAAGAAACCCTACCCTCAGCCCCAGAAGAGTCAGTACCAGGGTGACAAGGGCCAAGCCCAGACCACTACAGCTGATGAGCCACTGAAGCTCACGTATGCGTATGCGGCAAAGCCTCTACGCTCCTACCCGCCTAAGGGTAATTACTTAATCATGTGTATCTAGTTGAGGTGTATGTTGTTAAGAGGGAAGTGAGTATTGATTGTGTGTTGTTGTAGCAGCTAGCGCGGGTTCTGGACCGGAGCGCCACTTTTACTGTAAGTGGTGTAACGGAGACCACCCCGACAAAGACTGCAAGGGGAATGACGTGAAGTGTCACTACTGCCAGAAGATGGGGCACCGTGAGTTTGAGTGCTGGCAGAACCCTAGTGGCAGGAACTATAAGCCAAAGGGGCAGTGGAAGGGTAAGACTACCACGACCACCGAAAGCCCGAAGGCGATCATTCAGCAGACTTCTGACAAGAAGTACACTGAATCCCAGAAGGGGAAGGGTACGGGGTCCGGCAAGGCCGCCCTGAATGTGGTGGACCGGTCTGAGGCACCAGGATCCTCTTCGAGACCAGGTACCGCCTAAACTGTTAAATGAAAAAGTGATTGCTTACCGCATTTCATGCATGAGTGTTGTATTAGCGAGTCTAATGTACAACCACCTAAGTAATGAGTTAAATAATGATGAGAGAGGCATCTAAATTAGACAATGTGGAAAACTTAGGAACCTTCAATATCTGTTATCCAATCCCGCCCACACCAAACCCTGAAGAGACCACCATCAGCATCACCGAATTCCGACTGGAGCAATGTCAGGTTATCCAACCAGGTATGATACTCTTAAATGGATACCTGACACCGGAAGCACAAATCCACATCATCAGACGTTGCAACAAACTTGGAGCAGCACCAGGAGGTTTCTACACACCCGAGTACCCGAGCGGTTCGAAGATGAAGCTGAAGATGATGTGCATGGGTAAGGACTGGAATCCCTACACCAAGTCATATCAGGATGTGCGAGTTGAAGACGAAGCAACTGTACCAGGCATACCTGAGGAGTTCCTTGCGGTTGTTAACCACACTGTGGGAATTGCTCAGCAACTTGAATCGGAACCGATTCCGAACGTGGAAGCAGACTTATGTATTGTGAACTTCTACCAGAAAGGTGGACGGTTGGGGTTACACCAAGATAAGGATGAGTCACCCGAGTCTCTAAATAAGGGAGTACCCGTGGTGTCTTGGTCCATTGGTGATACCGCAGTGTTTATGTACGGCGAGCAGAAGTGTGGTGATCTCGCAAAGAAGCTAGTGTTGAAGTCAGGTGATGTATTAATCATGGGAGGACAATCAAGGATGTTATACCACGGTATCAAGAAGATTAAATTGAATACCGCACCATCGATAGTGGTAAATGCCACACATCTGAAACCCGGACGTTTGAATTTGACTTTCAGGCAGTTTTGAGCCTTGTGTAATCATGCAATGTATTAAGCCAGTTGTGCGATAAAGGAGCTATATATAGCCATGTCTACAATGTAACCAACTTATGGTGTAAAGACTGTGTTAATGAATAAAGGGATGTTGTTTTGGAGTGTATCAACGTGTTACTACCGTATACTTATGAGTTTGCCAATGAATTAGGCTGTGCACTCGGAACGGGAGGTATACTGAGTGTCTGCAATAAGGCAGAAGCCGGCAAGAGTGGCACAATCCTCACCGGTACTTTCCAGTGAATGGCGTGGATGCATCGATCTTGTTCGACTCTGGAGCCTCACACACATTCATTTCGCTATCATTGCGAAGAGGCTGGGGTTAGACGGTGAAGAGATGCCAGACTTCGTGGTCACTCTCCCGTTAAAAGAGCGGATCAGGTGTACCCGCTACTACCGAGATGCTGTTGTTCGAATCATGGATGAGGAGTTTCCGATCGACTTGATAGAGTTCGACGGACTAGGTTTTGATGTGATTGTCGGGATGAACTGGTTGGAGCGGTACAAGGGTAGAATCCTATGTGCCGAGCATCGACTGCTTCTTCGGAGTCCATCTGGGGTTACTATATCATACCGCCAGAGGCCCAGGGAGCCTTCGACACAGATCATCACCGCCATGGCCATGTATCGTGAGTTACGACGAGGAAATGATGTGTACCTCTGCTATGTCCAGGACATAGAGAGAGACCCTGAGTTTAGCCCAGATGTGCCGGTAGTGTCGGAGTTTCCTGATGTATTTCCTAAGGAACTGCAGGGCATGCCGCCAGCACGAAAGGTTGAGTTTGAGATTGACTTAGTTCCGGGCACCGGACCCATTGCGAAAGCGCCTTATCGTATGGCTCCACAGAGATGACAGAGCTCAAGGAGCAGCTGAGAGACCTACTCGACAAGGGCTTTATCCGCCCTAGTGTTTCACCATGGGGAGCGCCGGTCCTCTTCGTGAAGAAGAAGGACGGTAGCCTCCGCCTGTGTATTGATTATCGGGAGCTGAATGCTGTTACGGTGAAGAACCGTTACCCTTTACCACGCATCGACGATCTATTTGATCAGCTGAGGGGAGCATCAGTATTCTCCAAGATAGACCTACGTTCCGGATACCACCAGATTGCCATCCGTGACAGTGATATCGAAAAGACAGCATTCAGAACTAGGTATGGGCATTATGAGTTCACAGTTATGCCGTTTGGCTTGTCAAATGCACCAGCGAAGTTCATGGATTTAATGAACCGTTTGTTCCAAGATCAGTTGGACAAATCAGTGGTAGTCTTCATCGATGACATACTTGAGTATTCGAAATCGAGAGGTGAGCATGAAAGCCACCTGAGAGATGTATTGCAAACATTGAAAAAGAATCAGCTGTATGCTAAATTTTCTAAGTGTGAATTTTGGTTGAACCAAGTATCATTTCTTGGACATGTGATTTCTGAGGCCGGGATCGCTGTTGATCCGGCAAAGATAGATGCAGTGCGCACCTGGCCTAGGCCGAAGACAGTTACCGATATCAGGAGCTTCCTCGGTCTGGCAGGTTACTATAGGAGGTTTGTGAAGGACTTCTCCAGTGTCTCGAAGCCAATGACTTCCTTGATGAAGAAGGATGCACCATTCGAGTGGACAGTTGACTGTGAGAGTTCTTTCACGAATCTCAAGGATGCTCTGACATCTGCTCCGGTTCTGACATTACCAGACGGTCCAGATGGTTTTGAGGTCTATTGCGACGCATCAGGCAGGGGTATGGGTTGTGTGTTGATGCAACACGGGAAGGTCGTGGCTTACGCCTCCCGACAGCTGAAGAAGCATGAGGAGAACTACCCTACCCACGACTTAGAATTGAGTGCCATCGTCTTCGCATTGAAGATATGGCGACATCATTTGTATGGGGTAAGCGTGACAATCTATTCCGACCATAAGAGTTTGAGATACTTGTTCACTCAGAAAGAGTTGAACATGAGGCAAAGGAGGTGGGTCGAGTTCTTAAATGATTATGACATCAATTTACAGTATAAGGAGGGTAAGGCAAATGTGGTAGCTGACGCATTGAGTCGCCGAGCACACTCTCTCCATTCGCTAGTAGTCTCATACTGGCTTGGTTGAAGAGGTGCGGAGTGCTCAGATGACGGATCAGTATATGGTGGAGATTAGACAGAAGCTTATTGATGGCACATTCGAGGGTCAGAAGTACGACTTCAGACTCCACGATGATGACCTGATTAGGCTTAATGGCCGATTGTGTATACCGAGGAGTAGCGCTGAGCTGAAGGAGCGCATACTGAGTGAATCCCATTGTTCTACGACATCGATTCACCCCGGAGCTTCAAAGATGTATAAGGGTATGAAACGTTATTTCTGGTGGGCTGGAATGAAAAAGGATGTAAATGATTATGTGTTGAGGTGTCTCACTTGTCAGAAGGTCAAGTTTGAGCACCGACGGCCTGGTGGTATGGTGCAGCCAATGCCAGTGCCTGAGTGGAAGTTCCATGACATATCTATGGACTTCGTGGTAGGGCTTCCGCTTACAAGGGGAGGTCTGAATATGATTTGGGTTGTGGTAGACCGACTGACCAAGGTGGCTCGATTCATACCGATGAAGGACACCTGGAAAGTGGCTAAGCTTGCAGAGCTCTTCGACAGAGAAATTGTAAGACATCATGGGGTTCCGAAAACGATTGTATCTGACAGAGATACCAGATTCCTATCCAGATATTGGAAGTCTACACGAGAGGCACTGGGTACTGAACTGAAATTGAGCACAGCGTTTCACCCACAGACAGATGGTCAGAGTGAGCGCACCATCCAGACACTTGAGGATATGTTACGTGCATGTGCACTTGACTTTCAGACCAGCTGGATTGATAAGTTACATCTGATCGAGTTTAGTTACAACAACAGTTACCATGCTTCGATCAAGATGTCTCCCTTCCAGGCATTGTACGGTAGACCATGCCGCACGCCTTTATGCTGGGATGAGTCGAGTGAGACGGTCATTATAGGACCAGAGTATCTGGAACAGGTTCAGGCAGAAGTTCGCCAGATCCGGGCTAACATGAGAGCAGCTCAGGATAGACAGAAGTCATACGCAGATGTGCGCAGACGTGACCTGGAGTTCGCCGTGGGCGATCAGGTATTTTTGAGAGTATCCCCCATGAAGGGAGTATTTCGTTTTGGCCAGAAGGGCAAGTTGAGCCCGAAATATGTAGGTCCTTATGTTGTGATGGAGCGGATCGGCCCGGTAGCTTATAGACTTGATTTACCCGCCGAGCTGGGCAAGGTACATGATGTATTTCATGTGTCCCAGTTGAAGAAGTATATGTCATCCGTCTCATGTGCTTCAGCCTGAAAGGCTAACCTTAGAGCCGACCATGCGATCAGTGGAGACTCCCGTACAGATTCTGGATACTAAGACTCGAGACACTCGCCATAAGTCCGTGAGACTGGTGAAGGTCCTCTGGTCTAACCAGGACGTTGAGGAGGCCACTTGGGAGCTGGAAGATAAGATGAAGGCGAAGCACCCGTCATTGTTTGCTTCTTAGTGTTTATATGTATAGGGTACGGGGCGTACCCCTTTTAAGGGGGGTAGAGCCGTTTCGGTTATGGTTGTGTACGACATGTATATGTATACATTGTCTATGTTATGTTACAGACCGTTGTGTCTGAATGGTATTATGTGGTTTGGACCTTGAGTCCGTTGTGGTGTAAGTATGATGGTAGTGTTGGTAATGATGTTTTGGAAGTGATGCGTTATAAGATTTTCCCCGTGTTCTAATATTAAGATATGTGGAAGTGTGAACTTTGGGGACAAAGTTCTTTTAAGGGGGGTAGATTGAAATACCCCAAACCTTGGTATTTGGTTAAACATTAAAACATGATTTATTAAGACTAAAAAGAGTCTAAGAAACATTAGTAAACAAATTTAAACAAAAGAAAACACAAAATGTGCTTTAAAGTCAATAAGAGCTAAAATGTGCTCTAAGCTTGGAATAAGCTTGGGTAAGACCTAATGAACTTGCCAAGACCTTATTTATATATTAATGAACATATTAAATCAATTACCAAAGAAAACCAAGCTTGAAAACAAGTTAAAACACAAAATGTGCTTTAAGAAGTCTTAAAGCACATTTTTGAAAAAATTGTCTTGTAAATGAGTTTTGAGTGGCTAAATGTCCATCATTACTCTTAAATATATATGTGTACTATATAGTATCACATTTGGGTGGCTATATTAATGGGAAATCAAAAATTTCACTTCTAAGTGCCTTGTTTTGGTGAATAGTGATTTTATAAGCTAGTTTGTAACATATGTTGTCATAAGTAATTAAATTGACAACAAAGACAAAAATACCCTCATTATATTATAGGGGGCCGGTTTTCTAAGTGTGGTGACTCACCACTCTCTAGTTAATATGATAAGTAAATAAAGAAAACTAATTAAGTTACCTTTTTACTTTATAAAGCATAAATATCTCTTAAAAGTAAGTTCTATCTTCATTCTCTCATTTATCCTTCATTTCCCACGGTTCCAAACACCTTCTTCAACCTCTCTTCTTCATTCTCTCACGGTTTGCAATAGTACACACCACCATCTCCATCTTTGACCTCTTGTAAAATCTAGCTCACTTGTCCAAATCAAAAACAAACACCACCAATCTCTTCCTCTCATCAAGCTCTTCATTCCTATCTTCTCAAAACTTCAAGAGCCCCATTTCGGTGCCAAGGAGTTCCACCATTGAAGGAGCTTGAGCTTGTATTTTGACATATTATTACTCTCTTTGCTTCTAGGTAAGGAATCTCAAATAAAAACTACATTTCCTTCATGTTTTGTGGTGACCGAAAATACCCATTGAAGGTGCTCTTTATGTGGCTTTGTTTTAGCTTCATTCCAACCTTTCAAGGACTAGGTGGAGTCCTCTCTTCATAGATATCCAAACCCTCCTCAAAGACCAAGGTAAAACAACTACATTAATGTTTTTGAAACAATGTAAAATTAGGGCTTACAATGAGATGAAGCTTATAGCTTGAATACTCATTATAATGTTTGTATATTGTTTAGAACTTGACAAGGAATCAAATACCATACCGGTTTTGTAAGGAAACAAGAAGAAGTGGTTTGGAAAAGAGGTAAATATACCAACCTAATGTTGTTTTAATGCCTTAGGAGAAATGAGCTTATAATGCTTATTAAAACTACCTAAAGAGCAAATGGTGAATGACTTAGTGAAGTGTTCTCAAGAGACTAGTAAGAGGCATATGTTGTTGAGTGTATTTGCAGGTCAAAGGCAAATATATATTGTGGAAATTCAGTGTTTAAGAGTTATGCATTTTAAGGGCCTAAGAGCCATGCATTTTAAGGGCCTAAGTGCCATGCAATTTAAATTATGCACTATATTGTAATGTAGTGTGAATTTGGTGAAGTTGTGTATGAGAGTGTTCTTGGTGATTCTAGGTGTTCTTGTGTGTTTAATGGAGGAAACAAAGTGTTTAGGCTTAGTAATGTTTTAGGGGAATCCATGTCAAAATTTAGGTAAGTGCAAGAAGTTCTAAGTGTTTACATAAGGTTTGGTGAATTGGAGGTGTTAGGAAATGACTAGGTGTTTTACAAGTGAAGATATAATGTCTTAAGTGTTCTAGAGTGTAACAAGGACTTAGGCATGAGCTTGAGGTTTTAGTATGTACCAAGGTCAGGTATTACTTAGGTAAAGACTTAGGCAAACTTTGGTAAAATAAGGAGAAAGTGTACACTTGGAAAAGAATTTCAAGAATGACATAAGGAGTTAGTTGTGAGAAATAATGCTTAAGAGATGATGTTAAGATGAGGAGAAAGCATTTTGGGATAGTAGTTATCATAGGTGAGAAACACCATTTAGAAACCTAGTATAAAATGTTGTAAGTGTTAAGGAATTTTACAAGGAAGGAATAAGTAAAGGCTTAAGGAATTAGAAAATGAGTTTCATGGATGTTGTATGTGGATATAAGGGTACCAAATGTTGTTAGGAGACATTAAGAGGCTTTAGGAGAAGTTTGGAAGATTAGATTTGTGAAGAAGTTGGGTAAGTTTAGAGGGCGTCCGACCCAGGGGTCCGACCCAAGTTTGGGTCGGACAGCCTCTGTTAGACGTCAGGAAATTGTTCTGGAATGGTCCGACCCAGAAGGGTGGGTCGGACATGGGTCGGACAGTCATGTTTCAAAGGAGGGAAAATGTTCTGGAATGGTCCGACCCAGTCGAGTGAGTCGGACGTGGGTCGGACGGGCATGTTTTGTAAGGCGGTAAAATGTTCTGTAATGGTCCGACCCAGAAGGGTGGGTCGGACATGGGTCGGACATGTATGTTCTGAGGTCGATGAAGTTCTCTGGAATGGTCCGACCCAGAAGGTTGGGTCGGACATGGGTCGGACAGGGTAAGGTTCTTCAGACCCGAAAACCACTGAAAGGGTCCGACCCAGTTGTGGGTCGGACGGTGGGTCGGACATACCAAAACTTAAAAAAAAAAACAGAAAAGAATGTGACTTATGTAGTAAACCCTAGGGTGTATAATGAAGGTAACCTAGGGTAAGATAGACATTAAAACATGTCATACAATCATGTTAAATACTTAGCAAGTTTGAATTGAATAAATAAAACCGACGTTATTAATTATGTATAGGAGTGACCTACGGAGGAAACCAATCGAGGCAAGGACCAAGGTATGGTTTTCTTGCAGTCTGTTGTCTACCGGTTTACACCGGCTTGGGTGTTGTTTGCTTTTCTGTGTGTTACGACCTTAAAGATTAAAGCATGAAAAGAGTTTACGGTTGTTATATATTATAATGTTGAATTATTGTGACTCCCTTCCCTTGGTGTGTCTAACAAGACCTAAACACTTGCTGGTGTGTGACTAAACAATATATTGTGTGAACACTAACAAGTGCTAACCGGGGGAGTGAGGAGTCGGTCAGTTCCGGCCACGCGTGTGAGGACAGGAGTCGATATCATATCCGGTTCGGCTCTCTTGGTGTATGTATAGGTTGTATACCAATTTGGTTTCTACCTTCCCTTAGCTTATCCAAAGCTAGTTACTGACTCACGTCGGGCCACAGGGGCATACGAATGTTATTTCGGTGTGCTTGGGATTACTATATCCGACACACCTTGGGTATAAGTTAAACGTTCGATATAACTGGACGGTAACGGGTTGGTAACGAGCTTAACATGAGATTGGCAATAATCTCTAGGCTCACTATGTATACTAACTATGGTGGAAGGTTCCTTGTGAGAACCGATTTTAGTGTTATGTATTGTTGTGGTGCTATGCAATTTCCCTTGCTATGCTATGGTATATGTATATATATGTTGGATGTTTTAAAATGAATGCCATGTTATCATGACAATTGGTTGCGCGTATCCCGGTAGCCGATGGGCTGCGCGTTAACCATACCAGCAAAGGTTGCTGACCCCCTCGGGGGGCTCCATATTTTATTGCAGGATGAGGATCGAAGAAGCAGAGTGGCTCTAGATCCTAGGTCAATGATGTACTTTTGGTTGTTTGGTTGTTGAGCCCGGGATGCGCCTGTGCTCCCGAGGCATTACATTTTGGTACCGTTCGTTAAACAGTGGTGGATGTTTACGGTTGGTAGGTGTGATGTAAATTAAATACTCGGTATGGTTGGTTTTATATATATATGTGGATGTTAGGATCTATGCTCGGGAGTCTGATCATCAGACCGATACACTTGTATTTATTCTGCCTAGTTAACCACGTGGGTGGTTAACGGCGTTGTAACACCAAAGCGTTTAATTATCGTTGTTTGTTTTTTCCGCTGCGATTTCAGTAGTTGATAGGGGCGTAGTAGTAGGGGTGTTACAGTGCGGTTGTGCTGAGCCTTTATGGCAACATTTACAGGTGCTTGATCGAGATCGAAGCCGGAGTGCGGGCTATTTTGGGGGTGGTTTAGCGGTATACCTTACTATAGTACTTTTGGAACTGTTTCAGATTGGATTATGATTGTATATGGTTTGGAATTAAACTCACACTAGATTCAGACTTAGTATTGTATGTACATTTATGGATAGCTATCTCTTGCCATCACAACATATTAGTTTACAATTGTGTTTGGATGCTTCACTACTCACATGGGGGTGAGTAGTGGCGATAACACTCGGGTTAATGCGATTGTCTTTTACTTTCCTCTGCGAATCAAACTATTTATTTATGCTACGACTGTAGTTAATGAGAGGTTTACGAGTAGGGGTGTTACAATGGCTTCGTCGGAAAACGAAGTAGGTAGCAAGCATTATCAAACCACCTGGATAAAAAAAAACATTATCTCGACAAATAAAATAGAGAAATAAATACTCCACGAAACTTGGTGTTTTAAGAGATACTGCCGGTAACGTAGTTCTAGAAGAAGACTAGGTGCGGAGGGCTCTTCTTCCTCAAATTCGAGGATGTAAGCATCATCTTCTTGTTGGTGAGGCTCCTGGAGGTGAGGTAGAAGTTGTTGACGACTTGGTGGTGGGGCTTTCTCCTCAGATTCGAGAATATAAATATCCTCTCCCGATTGCTCTAGCAGAAAATTGCGGTAGTAGAAGCTTTAATTTCTTCATCTTCTATGAACTCGATTGCAACTGGCGCTTCTACTAGCTCGTAGATAGGTGCAAACAAAATATCTTTAAATACTGGTTGCTTCGTCTGAGTTGGGGTTGGAGAAGGAGGAGAATTGAAACTTCCAAATAATTGCTCCAACTCTTCATCGGATAAGAGACTGCTGATAAATTGCTCAATCTCTTCATCAGAACCCGTAGCTTCAAGAGTATTTGGCTCGAATTGATCTTCACTCCTTGGGGTCACCGCTTGAATCTCTTCTAACGGCTTGGCCTGACTCAGGAGGAATTCATCTGGCCTCTGTGCAGACTGTTGTTTGTTCTGATTGAAATAATAGTACCCTAACTAATTTTCTTTGTACTGTGTAGTGGTCTGCTCAACCTCTTATCAATAGGGTTCTCGATTGGCTTGTTGAGTGGTTATTAATCCTCGACCAATCTTTGATAAGAGGATATCTCCTCCTGCATACGCGTCCATTCCAATTCGGCAACAATCTTCTACCTCATCCTTGCCGCTCTCCATCTTCAGCGCTCAACCTACAAAAACAAAAATAAAAAGCAAAAGTAGAATAGAAATATAAATAAAAAGAAAACACATCCTAACAAAAAATAAAAATAACTATAACCAAAAAAAAAATATAAAAAAAAAAAATATAAACAAAAGAAAATTACTAAACTAAATAAATAAAAAAAACCGAATAAGCAAAAACAAAAAAAGAAAACAAAAATGAATAATAATAAATATAACAAAAATAAAAGAGAACGAAATTAAATAGAATGATCAAACTAAAGAAAATCACAATAAGATAAAAGATAAACAAAGTTCCTAATTACAATAAAACTAAGATCAATCTATTAAACAAAAATATAATGAAGAATAAAATATAAACAAAATAAAAGAAAGCAACACTAAACTAAAAAGAAAAACAAAAGTAAAATCTCAATCAGATTAAATAGAAATGTCAATTAACCGTGTCAGAGGTCCCTGACAACGGTGCCAAAAATTTGTAACAGTAAAAATATATTGTGAACTATATCTCTACCACCTAGGCAGCGTACCTATCGTTTTGATGGATAGTGAATGAGTGGGGATGTCGATCTCACGGATGTCGTTCAATTAACTAACAATTTATTAATTAACTGAGTAACTAAATTAAACTAAGAAAACCTGAAATGTCACTTTTTAGGGTTTTCATAATCTAACTAAAAATACTGGCTTAATAAACAAACATAAAAAAATTAAATAGTAAAAATAAACAAAATAAAGAAATAAAGATTGAAACTTTAAATCGAATGAAGCACCACTCATTGTTCTACGATCCTTCACTTTCTAAATCTATTAGTAAACTTTTCCCAAGGAGTTCCACTATCGAGTGTAGGGTGTTGTATTATTCATGAGGAGCTACTGGTTCGACACTAGGTAACGGTGGTGACTTTAGAATTTATCATCAAGAGGAAAAAAATTTATGAACTCTATAATCAAACATTTTTATTTTTGATGTCTTTTTTGTATTGTTATTTATCTTCAATTTTGGGAGAATTTTTTTACAATTTTTCTATCTTGTTATTGTCACTATCCTACCAAGTTCCCACCTTTCTGTATTATCCTTCATTCGGGACACATTCTATTCATTTTGTGTTCTTTCATGCTTTTTGTCTTGACTTTGTCAACTTCATATATTGGTTCATGTTATAACCAACCTCAAGTATTTAGAAATAAGATTCAATGTTGTTGTTATAATGTAGATAAGTTAATTATCCAATTAAAATATTTCTTTTTCGACATTAAATATAATAAAGTTCATTAATAATAAACAATTTGTATAAATTTGACAAATTATAAAAATTTTAAAAATAAAAAATTTAAATAAAATAATTATTTAATTTATGTCAATAATCAACACATTTATAAATAATTAAAAATCATCTTAGAAAAAACCTATAATTATAATATTAGCTAGTTTTTTTTAAAAAAAAAAAATTTGGCCACCTCTCCATCACTGCGGGTTGGTATTTCTGGTAGGCTTGTCGCCATTATGCAGAAAACACAACGACAGGTCTGAGACCGCGCAATATACCTTTTTTTATTTGACCTGTACTACCCAACAATCGGCGATCAACTGCCAACATTTGCAACTTGTCGACTCTCATCTTAGTTTTTTCGATTCATTGATCAGTGCAATCCATTATCTCAATTTTTTTCACCCCCACTCCCCTTGAACTGATTTATTTGCCAGTCAGCTCGCAGCCTTGCGGAATAAAGCGATCCATCCCTGAATAAGTGAAGAGTTGAAATCATTTCTCTAATGGCGGACCCTCGTGTGATTATGAACGTCGGAAACGACGGTGTTGCTGTTATCACGATATCCAATTCCTCCAGTCAATGCACTTGCCGTTCTAGTAAGCTCCCTTTGTTAGAAAATTCTTAGTGGGACTTCAATTTCCGAATTAGAAGGAAGTACTACTTTGTTATTTGGAATTTAATTGATTTCTCTGAGGGATTGTTTTCCCTTTTCCCAACCCTAACGATCTACTGCTTTTAGTTATCGCGGGACTGAAGGAGAAATACAGTGAAGCTATGAGGAGAAGTGATGTGATAGCTATCGTCTTGACTGGTACGATTCGTTTGGGAACTGCTTTGTTGACCGAATGTTGAATGTCTTTTTAACTAGTAAAAACGACGACAAAGAAAGTGTGATATTGTACTAGGAAAGATCGCACGATCTTCTTTGCGGATTAGCTAAATAATTATGATTGTATTTAAATGGATCAGTTAAGTTATTTAATTATTCCGAAAAGGAATATGTTGTGCTTTTAAATTTAGTCAGTTCGTTTTTACCTTTTCTTAGTCTGTTTGTGTACCGTAATTACTCTAATCTTTCAGTCAGTATACATGGCTAACTATCTTTGATAATTCGAATCTGTAATGTCAATGGATGAAGTAGTAGTTTAGCATTTCCTTCGTAACATTGTCATCGGCCTGGTACAATTCCGAGAGACTAATATATATGATTACCGTTTTCTGCCAAGTAGAATGATAAGCAGTCCCAAAAAGTGCTGCTAGTTGGTGTCTGGATTAAGCTAATATTGGTAATTTAAGGTGAGGGCGGTAAATTCTGTGGTGGCTTCGACATTGGCGCCTGGGAAAGCCAGGAGGCTGGTATGGACTCTTCTTCGTTCCCCTCTCCTGTTCTTGTTTCTCAGAAATTTAGGTAATCTTGAATTTGGTCATGTGTGCAGGGAATTCATCAGCGCTTCCTAATACCTCCATTGAGCTTACCGTGAACTTGATTGAAGGTATTTACCGGAGATTGAAAAAACATGCTACCTCCTGAATTAACACTTCCTTATGTACTTGTTGTTTCAGATTTATTGATCACCTTGTATTCGATTTGTCATAAAATGATATTGTCAATATGTTAGATGGAAAAAAGCCGTCTGTTGCTGCCATACAAGGACTTGCACTTGGAGGAGGCTTAGAAGTGGCTATGGTTTGATTATCTTACTCGAGTTGAAGTTTATAGAAACTGGAAACTTTTCATGATATTAATATAGTATTATTTTTTAACGTGCACCAGGCATGCCATGCTAGAATCGCAGCACCCGGAGCCCAACTTGGCTTGCCCGAACTAACTCTTGGAATCATTCCAGGGATGGGAGGTCTGTTGGCTTTAGTTTTCGGCATCCTTGTCAATTCCTTGTTAAGGTCTGGAAATATCTATTTGTAAAGAAAATTTAATTAAATTCTGATGCTCGATGTTAATTGCAGGGACACAGCGTCTTCCAAGGCTTGTTGGCTTAAAAAAAGCCATTGATATGATGCTGGTGAGTGTATAGAATGAATGCTCACCTATAAGTAATAATACCTTGTGCTAAATTTGACTCCTAAATGTATTGGTTTCTCGTGCATGTGTGGAATTGATTTCCAGTTCTCAAAGCCAATACCATCTGAAGAAGGAAGCAAGCTTGGCCTTATCGATGTCCTTGCCTCTCCTGAGGAGCTGCTGAGAGTATCACGACAATGGGCTCTAGACATTGCCCATAGACAAAAACTTGGATTCGTACCCTTTCACAGAACTGATAAGATTGGCCCCCTCCCTGAGGTGAATGAGATATTGATGGCTGCTAGAAAGCAAGCTAAGCAGATAGCACGAAATATGCCTCAGCATCAGGCTTGCATTGATGCTATTCAAGAGGGCATACTTCATGGAGGATACAGTGGGTGTTTGAAGGTATATAGGTGTAGCTATCTTTTCCTGTGTTTGGACACTCCCCGTGTTTATGAATGATAAACCGCTGATATGAAGCATTGTTTCTTATTTAGGAGGCAAAAGTTTCTAAAGACCTGGTTAACTCAGATGCATCTAAAGGTCTTGTGCACATGTTTTTTAGCCAACGCTTGACTTCTAAGGTATTTCTGATGATATATGGATCCTGATGTTGAATTTTTTTCTCCCCTTTACTAGGGCTTCATAGTTTCATAGTTCATGTTCTATACTTTACTGAATTTGCTAAAAGTGAAAGTTCTCTGATTTATGATGTTTTCAGGTACCTGGTGTGACTGATCTTGGACTCACACCAAGGAGTGTGAAGAAAGTTGGTGTTATTGGTGGGGGTTTGATGGGATCTGGGATAGCAACATCTCTGATTTTGGGAAATGTATATGTCTCCTCAAGGAAGTAAACTCTGAATTTCTAGCTAAAGGACTAAAAGTGATTGAAGGTGATGCTACTTCCCAATTCTTTTTACGTTATCCTCATTATGTAACAACATTAGATCGTTGTGTTTTATATGTGAGTATTTAATGTTTCTCGTGGCAGGCAATTTGAAAGGCTTAGTGAGCAGGGGGAAATTGACACCAGAAAAGGCCAAGAAAGCCCTGTCAATCCTCAAAGGTGTACTTGACTATAATGAATTCAAGGATGTGGATATGGTTATTGAGGTGAATTGGAATATGAATTCTGTCATGTACTTTGAGCACTCTCCTTCTTTTGCTATGAATTCAGTTTTATGACTCGAACCTCTTAGGAAAAATTACACTACTACAATTGCAGGCAGTCGTTGAAAACGTCTCATTGAAGCAAAGCATTCATTGACCTAGAGAAGTTTTGCCCTAGCCACTGCATTTTAGCGACAAAAACCTCTACTATTAATCTCAATATAGTTGGAGAAAGGACCAACTCTCTAGATCGCATCATTGGGGCACACTTTTCAGGTAATCATATTTCCTTAAAAAATAACTTGATAGGTTTATATACTCATTTTGCTTATTGGTTTCTCCCTATTATTGCATCACTGCCTCATAAACTAAACAAAACCCTTAGGCTAAGTACATGAGGCCTCTAGTCGTAATATGATTTTTTTATAAAAGACATAACATGATTTTATAGCGGTGATTTCTAGTTGCATAGGTTTCCCTTGGACTGATATCCTAGAGGCCCAAATATCACTTTGAAAATCCTGGCAATCCTATCTGTTTGATCGTTGGTTGCCTTTTTTTAGAATGTAGTTCGTATGCACTGGGGTGCCCAGGATGTTGATTATCCTGGAAGCTCTGCTGCTCATTTGAATATGACTGTCAGCACCTATGTCTGTGATTAACCTTCTATATCTGCGTGTATATTTTCTAATCATCTTCTTTTCTGGATATCATATTGCCTGTGCACGATCTTTTTTTTTTTTTTTTTGTTTCTAAAACTGGTACTTGGCTACGCAGTCCTGCTCATATAATGCCCCTTTTGGAGATTGTGCGGGCAGAGAAGACCTCACCTCAAGTTGTTCTCGATCTCCTTACTGTAAGTAAAGTGATGAAGAAAGTCCCTGTTGTGGTGGGTAACTGTACTGGCTTTGCAGTCAACAGGAACTTTTTCCCGTATGGTCAGAGTGCACAACTTTTGGTCCATCTGGGTGTTGATCCTTTTAGAGTAGATAAGGTGATTGTTGACTTTGGCTTTCCTATAGGCCCTTTCATGTAAGCTCCCTTGTCCCTTCTTTGTGGTCAGGATTTTTGTGAACACCATTCGTCAAAACCTGAGATTAACATTGACAGAAAAGATCATTTTTTCTCTTGATTTTTTGTCTAGCAAAGTTCATATACCACTTTTGTATGAACTAATTGTAACATATATCTTCCTTCTAACCTCTCTCAAAATGTCCATCCGTATTACAAGGCTACAAGATGTTGCTGGTTATGGGGTTGCTATCAATGCTGGGAAAGAATTGTTTGATACATATTCTGAGCGCTGCTTCAGGTCTCCCTTACTTCCGCTTTTGATGCAGAGGGCGCAATGGTAAACTTCAGCTTCTCATCCTCGCTGCTCAGTGCTCAATGCTTGTGCATCCATCTGTCTTTTCCTTGTCATGGCTTACATCTGTATGGATTTGTGTTCCTTTTTAAGGTAAAAACAATGGAAAAGGATACTATTTGTACGAAAAAGGTAGCAAGCCCAAACCCGATCTGTCTATTCTACCAATTGTTGAGGAATCTAGAAGGGTTGCTAACATCATGCCTGGTGGGAAGGTAAGCATTATTCTATGACATAAGGATAGCAATTAATATGCATTTACCAAAATTTCAATAGTAAATCTGACCCTTGTACCATGTTCTTTTTACCCAGCCAATATCTGTTACAGACCGGGAAATCTTGGAGATGGTATTGTTCCCAGTGGTAAATGAAGCTTGCCGAGTTCTAGATGATGGCATTGTTCTCCGAGCTTCGGATCTTGATGTATCTTCTGTGCTTGGGATGAGTTTTCCCAATTACCGGTCAGCTTCCCTTTTCTCTCATAGTCTCATTTTTATCAATCAAGTAGTCTGCTTTCTCGTAAAATGTTCTAGTTTGTGATTTCCCTGTGCCTGTAAGATCAGTTGGTGTAGGATGATGATTTTGGTTTTTCTTTGCCATCTTTCTTTCTGTCCTTAGTGGTGGGATTGTTTTCTGGGCTGATTCTGTTGGGCCTCGCTACATATATGAGAGCCTGAAGAAGTGGGCAGAGCTATACAATCCCAACTTCTTTAAACCATCTGGGTACTTGGAAGAAAGAGCGGCTAAAGGCATTCCATTGGTGAGGAGTTCCTTCATCCTTTTGTATATAATTCTTCACCACCCTTAGCTCTCCTTTCTTTGTTTTGCCCTCCCTCTCGGCTCTCTCTCATGCAGTAGTTTGTTTCCTGTTTGACACAGAGTGCGCCTGCTTCAACCCCAGCTTCAAACAGATCTCGCTTGTGAGTTGCATTATACCAGTTCAAAGATACTTATACCGGAAAGTCCCACAAGGAAATCTTACGGATGGAAGAAATAGCAATTATCTACTTCATATAATTTGACAGGCATATAAAATTAGATAGCTGTTGATGTCCTAGAGCCTATCTTACAGATGGTCAAACAAAAAGGTAAGCTGGCTAGAAAGCCAAGTCAATAAGAAAGCAAACTTGCTTCTTAGGCACGTGCATGCCACATTATTGGCGTCAGACGAGACAAGTAAAAAGGGCCTGATCACGGCGAAATTCTTTTATTTTTAACTGTTTTCTTTTGAAGCTTTTCGTGTATAAATAGATTTTTATAACCATGTGCTCTGCTGGGTTTTTATTTGTTGTAGTGTGTGTATATTGTGAGCCCAAGAGTTTCGTAAGTAATCAAGAATATATTTGATGATGGAAAAATACACACCTTATACTACTTATCAATTATCATAGCAAATTCTTATCTATATACAAATCTTCGTCTTAACAAACTTATAGGAGACACTTCTATAAAATTCATATCACAAATTATCTCACCCTCTACATTTGTAGGGGTATTCTAAACATCATCAGGAAGAAAGATAGTAGGAGAAATAGCAATTAGTATATAGGAACGTTATTATATGTAAAAAAAAAACATTAAGGTATTTTGTGAATAAATGAGCTTTTTGATAGACATTAGATAAACAAAACGTTTCTCAAATATAATAAGATAAGTATGACTACATTTTTTTAAGTTGATGCAAGCAAATCTGTATTACGCAAGTTACATGTTTCCTAAAAGGGAAATTAGCCTGGACACAACATCGTATAAGTTGTAGTGATTAATTGTGTCATCTACCTAGGATCTAAGATCTTCTGGGTCCGCCACATTACATGTTACACTAACCAACTGAATTTGCACATGTAAGTCAACCGCGCTCATCCACCATTCCAGACAGATGAATGAGACAATGTTACGCGCCGATCAATTAAATTTGCAATCTCTTCAATACAGAGTGCGGTTGGTGTCATTGAAGTGGTGGAAACACTAATAAAACGGATAGTGATAAATCATATCATTACACTTCATATTATGTGAATATGTCAGCATAGCTGTAATGATCCTCACTTGATGGTCTTCTCCTTGTTGCCCGCAAGACATTTTTTTTTAGAAAAACAAGTAGTTTCCTGTAAAAATCAGGTTTGAAACATAATGTTGTGAGAGTGATGTTGGGATCACTATTGTGAATTGATATAGAAAACTCAAAATCAAAGAATATACATTGAGGATGTCATGACACCAAATACCGAGCAATTGTCATTTCGTCCTAGGTTTGCTAACATATGTAGCAACATAACGAGAAAGATAGGCACAACAACATGTTTAAAGGCTGAAACTATTTTGCAGAGCATCTTGCAAAACGATTTTAACTTCATGACGAATTTCACCTGTACCCTTCAAGATGTTGATGTTCGCTAGATAGTCGGAGTGGATATGAAATGTCATCGGAGGAGCGGAGGCGCGATGATAGTCATACCAAACAGAAGAGCTCCAGCTTCAACCACAACTGGGTCCCGAGGGGATGAGCCAGTAGCTACTCCCACTGCAAGAATTCTTCCATCTGCTGATTTAAAAATAACTCTCATTCCGAATCCATCATTCCTTACACTCACCATCAACAAAAACATGGATCTCATTATTGTGAGCCGGGTGAAGATCTTCCTGTTTTGCAATAGTTGGCAATTCGATGGACTTGGCCATATCTATGTAGGTCTGGGCTTGGTCCATTCCAACTTCAAAATCCTTAACACGATTGTGGATAATTTGGCATCTAGCAAACCAAAGCTTCCATAAGAAGGAAATTAGAGATTGAAGATTATGAAGGCTCCCTGTAAAGTAGTGGGAAGTCAACCAATCGCAAAGCACATCTTCAACCCTCATAGAGCATCGGTGCTCAAGGTTTTCCAACTTCCACCATTTCTTAACTATGTGGCAATGAAGAAAGACATGGACCATGTTCTCAATTCCACCACAGAGGGCGCACCTAATGTCAACAACCTTAATACCTCTTTTTTGAGCTAGTGCTCGGCAAGGTATAATGCCCTACAAGATTTTCCACATGAATAAACTGATACATAAAGGAATATTGCACTTACAAACCTTCTTCGTGGCATCCCCGACTCGAAAACAACTAGAGGTGGAAATATCTTACTGAGCTCTTATCGAAGTGGCCAAATGGTAGGCAGTCTTGACGAAGAAATCTTGTTTTTAGATTCCCCCCAAAACAGCCATCTGCTTGAGCTGAGATGCTTAGGACCACTCTGCGAATATAGTTTGCATCTTCTTCACAGAACCATTCTTGGATTTTATCTTCCTTCCAACTTCTTGTGTTATGGTCAATGAGGTTGGCGACTGTTATATCAAAAATTTTGACCCCGGAAAAGGGTAATTCAAGACACAAGTGTTATAAGGGGTAATTTGGTCAAAGGGTACAAAATCCCGGGTTGAATAGCATGTTTCAGGATATTGGAGACAGCTTGGTCATAATGAGGGGCATTTTTCGTAATTTTCAGGGCTCCTCAGCCATCTCAAACACTTTCGCTCTCCTTCGAAAATGACTCATATAAACTCGGAATGCTTTGAAATTTTAACACATGATAAAGGATGACATTTTAGAGCATAATGATATTGGAATTTTGAATTTTCAAATTTCCAATAATTTCCTAGTAATTTCCGAACAGATTTGATGACAAAATTATTTAAAAATATTCCTTTATCCAAAATTCCAATTTTTTCTTTAGAAAAATCAGAAATATCATCCTTTACATGCTGGTAAAATTTCATGGTCAGATTCTTTCCAGAAGTCACCTGACCAAATTCCGGTAACCTTATGTTTTTACCGAGTTTACTCTATATTTAGTGTGTCTATAATGGATCTTTTCTCTTCATTAAATCAAAACCTTAAGAACCCTAAACAATTAGAATACCTATCTGCCTCAAAGCTCTCACATTTTTCAACTTCCAAGCACCGAAATCTTACCAAAAATTACTAAAATCACCACGAAAACATGTTTTCCAACTCCCATTGCTACCACAATCATCAAATAGCCACAAAACCACCATCAAAACTTGAAGAACGCCACCCATCACCAGTAGTCAAATCGGATCGAATTCAATCTGGAACCAACATCAACGAGGCTTCCAAAGAATCCCGACGTGAAGGACACCATCAATTCCGAAGGTAAAACAGGTGACAATTCTAATTTTCTAACTTCCCTCGACTAATTAACTCTGAGTTAAAATTTAGGTTCGAACCGACCTCTCCTAGCTTCTGAGTTGTTGTTTGTTTCCGTTAATAACTTGTTCTTTATTTTCATATTAATTCGAAGTCAAATTGAATTATTTCAAGTACTAACATACTAGATATCTTACAGGCTACGTGTCCTAAAATTTGAGCCGAAAACACCGTCGGGAAGTGCACAAAAGCCAACGTCTGTGGCTAGTCCGTGCCTTTGGACGGCTTGTCCGGGGTCGCGGAAGGCCCATCTGTGGCCACGGACAGTCTCAGATGGTGGTGGGATTTGTTTTTAAATCTTAGGTTTTCTGGACTTATGTCGGGCCCATGGACGCCCTATCCGTGGCCCCGGACTTTTTAAAATCTTGTTTTTCTATAATTTTGACTTTTCTATACAATTAGGTTAACTAAGGTTCATGGGTTCGAACATTAGGTCCATGCCAATGGATATAATTAAAATTTGACCAAATTCGGCTTCTGAAACCTTAGTTTAGGTAAATTTTAATTAGCACTTTTCAATTCAGTAAAAAAATGTTAAAAAATAAAAATAATCAAACAGATGCGCACTTAAGTTAAACCAACTTCGTAATAAGCCGTAAATAACATAAGTAGAGGAAAAAACGACTTAGAAGGGTAGTGAAAGTTAATTGAACACAGAAATGTCAAATACAAAGCCCCCGAACCCAAACTCTACCGTTCCTAATTTACTGTAGGTTAAAATTAGGTGGCTGATAAGTGGTGAAATAATGTAATTATAAGGTCTTTATTTACCTTTATTTCGTGCAACTATTGACCTATTTCACCACTTTATAGATCATTTCGTTAATATAGGGGAACTCATACAGTTTTGATTAAAATATAGGTAAAAGCTCACTTGAGCAATGATTTTTGGGAGACTCTCAAGACTTTATGGCCGAGCTTTAATGCCCCGAGAAGTGTGTCAAAGATGAGGGGCCAAACGGGACGATTTCGATGCAGAAGAAGCACTTCTGGTGTGGACCGCCCCATAGGGGCGGTCCGGTTGATTCCGGACGCTGGAATCGTCTCTGGTGTGGACCGCCCCTGGAGGACCGCCCCTGTGGGGCGGTCCCTACGGAATTTTTGCCCAGTAAGTTGTTTTAAAGACGGAAAACAGAGGGGGTTTGGCTCATTCCTTTCATTCTACACTTCCACACACATAAGAGGAGAGAGAAAACGACAAGGAGGAGAAAGAAGAGGAGAAAGAAGAGGAAGAAGAGAAGAAGGAAGAGCTCACGTTCTCCAAGACTTCCAAGCTTCAACAATGACTTCTTCTTACTCTTTCTAGTTTTTCTTTCCTCCATGCTTGAGTAGTACTCTATTGTTCTTTGGGATGAGTTTTTGACCCCAAACCCTAGAATGTCCTTGTGAATCTTGATTATGCCTTAATATAGTAGTTTCTCTCTTAATTATCATTCAATGCTCTTAAATTGATCTCTTGAGTGCATTTGTGGTGAACCCTCACTACAAATTGGTTTTGAGTTAGGGTTTGTGACCAAATTGAGAGAGGACTCTTGATTTGTGCTTCTAGGATTAGTGAGTATAATTTGGGGCTTTATTCTAGAACTTGCTTAATGCTACTTAGTGAGTTTAGCCCTAATTGATTTTGAAGGCTAAAATTAACTAAGTAAGAATTAACTCATCTTTGGTTTAGAGGGTTATTATCATTGTTCTAAAAGACAACTATGACATAAGAAGAGTTGCTAGCATATCTAGGTAGTTTGGGTGATTGTCAAATTCCCAAAGTACTTCTCCATCCAATCCATTAAATTATCACCTTTAGTTTATTTATTGTTCTTGCAATTACTCAACCAACACAATCAAGCTTGTGTCGGCTAAACCCCAATTTACTGTTTTCATTTCAATTACTAAGTACCGAGACTAGGAAGTTAGGACCAATTTCCTTGTGGATACGACACTTGTTGTACTACACCAATTAGGTGCACTTGCCTATTCCTTGCATTTATTTATATACCTTGTTATATAGTTTTTGCACAACAAGTTTTTGGAGTCATTGCCGGGGAAATTGATTCCATCAATTTCCCTAGTTTCGGTATTTTAGTTTGTGTTTGTTTCAGTTTAGTGTTTTGTTTTCTTTGATTGTGTTTCCGTTTTCGTTGTTTTTTATTCTATCTTTTTTTATATTTTCTGTTGCTAAGTTGTAGTGCTGGTTGTTCTTGTGATTGATTAGGTACCTTGTTTTTCTTTGTGTATGCCAAGCACTCGGTCTAGTGGATCCCCGCTTGCTAGTTCGAGATCCGAACTTGAGCGCACTCTGAGAAGACACATAAGAGATTTAAACATGGCGGATCTAGACCAAGCAGACATTGAGAATAATGGGCAGCAGCAACACCGAGCCCTCTCTGATTACCACCAGCCGGATACCGAAAGGAGGCCTTCGGCTATAGTCCTCCCAGTGTTGACACCGGAGGAAGCGAGACAATGGGTCTTCAAGACTCATTTCATTACCGCAGTCCGGGACTTAGGAAAGTTCAGTGGAGCAAATCCGGATGACGCTCCGAACCATCTAAGTCTCTTCCTCGACTTTTGCAATTCCTTCGGGAAAACCGGTACGGTAAATGAGAGAATCCGGTTGCAGCTCTTCCCCTATTCCTTATCCGACTCCGCATCGAGATGGTTTAGAAGCTTACCGTCCCAATCGATCCAAACATGGGCACAAATGGCTCAAAAGTTCCTTGCCAAATACTACCCGACTAGTAGGACGAGGCAGCTGATTGGAGAGATTAATACATTCTACCAAGAGCCCGGAGAAACCTTGTACGATGCATGGGACCGGTTCAAGGAGATGTTAATGAATTGCTCCCACCATGGGTTGGATGATAAATCGTTATGCCTATCTTTCTTTAATGGGCTTGACGATGGGAACCGTTTGCTTGTGAATTCATCCGCGGGAGGTTGCTTCATGACCAAGTCCCCTCAAGAAGGAATGGAACTTCTTGAGACAATGACTAGCAACACGAGGCAATGGGCTAGAAATAAGGGAAGAACTCCAAGAGCGGCCGGTCTACTTCATGTCGAACCATCCGATCACCTTTCCGCCCAAATATCCTCACTCACAAAGATGGTGGAGAAGCTTGCTACATCCAAAAAAAGAGAATGCAAAATCTGTAGCTTCATCATCTTCCACTTCAGCCACAGAGGGGTGTGCTATATGTGCGGGTCCCCATGAGACCCATTTTTGTGAAGGAAGAAGTTACATCGAGGAACAAGAAGATGTTAACTTTGTTAGCAACTGCCCCGGCTACAACTATAACAACAACAATGCCCCATGGAGAAATCATCCTAATTTCTCATGGAGGAACAATGATTCCACCCAAGGAGGACCGAGTAATATTTCTAACAACTCGATGGGTTATAAACCTCAAGGGCCACACCAAGCAAACAATTCTCAAATGGGGTATAGACCTCAAGGTGGCCCGCCGGGATTCAAACAACAATAACAACAATCATCATCCTCCTCTTCTGATGGTAACTTGGCTAGGATGGAAGCCATGATGCAAAACATGCAAAATATGACGATGAACTTCATGACTACCGCCCAATCTAAGTCCACCGAGCAAGAGGCCTTCAATGCCAACCAGATGACATTTAATCAGAGCCTTAAAACTCAAGTGGATCAAATCTCAGAACAACTTGCTCAGAGACAGCTGGGCACTTCCCAAGTCAACCGAAGCCTAACCCACGAAATAAGCTAAGGCGGTTACTTTGAGAAGCGGTAGACTCCTAGAAGAACCCTCTCCCCAAGATGAAGTTGATGACCAAGAGAAGCAAAATCAAGAAAATCGAGAGGAAGACCAAGAGATACTTGAGGAAGTTCAATCTCCACAGAAAAATATTTCCAAGGAGAAGGAGTCTCCTGAATTACCTATCTCTTCCACTCTTGCTAAACATCTCCCTCCACTTCCTTTCCCGAATAGGCTCAAAGAAAAGAATTTAGATGAGCAATTTGGGAAGTTTTTAAGTATTTTCAAGAAATTGACAATTTAACATTTCTTTTGCTGATGCTTTGAAACAGATGCCCATCTATGCAAAGTTCATGAAAGACATTCTCACAAACAAGAGATCTTTGCTAGAAGCTGAAATGGTGCATCTCACTGAAGAAATTTCAGCGGTCCTACTAAGACACCCTCCTCCGAAACTTGGAGACCCTGGTTTGCCTATCATCCCTTGTTCTATTGGTGATTTTAATTGCGGTAGTGGTCTATGTGATTTAGGAGCTAGTATAAATCTAATGCCACTTTCAATTTTAATAAACTTGGGATTGGTGAGTGCACACCTACTACTGTGCAATTACAACTTGCTGATAGGTCTCTAGTGTTTCCAAAAGGAAAAGTTGAGGATTTGGTAGTGACTGTGGGAACCTTTGTTTTCGCCGCTGATTTCATAGTGATTGATATGGAAGAAGATGTCAAGGTCCCTTTGATTTTGGGCCGTCCATTTTTAAGAATTGCTAGGACCTTGATAGATGAAAAGCTTGAGTTTGACATGTCTAAGATAGTGAAAAGACCCGCACATGCGGAAGCTATTTTTGCAATAGATGTTGTCGACTCCATTTTGCAAAATAATCCACCCCCTCACTCTAATTATGATGCTTTGAGTTTTGCTTTGCTTGAGTCTGATGATGAACAGGAGATGGATCCGGAGGTGAATGAAATGGTAGCTGCTTTGGATAGAGCTTCAAGATACTTCAGAACGCACTACCCACCACCGGAACCACTGGAGAAGCGAGCAAAGAATACCTTCTTCGGTCGAGAAGCCTCCCACCGTGGAGATGAAACTTCTACCTTCTCATTTAAAATATGTTTATCTGACTGAACCTTGTGATCTACCTATCATTATCTCCTCCTCCCTCACAGGTGCACAAGAGGACAGTTTATTGAAGGTGCTTTGAAACACAAGGGGGCAATTGGTTAGTCAATCTCCAATATAAAGGGTATCAATCCCCACTTCTGTACTCATCGAATCTTCATGGAGGACAACTACAAGCCACTCGTTCAACCTCAAAGGCGGCTCAACGCGAATATGAAGGAGGTAGTTAAAAAGGAGGTCCTAAAGCTACTCAACTCCGGGATCATCTACCTCATATCCGATAGTCAATGGGTGAGCCCGACCCAAGTGGTACCAAAGAAAGGAGGAATCACGGTGGTGTCGAATGAAAAGGGTGAGCTGGTTCCCCAAAGAACAACAACCGGTTGGAGAGTGTGCATCGACTATCTGAAGTTGAACACGGCTACAAGGAAAGATCACTTCCCCTTGCCCTTCATCGACCAAATGCTAGAGAGGTTAGTCGGGCAAGACTTTTATTGCTTTCTTGATGGTTACTCGGGGTACTTCCAAATCCCCATAGCCCCGAAAGATCAAGAGAAGACCACATTCACATGCCCTTATGGAACGTTCGCATGTAGAAGAATGCCTTTCAGATTATGCAATGCTCCCGCAACGTTCCAAAGGTGTATGATGGCCATATTCTCCGACTTTATTGAAAAAAGCATGGAAGTTTTCATGGACGATTTCTCGGTCTTTAGGCTCAACTTCGACTCTTGCCTAGAGAACTTGGACGACATTCTCTCTCGATGTGAGGAAACCAATCTAGTACTCAATTGGGAGAAATGTCATTTCATGGTGAGAGAAGGGATCGTCCTCGGGCACAAGATCTCCTCCAATGGGATTGAAGTTGACCGGGCCAAGGTCGAAGTCATCGAGAAGCTACCACCACCCACCTCGGTTAAAGACATTAGAAGCTTTCTTGGCCATGCTGGGTTCTACAGAAGGTTCATCAAGGACTTCTTCAAAATCTCTAAACCTTTGTGTGATCTCTTAGCCAAAGAGGCAAAATTCGAATTCACTAAAGAATGTCTGAAGGCCTTCAACACTCTCAAGGAGTGCCTTATCTCAGCCTCGATAGTTGTATCACCGGATTGGAGCCTCCTTTTTGAAATAATGTGTGATGCAAGAGACTATGCCGTGGGGGCAGCCCTATGTCAGAAAAGGGAGAAGATTCTGAGAAATCTACTATGCAAGAAAGACACTCAACGATGCTCAGAAAACTATGCCACAACCAAGAAGGAGCTTCTAGCGGTTGTCTTTGCATTAGATAAGTTCCGCTCTTACCTCTTGGGAAGTAGGGTGATTGTGCATACGGACCACTCAACCTTGAAATATTTGTTTACCAAAGAGGATGCCAAACCAAGGTTGTTGAGATGGATTTTGTTGCTACAAGAGTTTGAGATCGAAATCAGAGACAAACCGGGTGTGCAAAATGTGGTGGCCGACCATCTCTCCCGCATGGAAGTACCCGATGAAGGTGTGCCTATAAATGAGTTCTTTCCAGATGAGACCGTTTTCGTGATCAAGGAAGTTGATGATCCTTGGTATGCTGATCTTGCAAACTACTTGGCAAGAGGAGTAGTGCCCCATAACTTGACCTACCAGCAGAGGAAGAAATTCTTCGCTGACTTGAAGCACTACTTCTGGGATGATCCTTACCTCTTCAAGACTTGTGCTGATGGGGTGATAAGGAGATGTGTGCCCCTGAGTGAAGTGCAAGACATTCTCACCCATTGCCAGTCTCTTGAAGTAGGAGGGCATCATGGGCCAGCAAGGACCGCAGCAAAAGTTCTACAAGCAGGTTTCTTCTGGAAAACCTTACACAAGGATTGCCATAACTTTGTTGCTTCCTGTGACCGCTGTCAAATGATGGGCAACATATCCCGAAAACACGAGATGCCTCTTAATGTGATGCTAGAGGTAGAACCATTTGACTTGTGGGGCATAGACTTCATGGGACCCTTCCCTTCCTCCTACTCCAATCTCTTCATCCTTGTAGTTGTGGACTATGTAACCAAGTGGGTGGAAGCCGTTGCCTCTCCCACAAATGATGCTAAGGTGGTGACCAAGTTCCTCAGAAAGAATATCTTTACAAGATTTGGAGTGCCTAGAGCAATCCTTAGTTACGGGGGTTCTCACTTCTGCAATAAGCAATTCGAAGCTTTAATGGAGAAGTATGGAGTGAGACGTAAGGTCGCTCAACCTTACCACCCCCAAACTAACGGACAAGCCGAGGTGACCAATAGAGAGTTGAAATGGATCTTGCAGAAAACGGTAAATTCTTCAAGAAAGGATTGGTCTCTAAAGCTCGACGATGCACTATGGGCATACCGAACAGCCTACAAGACTCCCATTGGTATGTCCCCTTACCGTCTTGTCTACGGGAAAGCTTGTCACCTACCGGTTGAACTTGCACATAAATCGTATTGGGCTGTAAAAGCACTCAATTTTGACCTCAAGAGTGCTGGAGAAAAGAGAAAGTTTCAGCTGACGGAGTTAGAAGAGATCCGGGAAGAAGCTTATGAGAACAATCGGATCTACAAAGAGAAGACAAAGAAATGGCACGATAAAATGATCCTCAAGAGAGAATTCCATGAGGGAGATCGGGTCTTACTCTACAACTCTCGGTTAAAGCTATTCCTGGGTAAGCTCAAATCTCATTGGGCCGGGCCTTTCTCTATCACCAAGGTGACCCCGTATGGTGTTGTGGAGTTAAAAAACACGAAAGACGAAACTTTCATGGCTAATGGTTCGAGGCTCAAGCATTACATGGGAGGTGACATTAAATGGGTAGAAGCTCGTTCTATCTTCCTTTGGGAACCAGGTTTCATCTAAACCTTACTATGGTCTAGCCGAAGACCTTAAAAAGAAGGGCGGCTTTTCCGGAGGTAACCCGGATTTCTTTCCTTGCCCGTTTAAATGTTTTAACTTGTTAGTTTTCATTATTGCTTTTGCTTGCGTTTTTGGTGCTTGTGTTTAGTTTTTACTGCTGTTTTGTGATTCTAGGACTTGGAGTGTGAAATTGGATGAATTGAGGTGAAAGAAAAATGAAAAATTGGGTTTCTGTTGCGGACCTCCCCTATGGACCGCCCCTGTGGGAGGTCCCGTCGATTTTCACCAATATTTGCTCTCTGTTGCAGACCGCCCCTACGGACCCGCGCCACCTCCCTGGGGCGGTCCAGTCAAAATTTTGAAACAATCTGCTCTCTGTTGGGGACCGCCCCTGTGGACCTCCCCTATGGGGCGGTCCACTGGGAATTTTTTTTTAAAAAAAAACCTGGGCGCAGCGTTTTAATCTTTCTTTTCTTTCTTTCCTTCTTTCCCTCTTTCTTTTCCTATCTCCCCCGTTCCCAAGCTACCCGACGCCTTCCTCCAACCCAGCCACTAGCTCCAATCGACCACCCGTGCACCTCCGCACGTCGCTGCCACCGGCCAACTCCGGCGATCGCTGCAACTCTCCAACGCCAACCCGTGCAACACCGTGCGCCAGCCCCCAATCTCCACTTCAAATCCCTAAAACCCCAAATTATCCCCAAATCGGTTTTCACCGATTTTAGCCCACATTTGTCAAATTTTGCTTAATTTCCCCATTCAAACACTAAGGTTCTTGAATCTAACTTTATTTTGTCAATTTTTGAAATTTATGAGCAAGTTGCACTTTGGGCTAGAATTAGGTCGAACCAAACAGGGACTTATGTGGCAAATTAAGATTTTTGCAAATTTGTGGATTTGGATTGTGTTAAATGATTATTTATAGGTTGTGTGTGTGATCTGAGCTTGCAAATGAGGTGACTTGGTGGTTTTAGCATGATTTCCGTGGTTGATGGTCTAACTTCGATAATGCCTTATTTGCATTGTTTACTTTCGCTTAAATCGTGCACTGGCTCGTTGGGACTTTTTGGATGATAGTGGGCACTTGATTGGTCACATGTTTCAGATAATGCACTATTGAGGTTCGGAATTTGGATACCTCACAATGTGTTTACATTGGTCACTTGTTGAATTGCTTGGTGCGTTTCGCACTACTTGACTGCATTGTATCATTGGGCTGGTTGAATATCTTAATGCTAACTGTTCGGGTACGGTTGTGGAGGTTCTTAGAACCGGGCAAACATAGGAAAACGGGGGAGATCATGCCAAAATTTTTTGTGAATTGTTTGTGTCATTTTTGCATCTTTCTTTTTCACCTGCACCTCATGAATATGTCTACAAACGTCCTTTGCATTTCTCTTTTTCTTATCGATCTTTAACTCTCCTTCGTTGTTTTGTATTTTTGTTTTCTTTCCTTGTCTTTCTTTTCTGGTTTGGTTTCATACAATGCCACCAGTCGACCGTGCCTACTTCCTCCGCGGCATGGCCAATCTTCCATTCGGAACCCGACTAATAGACGACATCTTCATCACTGAAGAGGCCAAGCATTGGTTCCATAATGGGCCCCGCAGAGAGTTCGTCCAGGAGCGTCAAGTGGACCCATCCATCATCGAGGACCTTGACCTTCAGTCCCTCTTTGACTTTTTCGGGTGGGGTCGCTTGTTAACGATGGGTGGTGAGTTT
Organism: Limonium bicolor; assembly: GCA_023374045.1. NCBI lineage: Eukaryota > Viridiplantae > Streptophyta > Magnoliopsida > Caryophyllales > Plumbaginaceae > Limonium > Limonium bicolor. The sequence goes on from CM041780.1 coordinate 282,092,851, forward strand.
TACCCTGACCTCGTTTGACAGTTCTATGCGAACGCGGCTAGGGAGGGCGTCTCCAAGCTCATCTCGTATGTCGGAGGCATAAAGATCGAGATCACTCAGCAGATCTTCATCGAGGCCTTGGATATACCTCCGGAGGATTACGACAGCACAGACTATCTCCACAGTGTCCCAGGTCACGATGACCCCGAATATGATCCAGGACGTCGGTCAGCGCGTCATCCTTGCTCTGATCCGCTACAACATTCTGCCCCGGGACAGTAAGGATATAAATGCAATGTACTATTTCCTCCTCAACAACATCACAACCTCAAACCCGGACAAGCCATTCTCCATCTCAGGGCTGATGTTTGACCACCTCTGCCGCATGGTCGCGAAGCGGGATACGCAGCACCTCGGCTACCCTCATTTCCTCCACACTTAGTTCCTTGAGTGCAGAGTCGACGTTGGAGACGCGGTCCCTGAGCCTCCCATGGCTCCCATTGACCACGCTGCCCTCCGGCGGATGGGGTTTCGCCGCGCTCCAGGAGGTTGGGAGAAGGTGCAGCCAACCAGCAGCGTAGAATCATCATCCGGCTCCTCTTCCCGCTCCACGCACTCTACTGCAGCTGCCCCGGTACCAGTCCTACCGGCCCCACCACCTCCCACGGTTTCCCGGGAGGAATTCGAGGCCCACCAGCGATGCGTGGAGGAGTTGGCAGCCCAGTATGAGGAGCTGCACCGCATGCTCGAGCGAGGAGGACCTCCGGCCCCGTAGTTTGCTCATGGTGTCGGATGCTTGGAATCTCATTTCTTGAACCTGGTTATGTACTTTTGGAGATTGTTTATGTTATTGTCTTTTACCTTTTCTTTCGCTATGCTTTTCCGTACTCTCTCTATGCTTTCAGTTTCAATTATAACACTGCGAACCCATTTTGATATTGGACTCACTTATGAGTCCCCTTTTGCAATCTAACCATGGGCTTTTTGCGTATTCTTCGGAATCCATTTTTGCGCCTAGTTGTTTTTTATTGTGCATTGTAGATATATACCATTCTGGAACAAATACATCCCAAGATTGAGTTTGGAACAATTCAAAAGAACCTCTTGCGAATTCTTCCTAGGATTTTCGGCTCTCTCTGTCGAATCTAGCACCTCAAAGACCCCGGACACCAGCAAGTGTGGGGGAAAACCCACCAACAACTCAACCTTCTCAGGGGAGTATTAGTTCTCTAACTTTTAACCGCTTTTCAATGCATTACACTTTTGTTAGCTCTATGTTATGTGCTTTGAAAAGGTCCTCTTTATTTCTCCCCGATTTTAGTGTCGAACAATGAGGACATTGTCCAATTCAAGTGTGGGGGAACCGACCTTTTCTTTTTGTGCACTGCTCAACTTCACATGCTTATCTTTTGCTTCCATATAGGAGTTATATTTTAGGAAGCAAGTTTTCTCATGAACTCTTGGATTTCTTCACAATTTTTTTCAAAAATTCTCTCTTGAGGAGCATGCAAATGCGGTGCAACATATAACCTTACCTTGGTGAATTGTTATTGCTTATGGGTTCCTTCTATCTTCTCTCTGAGGGATTGCTAAGGGGTGCTTCTTTGTGAAAATCTAAAAAGGGACTTGTGAGACACCTTTGGTAACCAACAAAATAAGAGTAGAGTGTTCTGTAATGCAAAGGCTAAAATGCCCGAATTCTTCTCATCATCTCCTATACAAATGCGAAACGAATGCAGTCATCTATTTTTCCATTTGTTTTATCCTTAGTGCCCATTCTGGAGAGAAGTTGGCCATGGTAAAAGTTCTCCAAGTCACCTAATCTATATAACTTTGAAGTACTCCGGATCATACCCCGAAACTCTATCTTTTTATTTGCCCTAAGCACACCCATGTCACCATAATTAGGTTGGTTGCACTCCTCATAAATTTTCCACCCTTTTGTTCACAACAATCCAAGAATTCATTTGAACACTTGCTTGCTTTAAATATTCCTCCTTATTGTGGTTCCTAATTTTGCTTGAGGACAAGCAAATAGATAAGTGTGGGGGAGTTAATAAGTGGTGAAATAATGTAATTATAAGGTCTTTATTTACCTTTATTTCGTGCAACTATTGACCTATTTCACCACTTTATAGAGCATTTCGTTAATATAGGCGAACTCATACAGTTTTGATTAAAATATAGGTAAAAGCTCACTTGAGCAATGATTTTTGGGAGACTCTCAAGACTTTGTGGCCGAGCTTTAGTGCCCCGAGAAGTGTGTCAAAGACGAGGGGTCAAATGGGACGATTTCGATGCAGAAGAAGCACTTCTGGTGTGGACCGCCCCTGTGGGGCGGTCCGGTTGATTCCAGATGCTGGAATCGTCTCTGGTGTAGACCGCCCCTGGAGGACCGCCCCTGTGGGGCGGTCCCGACGGAAATTTTGCCTAGTAAGTTGTTTTAAAGACGGAAAACAGAGGGGGTTTGGCTCATTCCTTCCAATCTACACTTCCACACACATAAGAGGAGAGAGAAAACGACAAGGAGGGGAAAGAAGAGGAGAAAGAAGGAAGAAGAGAAGAAGGAAGAGCTCACCTTCTCCAAGGCTTCCAAGCTTCAACAATGGCTTTTTCTTACTTTTCTAGTTTTCTTTCCTCCATGCTTGAGTAGTACTCTATTGTGCTTTGGGATGGGTTTTTGACCCCAAACCCTAGAATGTGCTGTGAATCTTGATTATGCCTTAATATAGTTGTTTTTCTCTTAATTATCATTCAATGCTCTTAAATTGATCTCTTGAGTGCATTTGTGGTGAACCCTCTCTACAATTGGTTTTGAGTTAGGGTTTGTGACCAAATTGAGAGAAGACTCTTGATTTGTGCTTCTAGGATTAGTGAGTATAATTTGGGGCTTTATTCTAGAACTTGCTTAATGCTACTTAGTGAGTTTAGCCCTAATTGATTTTGAAGGCTAAAATTAACTAAGTAAGAATTAACTCATCTTTGGTTTAGAGGGTTATTATCATTGTTCTAAAAGACAACTATGACATAAGAAGAGTTGCTAGCATATCTAAGTAGTTTGGGTGATTGCCAAATTCCCAAAATACTTCTCCATCCAATCCATTAAATTATCACCTTTAGTTTATTTGTTGTTCTTGCAATTACTCAACCAACACAATCAAGCTTGCCGCCGGCTAAACCCCAATTTACTGTTTTCATTTCAATTACTAAGTACCGAGACTAGGAAGTTAGGACCAATTTCCTTATGGATACGACACTTATTGTACTACACCGATTAGGTGCACTTGCCTATTCCTTGCATTTATTTATATACCTTGTTATATAGTTTTTGCACAACAGTGGCGACTCTTAATAGGTTCCAGTGAGCTAACTTAGGATTTAATAATTATAGTTTTATGATTTAGTTATTAAACGTAGGTTATAAGTGGACTAGAACCCGATTAGATCCTAGTCAACCTGAATCAACATAGGATAGTGGTTTCAAAAATTGAGGCTCACAGAATGGCGAATCTACCGGGGACTAATGTTTAATTTTAAGAAATAGGGCTTAACTTGAAATTGTTTATTTACGGCTTTATTATGTTGTTGTTTACTTTCGTGCACAATATAAATTTCTGTACCTATGCATCATAAGAGAGCGAGGGACCACGCAAGCCGATTTTACCACGGGACCCGCACTAGGGCGACCCCTGTTAGGGAATCACACCTTTCTAGGTGATGTGAACAAGTGGGGAAAAAGAGGAGGAAGTCGTAACCACATCCCCTTAATACCCGGGCTATGGCTCCAAGCATCTTCCTGGCAGTACAATCCTTACCCAGCCCAACGCTTGGTCAGTCAAAGACCCGATCGTAGATGACAACCTTACAGTGATATGAAAAAAGTGAGGAAGCCCAAAGTGGATAGCGCGCAAACCCTATCCCTTTGCGGTAACCTGGGCCCAAGCCCCAAGCACCTCTTCGGATCGATCTTTACCCAGTTTGATTAAGCATCTAATGAGGACATGTTGAACCTGTGTGAAACCCTTGTTTGCTCAATTGGCCCATTACCGACCCTGAAGATTGTTAGGAGCTTTCCTTACATCCAGCCCAACCCGGAATTTGCGGCTTTATTGTTTACAGCCTCAAAGGCCCTCCTTGGTTAAATAAGTGTGTCATTTGTCTGGGTTTCGGCTCAAAAACCTAGATCTAGATGATTTTCTGTTTGGCCCAATCTGAATTATCCATTTAGATTTAGTCCCATGACAAAAGAGAATCCACTTGAATCTGAATAATTTACAAGACTTGAAAAATCAATCATTTGAAATAAGGCTTTTCTTGAGATCTTTTTGGGCCCAACAGCCCGTTCATACAATCTCTTCTGGCCCATGTGCCTCACTTCCAGATTAATGATATTCATGCCCATACATCTTCTTGCAGTTTAGAAATCATTTCAGCCCATGTACCTTGCTTCTAGCTCAAACACTTTCCAGCCCAAGTGTCACATTCTCAAATTATTCTGGCCCAAGTGCCACATTCTGAAAACACTTTGCGGCCTATAAGCCTCACTCAGGCCCAAGCATCTATCCACAAACATGTTGGCCCAAGCGCCACATTCTCAAAACATCTTGGCCCGAATGTCTATATATAATCCTTAGAGCATTTCGGCCCACTTGCTTTCAGTCTAAACACATTTCAGCCCCAAGTGTCCCTTTATCAATACATCCCAGATCAAGTGCCCATTCCCAATGTAAAATTTTGGCCCGTTTCCTTCTGTTTACTAATGATTGTCACTTCGGAACCAGGTAAGCCCGAATCCCAGCATAGTAGAGGGAGGAAACCTAATCAATGTGGAGGCCCGGTTCACACCTTTGTAACAAAAGTACATGGCCACCATTAATGCCATGGAACAGAAACATAGGTCCACCACTAATGCCATGGAGGCCAAGTGTGTCATCATTATCGAAGAGTTGAGAAATAAAGTTAATTGCTTGAGGTCGGCCATCAATGAAAACATTTTGGGGAAGATTGTCAACCCCAAGAATAAGCACGACTACATTGAAATTAACTCTATTGGTGCCCAGGACTCACAAGGATATGTAGGGGAAGCTACCCCAGACAACCAACTAGCTACAAAATTCAAAAGGGCTTTGAAGAGGATTGAGCGCATGGAGAAAGCTAACAAGCCAGCTGGCCTTGATTACTTTTCCATGGCGTCGTACTACGAGGTTGATCTCCCTCCAAAATTGAAACTGCCCACACTTTCACTATGCAAAGGCTCTTCAGACCCGTATATCCATCTGGCAATGTTTGATAGAGAGATGACCATCCTCAGGTTGAATGACATGCAGAAGGCTAAGGTTTTTGCTTGTTACCTCGACGAAATACCTTAGCATTGGTACTTAACCTAGAGGATGAACACCAAGACCTATAAGGAGGTTTGCAAAGCTTTTCTACACCATTTCAAGTATGCTAAAAATCTCGAAGTCACCAGGTCTAACCTTGCAAGAACCCGACTGAAGGATAGTGAATCAATGTCCGACTTCATTAAACGGTGGAGGATGAAGGTCGCTGCTATGCCCACTAAGATGGATGAGGAAGAACAGATTCGAATGATAGTGAACAATATGCAGAAGCAATACAACAACGAGCTAAGCTGCACGTACTTCCCCAATTTTGACATGCTGATGGGACATGTGATAATTGTAACACCTCTACTCCTAATCTCGCCAGTCGTAGCATAATTAAAAACGTAAGTCACAACGGAAAATAAATCTAACTTCTCTAACTCGGGTGCTACATGTTGTCACTCACCCATGTGAGCAACAAGGCTTCCATTTACCAATAATCACAATTCATAACCGCTATGATTGTAACGACCCCAACACTGGCCTAGGAGTTAGGGACGTTACATGCTGCGTATTACTACGTAATAACGCAAGGCTCTATACTAACGTTCACAAATAAGGCCCAAACGATACTTGTATAAAATAGTATAATCAAGGTGTAACAGAAATATCTTTAAACTGCAATACAACGTAACTGTCAAATTAGAGGTCAAAACGGAAGAATCAAATGTGACTAAGGCCCGTAGGCTACAAATCATAATCGAAATAGTTTGAATGATCAAAACAAGCTAGCTAGCTAAGCTCCAAAAGCAAAAGCGATCTTCGCTGATCAATCTGCCATGTTAGCGAAAAGTAGGGGAATGAGCACACAACCATGCCCAGTAGATGACTAACTTCATCAACCAGCATGCTCAAAACATTTCTAGAACAGATTACAAATTCAGAGGCTTAAATAGAAGGGAAGATAATATCCATAGCCAAAACCAGAAATAAAAGTCCATCCAACAGGACTAAACAGAATTTGGAATATTTAGATTCACAAATAGAACGGGACACTAGATATCAAAGTAGTAGTCAGACAGAACCGATAAAATCTGTGAATAGAACGAGGAAACATCACTCGTTAACATAACAGGTGAGACACCTATGAACAGAACGGGAAACACCCGTGGCAAATAGAAGGACGTCCCATGCAGCGCACTATGAGATAGCTAAACCAGCCATCCACGGTTCAGATACAAAGATACTAGGTCCCAAACAGAAGCTTAAATAAACATAAGCATATGTGCACCAATTTCACCACAAAGTATTTTGAAAGCTTAGTTATCAGAGGGGAATGCAACCCCACAAACAGAAGTCAAAACGGAGCTCAAATGAGCATGTTTAGGCAAAAACAGTACCGCGTCCGAACATGTGTCTGAACGTCAAAGTTCGGACACAGGTCGAGACTCAGAAGGTGCGGAAAACAAAGTGTCCGAACATGTGTTCGGACGCAAGTTGAACTGAAATCAAAAGAGAAAATCAGAGGTGTCCGACTTGTGTTCGGACGTAAGTCGAACTGAAGTCGGAAGGAAAAATCGAAGGTGTTCGACTTGTGTTCAGACGTAAGTTGAACTGAAGTCGGAAGGAAAAATCGGAGGTGTCTGACTTGTGTTCAGACGCAAGTCAAACTGAAGTCGGAAGGAAAAATTGGAGGTGTCCGACTTGTGTTCGGACGCAAGTAAACTGAAGTCGGAAGGAAAAATCGTAGGTGTCCGACTTGTGTTCGGACGGAAGTCAAACTGAAGTCGGAAGGAAAAATCGGAGGTGTCTGACTTGTGTTCAGACGCATGTCAAACTGAAGTCGGAAGAGAAAATTAAGGGAGTGTCTGAACGTCAATGTTCGAACAGACGTTCGGACAAGTAAAAAACTGCAGTTTTCAGACGCGAATTGCACATAATTCAGAGGCTCAAAACAGCACCAAATTGCAACAGAAGATTCAACATTTTGCAGAAAACAACCTTGGGGGTTTTAGCCATTGAAACAACAATAAAGCAGACAAAATTCAACACCAACACAGAGGCATTTAATCGATCTAAACACCCCAAGGCTGAACATACTAATCGAATCCATCAGCCACCTACCTCGTTAATTAGCTGAACGATTCCAAATCTGGAGCAGCAACCAATCCCACAGCAGCCCACAACGCAGTAGACCAAACACAAATCCAATTCTCTAAATCTGACAACGAGACTGCGGATGGAACCGACAGCAGGAGAAATCGACAGAGATGCAGGGACCAACGCTTGACTGAACGCGGAATTGTAGAGAAAGAGTAATCCACAAGCAGACTTCGAACACCAACCAGCAATGGCAGCACTTATCAGATCGTCAACAAAAGAGAGAAGCGTTGAGAGAGAGTGGATGAGAGGAGCGTACTTTGTAGTTTTTAAAACTGACCGGGAATAAGGAGAATGTCATTAGAGTCACGATAAGAAAAGGTTATTAATATCCCATTAATAACTAAATAATTTCCTTTACCAAAATAACAATTTGGGAATGACCTCCTCGCCCTTGTCTCCCCTCCAAAGAACATCCATGTCCTAAATCAGAAAATAGCTCAACATAAGACATTTGTGAAGAAATAAATTATGCAACACTTGGGTTATAACAATGATGACTAGATAGTTTAACCAATAATACATATAGTCAAACCATAATCTAAAACTAGAACAAGTGAGCTACTACATAATCCAAACAATGTATGATCGTGATATAATACAGACGAAGTCTAATAAGTGCGATAATCAAAATAGCGTCGGCTACCCAAAAGTCCCGCACTCCAGCTTCAAGTCTCGATCAATATCCTGTAATGTGTTGCCGTATAGGCTCAGCAAAACACTGAATATGCTAAAGTGTAATCCTAGATCCTTTAGATCACTTAAGTTAATTAGCCATCTTAACATTAGATTCATTTCATGCTGTTCCGGTTTACAATTATATAATGAAAGCTATAATTGCTATAAGTAAACACTCAGTGGTTCAACCAATATCAACACGACAATTGCATAAGTAATCATTCACATAAACGTAATTGTAACGAGTAAGAACGATAATAATATGAAGTCGTAGTCTGAGAACGGTACTTGTTATAAGGCCTTCAAGGCCCCTTTCTTTCGTTATCCATATCTACAAGCGTTATTGATGTCTCGTACTAACTTGCAACTAGTGTGCGTTTACTCATTTATTCGACCTTTAATTCATTAATCCCTGACGGCGTCATGTTTGGACAACACGTCCATATGCTTATAATTACCATACATAATTCTCACCAGAATGCATTCCATGCTTCTGGTACTAAGCAGACAGACACATCCGACGGGATCTTCTCCCGCATCAGTCAATTTGGGTAACTGCTGGACCAATGTGCTAAATGAACTCGTTGGATATTTTTACTTTTCCCTATTAGGGCGTCCTTAAGCGGCCGTAGCCATGTACCAACAGCATGTACCATCTAACCAACAATCCTATCGCGGTCATTAGATTTTCCAAGAGCAGACCCGTTCCGGGTTTCCTACTCTAGTGATCACTCTGCACAACGAGCTAGTCCGTGACTACACTGGGTTTTCCTCCTCATACACCAATCCTCCACCATGTGATTAAGTAACTTAATTGATTTCATAAGGTCTATGCTTAGATATGGGGAATACATTTCTATTTAGTTGCCTTGTAGGTCATACACAATGGCTAGAAGTCGTCTAGGTCATATTCATGTTCGAGTATAAATGCTCTAGAGATTGGTAATACCGAATCTCGTTCCTAAGTCTTTTGCTTGAGTTGCTTAGGAATATATTTGCATTGTAATAAGTAATGGTACTTCCTAATCTTACTCGTATCTTAAGTCGAGTTCCAATCGGTATTCTAGTCCAAAAGACGTTCACGCACAGTTAAATACACGTTATAGTCGGGTAGATAAACATATAGTAACATGCATACATATATAGCACACATACCGCTCTTAAACATTTAAACAAATACGTCTGAACCCAAGGAAACCCTCAGGATGTTCAGACCACACAGTAACATACCGTTCACCGATGTACAATGCTAGCGTGACATATCACACTCGTCCTTTACTCTCGTATAGCTCATAGCTCGTAACTCCTAGCTCGTATCTCTGGAATATACCGCTAAGTATTAATCTACTATAATTCAACTGATTTTGTATTCCATATGACCTCTAATCCCCTCGGTATTAACCCCATGATTAATTCATCGTTTTTACTCAGGTTTTTAAATGTATTATAGATTAGTTTAACCTTACTTCATTTGTGTTATAACTAATATGTAGTATTAGTTTACTACTTACAATTTTTAACCCATATAATATCCCACTTAATCATATGTTACTACTCTTGTATATATACATAACAATATAGTTTGTTACTATATGTTATAATTGACCATATAGTATTATTAAATTTCTGAACAGATCTTACAAAAATTGAATTTAAAATATTCCTTTATCCAAAATTTCAACTTTTTTATATTGAAATCAGAAATATCATCCTTTACATGCTGTTTAATATTCACGGTCAGATTTCTTCCACAAGTCGCCCGACCAATTCCTGGTAAACTTCGGTTTTTTTCGAGTTTACTTTATCTTTAGTGTTGTCTATAGAAGGGATCTTTTCTCATCATTAAATCAGAACCTCAAAAACCCTAAACAATCAGAAAACTAGCCGCCTCAAAGCTCTCACGTTTTTCAACTCCCGACCAACAAAATCTTACCAAAATTTCAGCAAAATCACCATGAAAATACGTTTTCCAACTTCCATTACTACCAAAATCATTAAATAGCCACAAAACCACCATCAAAACATAAAGAACACCACCCATCACCAGTAGTTAGAAGCTCGGGTGGAACTCAATCCTGAACTGGCATCAATGAGGCTTCAGAAGAATCTCGACGTGATGGATCCCATCAACTGTGAAGGTAAAACATGTTAGAACTCTATTTTTCTAACCCCCTGACTTAATTAACTCTCAATTAAAATTTGGGTTAGAACCGACCTTTCCCAGATTTTGAGTTGTTGTTAGTTTCTGTTTCTCCTTAATAACTTCTTCTTTGAGTTTCGGTATTACTTTGAAGTCAAATTGAATTCTTTCAAGCACTAACATACTGGAAATCTTTCAGGCTACAATTCCATAAAATTTGAGCCGAAAACATCGTCGGGAAGTGCACGAAAGCCACCGTTTGTGGCTAATCCGTGCCTTCAGACAGTCTATTCGGGGTCCCGGATGGCTCGTCCGTGGCCACGAACAATCTCGAACTATGGCGAGGTTTTTATTTTTTTCAAATTTTAGGTTTCCCAAACTTATGTTCGGGCCACGAACAGGGCTTTTCAAAATCTCCTTTTTCTTCAATTTTGACTTTTCCGTACAATTAGGTTAACTAGGGCAGTGGGTTCGTACATTAGGTCTGTGGCCACGACAGAATTAAAATTTGACCAAATTCGGCTTCTAAGGTAATTTTAACTTTCACTTTTCAATTTAGTAAAAAAAATGTTAAAAAAAAATCAAACACCTGCGCACTTAAGTTAAACCGACTTCATAATAAGCCTTAAATAACATAGGTAGTGGAAAAATGACTTAGAATGATAGTGAAAGTAAATTGAACCCAGAAAAGTTGAATACCAAGCCCCCGAACCCGAACTCTACATTTCCTAATTTACCGTATGTTAAAATTAGGTGACGAATCTTAATAGGTTCCAGTGAGCTAACTTAGGATTTAATAATTATAGTGTTATGACTTAGTTATTAAACTTAGGTTATAAGTGGACCTAGAACCCGATCAAATCCTAGTCAACCCGAATCAACATAGGATAGTGGTTCAAAATTGAGGCTCACAGCGACTAATCCATCCTTTCGGAGAGTCTATGGGATGGACCATTCCCATGGTTCCCCTGGATCCACCGATCATGAATGCAAGTTGAGAGACCATCCACTATACCTCTTCTTGCTCCTATCTACAGCAGATATAAGGATCCCCAAAGGGAACGCCAGATTGGACTTGGTCTTGCGCCAACTTGTGCTTGGACATACAAAATTTTGGAAGTATTTGACCTTAAGAATACGTGCCACTAAGTGATGCGGTTGCTGGAGGACGCAACAGCACTTCCGTGCTAGTAGAGCGCCATTAAAGGACGATAGATCTTTAAATCCCCATTCCAATTAACGAGGCTGTTGCACAAATTATTCCAATTTCTCCAGGAAATACCTTTACATACAAGGGAACCTAACCACCAGAATTGTCTAACACCTTGTAGTTCCTTAATCAAATAGCAAGGAGTTTCAAGACCCCCATGATGAACAAGGGTATAACTTAGAGAACTGTTAGCAGAAATATGTTACTATCTCTACCTAGGCAGTGTACCTACCGCTTTGCGGAATAGTGAATTGAGTGGGGGTTGTCGATCGCAGGGATCTCGTCCAATTAATTGACAATTTATTAACTAACTGAGACACTAAACTAAGAAAGCAGGAGACATCACTTTTTTCAGGTTTTTACTTAATTTAATAAAATAAAATAAGTAACAAACAATAAACTGAAATAAAATGAAAATTAAAGGTGATTAATGTGATAAATAAAAGGCGCTCCCCGGGTTGTTCTGCTAACCTATTTCTTCAAATCCTATTAAATAATAGAGTAAACTACTCGGAACCCCCTTGAGGATTGGGCATAATACGGTTAACCCCCTTGTGTTTATTATAATTATTGGTAACCACCTTGAGGTTACGGTGTCTCTGACTATGAGCCCTCGAACTATAACTCTGTTATAAAAAAGTTAACTACATGCTGACCCATAAGCTTAATCACATTATTAATGCTAGCCTGGACAACAAAACTGCGTAATCAACATCGTCTAACTCTCCCTCATTCTAATTCAGATGCATTTTCGAGGTAGGGTTGACGTTTTTCAGACAATAAGAATGTTGATTAAGTATTGTTTTTTTGTTCAGCTTGTCATTAATAAAGTGATTAAGCTGATGGGTCAGCACGTGGTTAGCGTTTTGATAACGGAGTTATAATTCGAGGGCTCATAGTTAGAGATACAGTAACCTCAAGGTGGTTATCAATAATTATGATAAACATAAGGGGGTTAACTGTATTATGCCCAATCCTCAAGGGGGTTCCGAGTAATTTACTCTAAATAATAATTTCACTAACATTGCAATAAACTCAGGAACTATAAATAATTCACCGACCAGGTCATGTACAATGAATTCTAATTGACTGGAAGAACTAGCAGCAAACTAATGCTCTAATCCGGAAACAGATCAATCGCTTTAAGAACAGTTCCTATTGAAGACTGATTAACCTATAGGCGGGGTCATGCTTCTAGTCGTTAATGGTTTAACTTCCTATGTCTTGTTAACTAATCCCAGCACCGCATTTTGATTAGAAAACTACAAACATTACTTTGATAATTAGCTAGAGAATCAAAGCGCATGAAGAACATGAATTAAACTATTGCATAAATAAAAAGTAGTGAAATAATTACATGATAAAATTCTACGAAATAGGGTTGCTTCCCCAACCCGGGGAACTAAATAAAACTAATCGCTCATGGTTTCAGAAAAGAAAACAAACAAAGAACCGAACATAAAATAATACATAACGAATAAAAGTGTAACACGCAATAATAACGTAACAAATAAACTCAGTTTACTAATGCTCTCTAATAGAGATTGTATAACGATGAAATATATTGTATTAATTGATCGTAGCTACTGTTTACATCAGTATATATAGAAACTGTAGGAAGATTCTAGACTAGTTACAAATATCTAGATATTATCTGTAACAAACAATGAGACTGTAATGTAAAGTAAATGGGCTGTAGCTGATATGGGCCTAGGCCCGGTTATCTGTTGTTATCCTCCCTCGAGTCCAGCCCAGAGCGTCCAAGAGGAAGGCTGGATCGGAGAAATGAAAAACGGGCCGTGGGTGTGGCCTTGGTGAGAATATCCGCAAGTTGCTCCTGGGTTGGTAGGTGGGCGACTAAGAGGTTGCCAGATGCAACACGTTCTCGAACAAAAAAATAGTCCACGTCAATGTGTCGAGCACGGGAGTGAAAGACTGGATTTTTTGAGAGAAATGTCGCCCCCAAATTGTCACAGTATAGGGTTGGAGAATGGCGGAGAGCAAACCCTAGCTCTGCAAGAAGTAGTTGTTGTACCCAAATTACCTCACAAACACCCGAGGCGACTTCCCTGTACTCCGCTTCCGTTGAAGACTTCGCAACAGATTACTGTTTCTTGGAGCTCCAGGAGATGAGATGACTCCCGAAGAACAAAAGGTGGCCGGAGGTAGAGCGACAATCAATTGGAGAGCCAGCCCAGTCTGAGTCAGTGAAGACGCGCAGCTGTCCTGTAGGAGAGGAAGCGAAGAAGAGGCCAAGATGGCGGGTTCCTTGAAGATACCGGAGTATGCGCTTGACCGCCGTCCAATGGTGGTCCTGAGGTGAGTGCATGTGTTGACACACCCGATTAACTGCATAGCTTATGTCCGGTCTAGTAAAGGATAGGTACTATAGGCTTCCTACTATGCTGCGAAATTTTGTTGCATCGGTGAAGGGGGGAGAATTAGGGGAGTCATGGTCTGTAGTCGGACTGATAGGTGTAGGTGATGGTTTGCTGTTTTGAAGCTGAACCTGTGAGAGTAAGCTGTCAACATAGTGAGTTTGAGTGAGGAGAAGCCCTTGTTTGGTGCGAATAGCGGAGACACCGAGGAAATAGGAAAGAGAACCGAGATCTTTAATAGGGAAGGCAGATGATAGAGAGTGTAGAAATTGTTTGATGATAGTGGGAGAGGAGCCAGTGATTAGAAGGTCATCAACATAAACTAAGACAAAGGCTATAGTGGAGTTTTTATTGTAGATAAACAGAGAAGGATCTTTCTGAGAGGGGGTAAAACCCATGTCAATTAGATAAGTGCTCAACCTGGAGAACCAGGCTCTAGGAGATTGTTTTAGGCCGTATAGAGCTTTCTGAAGTTTGTAAACATGAGTAGGATACTGAGGGTGAGTGAAGCCTGAGGGTTGTTTAACATAGACCTCCTCTTCTATGTTACCATGTAAGAAAGCATTCTGGACATCAGCTTGGTGAATAGGCCAGTTGAGAGATATAGCTATGGAGAGGATCAATCTTATTGTTGTGGTTTTTACAACAGGGCTGTATGTCTCAGTATAGTCTACCTCATATGTCTGGGCAAAACCTTGCGCCACTAATCTGGCTTTCCTCCTTTCGAGAGTACCATCTGCATGCTTTTTGGTTTTTAAGACCCATTTGACGCCCAAAACATGCATGTGTTTCTGATGTGGAACAAGAACCCAAGTTTTTGTAGCTTGTAGAGCTTTGAATTCTGTTAACATAGCATCTTGCCATTCTGGGTATTGTATGGCCTCTTTGTATGTGGGTGTTTCTGGAATTGTCTCTGATTGATGTGTTGTTATGTTTAGACTTGGTTTGCCTGTCCATGGAATAGTGCCATCTGTTCTGATTTTTGGCAAATATGTTGGATTTTGATCTGGTCTGCATGGTGTGAGTAGGAGCAGGAGCAGGGTCAGAGGAAGTAAGGGACTGGGTAGGAGATGGTAGGGATGTGTGGTCTGAGGTAGGTGAGTGGTCTGGGATAGGTGAGGGGTCTGGTGTTGTCTGTGTAGGTGGTGAGGGTGTGGGAAGGAGAGGAGGAAGGGAAGTGTTTGGAATTAGTAGCTCAGTGTAGGTAGGAGAGGTTGTGGTAGAAGTGGTGGGAGGCGAGAGACTGGGCAAAAAAGAGAGTTCATCAAACATGACATCCCTTGATATATAGGTTTTGTGAGTAGGTGGGTGATAACAGATGTAGCCAGTGTGGTGAGGGGAATACCTTAGGAAAAGACAGGGTATAGATCTGAGAGCCAATTTGTGTGAGTTGTAAGGTCGTAGATTGGGGTAGCAGATACATCCAAACACTTTCAGATGTGTGTATGTAGGAGGGGTGTTGTATAGCAGCTGGTAGGGTGTCTTGTGATCTAGGATTTGGTTGGTGTTCTATTGAGAAGGTATGAGGCTGTTTTGAAAGCAAAGCTCCAGTAGGTGAGAGGTAGAGTAGCATGGGCAAGGAGTGAGAGACCTCTGTCTGTGATGATTCTGTTGCGTATTTCAACACTCCCATTTTGTTCATGTGAATGAGGACATGTTAGTCTGTGAGAAATGCCATTCTGTTCAAAAAATGATTTGAGAGGTTTGAATTCAGTTCCACCATCTGTCTGTATAGCCTGAACAATTGTGTTAAATTTGGTGCAAACCATCTTGTGAAAAATAGGAAATATATTAACCACTTCAGACTTGGCTGTAAGGGGAAAAAGCCAAGTGTACTTACTGTAATCATCCACTATAAGCATATAATATCTGTATCCATCTATAGAGCTAACATAAGCAGGACCCAAAGATCAATGAACAAAAGGGAAAGGGGTTTTTGGGAAACAGAGGGACTAGGAAAATGAGGCAGAGCATGGTGCTTGCCTTGACAACACGCTTTACAAAAACTAGATAACTGGGATTTAGTAACAGGTAGGGAATTATTTGAGATTGTCTGCTTTGTAGTTGTGGAAGAGGGGTGCCCCAATCTCTGGTGCCAGATATCAGCAGTTTGTTTGATTGTGTGATGAATCTGAGGGGTGAGATCTGTGCAGTGAGCCTGAGTATTTGTGATAGGTGAAGGAAAAACATAGAGCCCATCCTTGACTGAACCAGTGAGAAGGAGCCCTTTAGTAGCCAGATCCTTGATAACAAAGCAATGAGGATAAAACTCGAAGTAAGTATTATGGTCCTCACAGAACTGACGAACAGAAACAAGATTTTTATGGAGATTAGGAGTGTGAAAAAGAGGATGAAGATGGAAAGTAAGAGAGTGTGAATTGAAAGAACCTGATCCATGGTGTAGGATAGGGAGATTAGACCCATCATCCTAGGCGGACTGAATCAGATCCTGAGTAGTCTGTAGAAGAAATGTTTAATTTACTGAGATCTCCAGTGAAATGATGACTGGCAGCAGAATCTGGAATCCATTCTGTAGGGAACTGAGAGGAAGTGGGATGAGATTGGGTTTGAGAGGTATGTTGGGTAGCATTGACAGAGAAACTCTTGGGTGGATTAGATTGATGTGACTTGCTGTACCGCCATCTGCAGACAGAGGCCTTATGCCCCTTTTTCTTACATATCTGGCACTGAATTCTTGTGTCTGTTTGGCCGGTGAAGGTTTTTGATGCCTCTGGATTTTGAGATTTGTTTTTCTGATCTGTGTGGTGTGTAATGTGGAGGGTTTTTGGTTTTGTCTTGGTGATAACTTGTGGCATTGACTGACATAGTCTCATGAGTGGTTTTAGATTGTTGATTCAACCTAACCTCATATGCCAAAAGAAAATTGTATATCTGTTGGGGAGTACAATCTTCAGATCGGGTGATGATGTTGGTGATGACAGAGTCATATTCCTGAGGTAGTCCTTGTAGGATGAAGGCTTGAAAATCCCCATTTGAGATTTTATCTCCAGTGATGGATAAAGCCGACACAAGTTCTCTGGCTCTATTGTAATAGGTAGTGATGGTTTCTTTGGCAGTTTTTGTGATGCTAGCTAGTTCGAGTTTTAGTTGACCTTTGTGAGCTGTGGTGTGAGCTTCATACATATCATGGAGCATTTTCCATATTTCAGCAGAGGTGTCGATACCGATTGCTTGACTAACCACATCATCAGATAGAGAGGTGAGAATAATGGAGA
Source organism: Limonium bicolor (assembly GCA_023374045.1). Classification (NCBI taxonomy): domain Eukaryota; kingdom Viridiplantae; phylum Streptophyta; class Magnoliopsida; order Caryophyllales; family Plumbaginaceae; genus Limonium; species Limonium bicolor. The sequence continues at coordinate 282,109,956 of CM041780.1, forward strand.
TTATGAGTTGATCTTGAGCTACCCAAGCATCAAATTCTGAGTTGTGTTCACCATTGATGGATTCGGAAGGACAAGTATGAGTTCCATCCACAAACTTATAGAGTTTGTTTCCTTTCAGAAATGGAAGCATGGTTCCCTTCCAGATTCTAAAGTTGTTGTGTTTTAATTTGATCAGGTTTCCAGCAGCGGAGAGGATGGATTGAGAGCTTGGTGTGGAAGAGCATTGTGTGGACAGAACGGATGTACCGGAAAGAGGAGTTTTAGGCGTTTCCGCCATGGCCAAGAAGGAAAAAAAAAAAGACGATCTAGATTTCAGATCTAGATCTGAGAGTTTGTTATTCTGGCTTTGATACCATAATAGAGATTGTATAACGATGAAATATATTTGTATTAATTGATCGTAGCTACTGTTTACATCAGTATATATAGAAACTGTAGGAAGATTCTAGACTAGTTACAAATATCTAGATATTATCTGTAACAAACAATGATACTGTAATGTAAAGTAAATGGGCTGTAGCTGATATGGGCCTAGGCCCGGTTATCTGTTGTTACCCTCGGTTAATCCCGGTGTTACTCGGTTCGGAGGTGGAATCGTCACTACTCCTGCTACCTCTCTCTCCTCGAACGACTGATGACGAGGAGGTCTGGACGGTGGTGGTGTTTGGTCTTTGACTAGAATAAAGATGATGGTGATTGGGTGATGAAATGTGGTGATGGTATGTATGGATCTAGAGCAGACGTGAGTGAATTGGAGCAGTGGTGTCGGGTGGTGTAATATTGTGAAAGTGGTGATGGAGATGGGTGTGGGTGTATAGTGCGGCGCAGCAGGTTTGGAGAATTTAAGGATGAATCCGGCTGGTCAATCGTCAATTGAAGTAGTGTGCTGAGGAAATATATCTTGCAGTGCGGCGGTGATTCTTCAATCGAACCGTGGAATCCCCCTAGGGTTCTGTGCCTCTGTTTCCTTAAATAGCCGCGGCTGTCTTCGTTATCAAAGTGCTGTGTTTATCAACGATCTAATTATATGAGATTATAATATAAAAAATGATCGTGAATGTTGCTCTACCTATATATGCGGTTGTCAATGCATGCAGATCAACGTGAACAGCCTTGAGTAAATGACAACGTGAATGATCCTCCCTTGCATGCAGCATAAATGTGGTGCAGTAGTAATAATTATAGCAACAACATAAATAATGAAATGATGATGATTAATCATAAATCTAATCATGTGTTGCAGTAATGAATTGTGCTGCACGTGAATGTGGTATATGAATTGAATTCAATGATTCGTTGCAGTACATGAGCAACGATAATCATTCTTTAAGGGAGCGTTCGGCATGGCATAAACATGATATAAATGGACCGCATAAATGTACAGCATATGCTGTTTTGGACTCCTTTATTTGTTTTTGCTGTTCGGTTAAAAGAGCATAAATGTCAGCATAAATGACAGTATAAATATCAGCATAAATGCCCGCAACAAATGCTATTTTTTTCGTTTCCGTGCTTTCACTTCCGTTTCTTTACTCACTTCAAAATGCAATTACTGTGGCTATTGATTTTAAAAAAGGATTTTTTTTACAAGTTACTTTATTTGTTAAAAATTACATAGTAATAATTTATAAAAAATAGTACTACTTCTTTAACCAAATTAAAAAAAACCACATTTATAATACAAATCTACAATATATTATTTGTAATACCACATAGATTAATAAAAACAAAAAAACCAATAAATATACACACTTGTTGAATATAAATTAAAATATTAAAATAGTATATAGAAATATGAATGCATATAAATTTATTAACATACAAAGTTACAAAAATATTATATATTATTAAAAGTTACAATTTCACTAAAATAAATTCACATAACATTATCAGAAAATTTGAAACGCTTGTTCTCTTTTTTTACGCTTTTATATTTGTAATAATTATAATATTTAGATAATAAAAACATATTGTTTAGAAGTTACAAGTTTTGCTTAAATAATAAAAATAAAAATTTTATTGGTTATATAAATATTTTTATTTTCTTTGGTTTCTCAAGTTTTTTACTGTAAATTAAATACTCATAGTAATATATTGTTTGTGAATTTTTTTATTTATTTTTACTAACAAAATAAAGTTACATAGAGTAATATAATAAATTGTAATTGTAATACGAAAACGGTAAACGCACTACATATAACTAACTTACCCAAACATGCTGCATATATGCTGCACTGCCAAACAACAGTTTTCAAAACAACTGCATTTATGCCAGTACATTCCTGCCAGCAAATATGCTGCATTTATGCCAGCGCATTCCTGGTGCCAAATATGCTGCATTTATACTGTCAAAACAGCCATGCCGAACAGAGCCTAACTCTCGGCATGTTCATGTTCTTGTTACACATGTTTGGACACAACTTTAACAGAGCATAGTTTATTTGTTTTAATTCTGATTTGCCCCCCGTTTGTTGCGTTATAATCCTCATGAGATAAATTATGCAATTCTAAGGCTTTTCTCTGCATTTGACAAATAAAACATATCAGCTCTCATATAAATATAAATATTTAGAAAACATAAGATAAGTGTAAAATATCAGCCAATTCATTATGAATATTAAATCAAATAAACCGTTAAAAGTATATATATTTTACACTTATCAAACTTCCTCACACTTAGCTTTTGCTTGTCCTCAAGCAAATACAGAATATGACTACCTTTAAGACCGTAGTATCAAAACTTAGGATCAAACAAATGCCGATGGAAAACAAGCAAAATGACAATCAAAAGAATAGTTCTGATATTTGTTGTAGGTTTTCACAATCAGTGAAAAAGAATAGAGTTAAAAGCATGGAGAAGTTAGATTATAAAAACTGAACATAGTATAGTTTGGGATCTTCCACCGTTTCTCTAACCTTTGGATGACAAGGGGTGCGAAGTAACGCCTTATTCCGGGATACCTTTCAACACCACGTACTCATGATCAGAATAAGCAAAATTGAAATACACTTTTAACTTTTCAAAGTTCCTTTTCCTTAACATTCTATTTTGCCATTTGCATATTCAGTTCATCCCCTCAGACTTTTCTCTTCACCCATGTAGCGGCTTTGGGTCTTCTATCCCAGATCACAAGACCTTAGGTAGATGGGTGATGAAGCACCCCAAGGACTTAATAACCGAATGAAGAGGCCTGTTTTAGGTTCAGAAAGTTTCAATTCAGATCAGCGGAGTACATTGCCTTATCCTTTTCATTCCAAACTTTCACATCATTCCCAAGATCCCGAACTAGTGATAAGTGTCCAAATGAGCATGTTTTATAGGTGTATTTCATATATTATATTAGCACTTTTTCTGCTCATTTCTCCACTTTGGTTAGTTTTTCCTCTAGTTATGTTTTATTGATTATCTCACAAATTTATTGGTTAAACATGAGGGAAACCAAGCTAGGAGCAAAGTACACGAAGAGACGAACGCGTAGGCGAAAACGGGGATCAAATCGGAGCTCAAACGAAGATTTTAGAGGCAAAAACAATTTTCGTCCGAACCACCGTCCGGACGTACTGGTTCAGACGCGCGCATCGACCTCGTCCGGACCACCTGGTCCGGACACTGCTATTTTGACAGCTAGAAAGGAGCCGTGTGAAGAGATAAAAGCCTTATCTCTTCACACGCAAATACCACCGCCTTACCACCCCATTTACCCTATATTTCTCTATAAAATACACCTCCAAACCTCCATAAAATCATACCTCATTCCACCCCAAACTTATGCCATTTTCCTTCCATAAAAATACCATAAAACTCTCCACAAAATCACTCATTTCATCCACATAAATCCATACTACATCTCATCCCATAAATCATTCCACTTCATACCGTTATCCTGTCCAACCTCTGTCAAAAATTAGCAGATAAGATAGCGGAGCGGAAATAAACATCTTTTCAGATGTATTCCTCTACTTCTTATTCTGTCTTTAATATGTCAGGCTAAGGAGGATTTGCTCCGGGCAAAGGTTTTAATTATGGTTTGTTTAATTATGTAATCAATATTTCTACCGGTTAAAATAAATACAGTTTGTTACGCTTAAAGGTTTTCTCTCACCATTTTAATAAATTACATGAATTTATTAAAATGCTTTCCTAAGTCTATTTTGATCAGACCAGGTGATAAATAGACAGGTTAATTAAGCCGTAAATCTGGAGAAAGCTTATTATGATTTAATAGGTTAGTATTTTCAGATGCAATTATAATTCCTCGAATTTAACGTCCGTTTACATAGTATTGCTCGAACCTTGATTAGACCGAGCATTTTCGGGTGAACGAGTTCTTAAGGGTCTATGACTTAGTCCTTAGGATAATAACAGGAATTTTGCCAAACTAATATATTAAACCGGTAGAGATAGCATAATTAATCAGATTATATAAAACCTAAACCCGGAGTTCCATTTAATTCATCTGCACTCAGTAATTTTAATCTGCTTAATATTTTCTCTAAAACAAGTCAATTAACTTCCCCCCGTTTGTGACAAGCTTAGGAACTATTTTATCTCGCTATAAGTCCCACGGTTTGACCCCGGCCGCTTCTGTCTTCTATACTACTGCGACCGGGTTTTATTTGCAGCCCGACGGATATTTTGAGTATTAATTTCTTTCTTTTTATCAATTTCACACAGTGCTAATAACTCACGATATATACAGTCTGCAAAATGGCGCCGTTGCCAGGGACTTGATTTATTCTAGTCCCTAAGCCCCGGTTAATTCACCTGTTATATTATATAATCTGTCAATATTAACTCATAATAATCTAATTTCGGACATCGGTCTTCTGATCTGACTTGGACATCTAACTTTGGACATCGGACTTCTAACATTTTAATATTATTGTCATTTATTTCTGTCATTTCTTTCATTGTCATTTCAATTCCATTGTCCTTTAATATTCCATTGTCTCTAACTACTAACTTAAAATTTTCAGTCATTTCGTTCCATTGTCATTTCGTTCCATTGTCATTTCTTCCATTGTCATTTCAATTTTCTGTTATTTCTTTCCATTGTCCCTAACTACTAACTTTAAATTTCTGTCTACTAATTCCTAACATTTTTATTATTCTAACCCATAACAAGTTTCTTTTCTCTGTTTTGAGTGGTGAATGCCTTTTACCAGGTCACACAGCTACCCAGAAAATATTAATAATCACACGGTTGGTTACAATCCAGAAATCGAGAGAACCTTTTTGCGTACCCTAAGGCAGAGACGAACTCAACAAAATACCACCACAGTGATAGATTCTGACCCGGAAGCTAACATGGCATCTACACCAGCGACGGTTCGAAATATCAACAGGCCGTCTAACCAAGGACAACAGCCTGCTATCATCCTTCCTCACCTCAGCCCATCCGAATACGATGAGTGGCAGAAACTGAAGCCGTATCATCAAATCAGATGTATGAAAGAGTTGGGCATGTTTGATGGAACCAGTCCAGACGAAGCCCTGTTACATGTTACAAAATTCTTGCAACATGCCAATAGTCTTACTGCGACCGACACAGTACTTCAATATGCAAGATTGTCATTATTTCCACACAGCCTGACGGGAAACGCGAGCAAGTGGTATCATAGCCTAACACCAAGTACCATCGGTACCTGGGATGACATGGCCACCAAGTTCTACGATAAATTCCTACCCCCGAGCCGAACATTGGAGATGATTGCTGAAATCTATAATTTCAAGCAACACCTGGGTCGGAAAATATTTGTGAAACTTGGGATCGTTTCAAAGGTCTACTACTTACTTGTCCTCACCATGGTCTGACGAAAGAACAAGTATCACAATTGTTCTATAAAGGCTTGATCGGTCCGTGCAGAACAATGGTGCTATCTTCGTTAGGGGCTGACATTCTGAAAAAGACAGGAGCACAATTTCTGAACAGCATGGAATCTCTCTGTGAGGAAATCAGAGACTGGGCCTCCGGTGGATCAAGGAGCGGTACTCCAGGATTATATCATGTTGGGGAGAGTGATAACAAGTTCGACCAATTGATGAAAAGCCATGAGCAACTCATGGAGAGCAATGCTCAGTAGGCAACAAAAGTTAGTACTCTGCAAAAAGTGGTTGAGCAGATGGCTATGAATTCCTTCCCCCAGCAAGCTAAGTCGATGATTTCCCGAACACCTACTACCCCCCTCCAGGCTATGCTCCTCTATCCTAACCATCTCCAACTAATTCTTGTACGCAATGTTGCGGGCCTCATGACTATGAACAATGCCCCCAACTACAAGAATTGAAAGCAGCGGAGGAGGCAAACTACATCACCAACAGTTCAGGATACAGACAACCTTGGCAACGTAACATGCAATCCGACCTTCGCTACTCAAACACAGAAAATATCCAAACCCACACATACCCTACAAACATCCCAAACTACAGACCTCGGTCCAATTTCCAAGGAGGCCAAAGGCAATATCAACAACAGCCTTATGGCAATGAAGCTTCATCGAGTCGATTAACTCAGCCTCCTTCGAATCCTGAGTCTGAAATGTCTCAAATGCAAGAGATGTTTAAGGCAATGATGGGTAAGTCCAGAGATACGCAAGAGGAGGTCGCAGCTCTGCGCAAAGACCAAACAGCCTTGCAGTCTCAGATTCAACAACTCCTAACTCAACAAAGACCTCCTGGCCAACTCCCCTCACAAACCAATCCAAATCCAAAGGAGTATGCAAAAGCAATCTACGTAGTGGACCAGCCCATCACATTAGCTCAAAGGGAGCAACAACCCGAGAGTGAAATGGTCCCTGAAGTGGAGCAGCAGGCCGAGGAAGAGTACCTCGACACGAACCAACTGAAGCTCTATGCCAAATTAGTTGCGATAAACGAAATGATGGAAGGTCCACTAAACCTTACATCACAGCAACCTGAGAGCAAACTGGTTCATATAGTGGACGACTTACTTGAGGATTTGAGTTCCTCTATACCACCACCCCCGTTCGAACCTGAGCAAACGGTATCAAACCTTCTGTTTGAGCTTGAAGACAAGCCATCAGAAAAGGGCAACTTTTACCTCAACTTCATGGAGTCTCCTCCCTCTGAAGTCAATTACCGTTATTTCCCTCCTTTCTGTGCTATATCCAGAAAATGAGGATAGTTACATCCTCAAAAATGAAGAGGAGGAAATGCTCGCTCCCGTCAGAACATCCAAACAAAACACCAATATCACCTCAAGGAGCCATCTCCTTCTGAAGTTGAAATCAATCAGGGCTCTTCCTATGAGCCTCTTCAAAAAGATGAGGATATTACATCCTCAAATTCGAGGAGGGGAGCCATCCAACTTTGATCCTCGCACCGAGGGTCATTTATTGAAAAATCTGGGCCTTCGACAAAGAAAAATAATGCCCACCCAACCCACCCGTTGAAGCCCACTTCCACCTTCATTTACATTCCAGAGGAGAAAATTTACATCCTCGACTATGAGCAAACACCACCACTACCATCTTCCATGCATACGGCTAAACAACAGAGGAGAATGTTTACATTCTCCAATTTGAGGAAGCACTACAACCATCACCCGGTTTTCAATACAATATTAATGGCAGCAAACACCTCCTTCAAAACCAGGGTTTGTGGAGTTTGTCTTTTCCTACTTTAATTGTTGCAGTAATACTTTGTTTGATCCAGGTGGTTCGGTCCTACTTATTGCCATTTCCTATTCCCGGTACTACCATTGTCAACTTTCATTTATGATCCGGGATAATGACGAACATGCGTCTAGCTAGAGACGTTAAACCCGGGCAGCTTGGTGGGAGGCAACCCACTATCTATCTTTTGTCTTTCCTTTAATTTAATGTTGTTTTCTTTTTTGTACTATATTTCCCTTTTATATGTTATAATAAAATGCAGGTTTTACTTGAGTTCTTCTGGCTGTGTAGAATATTCCTTACAGGTACATTTCATGACATTCCACAGCTGCACTCAAGTGTGGGGGAGCTCTACACACTCTACGGAATTTGGGGAGTACACTCTTCCTTTATTTATTGCATGCCCTGTTAATTTAATTCCATCTACGCAATGAGGGCATTGCTTGAGCTTAAGTGTGGGGGAAGAGCCTTTTTCGGGGCATTTTGTGCTTAAAATGTTTAAATCTCTCTGCTTATCTCGCATGTGTTCAAAAAATTAAAATTATGGACCCTGCTAATATAGGTTGTTCTCTTTATGAATAAATAATATTATGAATTGTGGGATAAATGGTACAAATTTAAAAATTTTCAATTGATCACTTTTGAGGAGCATTTTTATGCGGTGTGACCAAATAATCTGCAAATGGTTGGATTTTTATTGCTCAGGGGTTCTTTCTGTCTTCTCTCTTAGGGATTGCTAAGGGGTGCTTCTCTGTTAAAAAAATTATACAAAAAATAAAGAAGGGACTTACGAGACACCATTGGCAACCAACAAAGAGAGTTGAGTGTTCTTAAATACAAAGGCGTGATGCCTACATTTTTATCTTCTCATCTCTTATGCAAAAGTGAAACAAATGCATAATTCTATTTTTCCTTTTGTTTTCTCCTCAATGCCCATTCTTGAGAGAAGTTGGCCATGGTAAAAGTTCTCAGAGTCACCTAAACAAAGAAGCATTGAAGTACCTTGGATCATACCCCGAAACTCTATATTTTATTTTTACCCTGAGCACACCTATGCCACCAGCAGTTGATTTTCACACTCCTCAAAAAGTTTAAAGGTCGTGTATTGTTAACCTCTTTATCCTACCCTTCATAATAATATTTGTTAGTATTGAGCATTCCCTACTTACTTGGGTACATGGTTTTGCTTGAGGACAAGCAAAAAGATAAGTGTGGGGTGTGATAAGTGTCCAAATGAGCATGTTTTATAGGTGTATTTCTTATATTATATTAGCACTTTTTCTGCTCATTTCTCCACTTTGGTTAGTTTTTCCTCTAGTTATGTTTTATTGATTATCTCACAAATTTATTGGTTAAACATGAGGAAAACCAAGCTAGGAGCAAAGTACACGAAGAGACGAACGCGTAGGCGAAAACGGGGATCAAATCGGAGCTCAAACGAAGATTTTAGAGGCAAAACAATTTTCGTCCGAACCACCGTCCGGACGTACTGGTTCGGACGCGCGCATCGACCTCGTCGGACCACCTGGTCCGGACACTGGTCCGGACACTGCTATTTTGACAGCTAGAAAGGAGCCGTGTGAAGAGATAAAAGCCTTATCTCTTCACACGCAAATACCACCGCCTTACCCCCATTTACCCTATATTTCTCTATAAATACACCTCCAAACCTCCATAAAATCATACCTCATTCCACCCCAAACTTATGCCATTTTCCTTCCATAAAAATACCATAAAATCTCCACAAAATCACTCATTTCATCCACATAAATTCCATACTACATCTCATCCCATAAATCATTCCACTTCATACCGTTATCCTGTCCAACCTCTGTCAAAAATATTAGCAGATAAGATAGCGGAGCGGAAATAAACATCTTTTCAGATGTATTCCTCTACTCTTATTCTGTCTTTAATATGTCAGGCTAAGGAGGATTTGCTCCGGGCAAAGGTTTTAATTATGGTTTGTTTAATTATGTAATCAATATTTCTACCGGTTAAAATAAATACAGTTTGTTACGCTTAAAGGTTTTCTCTCACCATTTTAATAAATTACATGAATTTATTAAAATGCTTTCCTAAGTCTATTTTGATCAGACCAGGTGATAAATAGACAGGTTAATTAAGCCGTAAATCTGGAGAAAGCTTATTATGATTTAATAGGTTAGTATTTTCAGATGCAATTATAATTCCTCGAATTTAACGTCCGTTTACATAGTATTGCTCGAACCTTGATTAGACCGAGCATTTTCTGTTGAACGAGTTCTTAAGGGTCTATGACTTAGTCCTTAGGATAATAACAGGAATTTTGCCAATCTAATATATTAAACCGGTAGAGATAGCATAATTAATCAGATTATAAAAACCTAAACCCGGAGTTCCATTTAATTCATCTGCACTCAGTAATTTTAATCTGCTTAATATTTTCTCTAAAACAAGTCAATTAACTTCCCCCCGTTTGTGACAAGCTTAGGAACTATTTTATCTCGCTATAAGTCCCACGGTTTGACCCCGGCCGCTTCTGTCTTCTATACTACTGCGACCGGGTTTTATTTGCAGCCCGACGGATTTTGAGTATTAATTTCTTTCTTTTTATCAATTTCACCAGTGCTAATAACTCACGATAAATCCACTCTGCAACTAGACTAATTCAGTTTTCATAATCAGCTAATCCACCAAATTTTAGTGAAACAGATATAATTTGAATAAAACTGTACATACAAACAACCTAGAGCATAAAGATTCTTGAGGTGGTCATCAGGCTCGTTTTCAAAACCTCAACAAAAAATTTTTCACCTGAAGATTCGATATTTATTGGCGCCTAAAAGAGACAATTCTTTCAAAATAAGAGGACAAACAAAAACAAATGTGGCACTAAGCGCAATGGCCATATTTAGAAGTACTCCTACTTCCTCACACCTAAGAGGAGCAATGTCCTCATTGTTCACAAATTCAAACCAAGAAAAGGACTTTCTAAATAGTGCAAATTAATCAAAATTTAACTAAAGATCTCATGGACTAGATGCATTCAAAGCGTAAGATGGACTTAAAATAAGAGTGAAAGGACACGAAAACTCCCCTGATACCTTCAGATTGAGGAAGGGCACCTTTCTCACACTTAGGTCCGTCAGCGGGGTAGAAATCTTCAGATTGAGGAAGGGCACCTTCCTCACACTTAAGTTCTTTACCAGGGTAGGAATCTTCCTCACACTTGCTGTGAAGCAGGAGTCCAACCTTGGAGTGTCCATGATCATCGCACCTGTAAGCACCTCAGAGAAACATAAAAATTTGACACTTAAAAGTATCACGTTAAACGCATGAGCATTGGAACCTTGAGCGAGTAAACTGGACAACAAAGAACTGATTAAAAATTAAAAATGCTAAAAAAATCAGAACAAAACTGGAAAATAAAGGAAAAAACACTAAAAACACAAATTAAACAAAAAACTACCACTGGGTTGCCTCCCAGTCAGCCGCCCTTCTTTATAGTCTTTGGCAAGACTTTCCCTCGATTACGTCATCCCATTGTAACATGTTGAATCAGGAGGGTTACGCTTACCAGGATCCACTAGACATCTTCTTTTTTGTTGAAGGATCCGCTTAACCCGCCAAACTTTTTCAACTTTCTTCTTTTTTCGTATCCGCTTGGGGGTGTATATTCTATGATCAGAGTCATTAGGATAACCAAAATAAATTAGATCCTTACCTTTGTCCGGCGCCTCAGTTATGCAGGCAACAGATGAACGTTTCTTCTTAACTGGCACCTCAGTTTTCTTACATGTCTTAGTGATCTTTGAAAAAGTTTTAGGCACCTCAGGCTCTCTCTACAATTCTATCTCCTGCACTGAAGAGTCAACAGCTATACCAGAACAAAATTGAACTCCTGCAAGATTTCTCTTATTAGGAGTCATATCAAAAGATATTGCTCATCATGGTAACGCAATATTATTTTCCCTTCTTCTGCATCTATTAAAATACGAGCAGTGCGCATAAAAGGTCTACCTAAGATAATAGACACTTCTGAATCCTTCTCCATATCCACAACGATGAAATCAGCAGGAAAAGAAAATTTACCTACTGTCACTGTTCGGTCCTCTACCTTTCCCCTTGGATAAACTATGGAGCGGTCAGCCAATTGTAATCGAATGGAAGTAGGGGAATATTGACCAACTCCTAGTTTATCAAAAACTGATAAAGGCATTAAGTTGATGCTAGCACCTAGATCGCATAAATCTTTACCACAATTTACCTTTTCAATAGAGCAAGGTATGATGGGGAGTCCAGGATCACCAAGCTTTGGAGGGAGCTTCTTTAGAAGGACTGCTGAGACTGTCTCTGTTAACTCCACTGTCTCCTGCTCCTGTAAATTATGCTTATCAAATATGGGATTCTTCAAAAATTTAGCATAATTGGGCATCCTAGTACAAATATATTCAAAAGAATACTTAGCAGTTAATGGTTCCATGAAGCTCAGAAATTTCTCAAATTACTTATCATAATCACTCATTAAAACTGGAGCAGGATATGACAATGATTTAATTAATGCAATTCAAGATTCAGAAAAAGAAAATAAAGTAGGTTGAGTTTCAGGAGACTCCTCCTCCTTAGATTTTTCTACTTTGCTGTTGGAGTCCTCAACTTCTACAATTTCATGCCTGGAAGTTTCTTTTGCAGCTTCAGGAGCACTAGGTTCTGGTCACTTCTCTCCGTCCAATGTTACTGATTTACAATGTTCTACCAGATTTGGTTTCGGGTGACTTGGGAGCATTCCTGCTTGCATTTATGCTAATTGCAGTGACATTTGACTCAACTGCCTCTCTACACTCTGATTTATGTATGCCTGATCAGCAAACTTGGCATCCATATCAGCAAACCTGGCGTTTGTAGCTTGACTATTTCAAAATTTCCTCTAGCATGCTCTCAATCTTGCTATCCCCCCTAGGGATTCTAAAATTGTTCCCGCGGTTTATTAAAATAAGACTGTCTATTATTCTGATTATAAGCATGATTATCCAAAGATTGATCATTACCTCTCCTGCGAGGTTGCTGAATGTTCCTCCAAATGTTAGAGTTAAAGTTATTAGAATAAGGATTACCTGGTCTGTTATTGATCAAATTTACCTCTTCTGGATTTCCAACTAAACCAAGTCCCTCGCAGTTGAAGGTCTCATGGGCACTTCCACAATTCTCACAACAAGGAGTCAAGAAAGGCGAAGAAGTAGCTGCATCTCTCCTTGGCTCACCTCTCCCTTGTTTTGGCACCACTGCCTGGTGCTCTCGGTCATCGAGTCCAGGAGTCGTCCGCTCAATTGCTTCTGCACCTGTCTTACTCATAAAATTTCCTCTAGAAGCAAAATTTAGCAAAAGTTATTAGAGTCACTTAAACCATTAAATAATGACAAAACAAGGTCCCTATCACTCATATCGTGGTGTGGACATGCAATTTGAAGTTCTTTGAATCTATCCCATGAATCATAAAGTGACTCACCTGGTGCCTGACAAAAGTTATTAATCTCACCGATCTCTTCTCTGGTCTTGGACGGTGGATAATATTTGGCCAGAAACTTGCTTGCTAGATCATCCCAGGTATGAACGCTACGAGGTTGTAGACTTCTTAACCACCTGGAGGCTCCATCTCTCAAAGAATAGGGAAACAATTGTAGACGGATGCGCTCTTTTAAATTTCCTGTTTTATTAAATAAACCACAAAATTCTAGGAATGAAAAAATATGATGTGGAGCATCTTCCGAGTCTAGCCCACTAAATTGCCCCTGGTGGTAAAGTGTAGTAATGTAACTTGTTTTAAATTGCCAGAAATCTAATTCAGCTGTTGTAACTTGTAGGAGAACAATAACAGAAGGTCTTCCCTCAACTGACGGTTGCTGATATTCACTCAAGGTTTGCCTGTCCGCCATTCTGAAATACTACGGAAAAACAAAATATAAAGAAAATTGCTAAAACTAATAACAAATAAATAAAACGGAAATAAAAATAAAAACTGAAAATAATCAATTAATAGAGTAAAATGAGAACAAAATAAAATAACAAAATTAAAAACGAAAATAAATAATAAAACTAAAATAAAATAAATGAAATTAAAAACTAAACAATTAAACCAACTAATCACATATAATGTAATTAAAACAAACCAAAACAAAAATAAATAAAAGCAATTAAAAAACTAATTGAATAAAAAAACGAAACTAAACAAACATAAAGCTACGTACACAAAAACTTGAAAAACAAAATGAAATAAATAAAACAAAAACACACTAAACACAACGTAAGTGATAAACTAAAAAAAACTACGTAAACAAACTAATGTTAAATCAAGAAGTTAAAAGAAAGAAATTCTAATTAAAATAAACAAAAACGAAAATTAATAAACAAAATAAAAATAAAGACAAAACAAAATAAATAAGAGAAAAAAACTAAGCTAAAATATCAATTAAATAAATAAAACTGTCAATTAACCGTACCAGAGGTCCCCGGCAACGGCGTCAAAAACTTGTTAGCAGAAATATGTTACTATCTCAACCTAGGCAGTGTACCTATCGTTTTACGGAATAGTGAATTGAGTGGGGGTTGTCGATCTCAGGAACCTCGTTCAATTAACTTGACAATTTATTAACTAATTGAGACACTAAACTAAGAAACGTCACTTTTTCAAGTTTTACTTAATTTAATACAAAAATAAAATAAGTAACAAACAATAAACTGGAATAAAATGAAAATTAAAGGTGATTAATGTGATAATTAAAAGGCGCTCCCCGGGTTGTTCTGCTAACCTATTTCTTCAAATCCTATTAAATAATAGAGTAAACTACTCGGAACCCCCTTGAGGATTGGGCATAATATGGTTAACCCCCTTGTGTTTATCATAATTATTGGTAACCACCTTGAGGTTACGGTGTCTTTGACTATGAGCCCTCGAACTATAACTCTGTTATAAAAAAAGTTAACTACATGCTGACCCATCAGCTTAATCACATTATTAATGCTAGCCTGGACAACAAAACTGCGTAATCAGCATCGTCTAACTCTCCCTCATTCTAATTCAGATGCATTTTTGAGGTAGGGTTGACGTTTTTCAGACAATAAGAATGTTGATTAAGTATTGTTTTTGTCCAGTTTGTCATTAATAAAGTGATTAAGCTGATGAGTCAGCACGTGGTTAGCGTTTTGATAAGAGTTATAGTTCGAGGGCTCATAGTTAGAGATACAGTAACCTCAAGGTGGTTATCAATAATTATGATAAACATAAGGGGGTAACGGTATTATGCCCAATCATCAAGGGGGTTCCGAGTAATTTACTCTAAATAATAATTTCACTAACATTGCAATAAACTCAGGAACTATAAATAATTCACCGATCGGGTCATGTACAATGAATTCTAATTGACTGGAAGAACTAGCAGTAGACTAATGCTCTAATCCGGAAACAGATCAATCGCTTTAAGAACAGTTCCTATTGAAGACAGATTAACCTATAGGCGGGGTCATGCTTCTAGTCGTTAATCTAGTTTAACTTCCTATGTCTTGTTAACTAATCTCAGCACCACATTTTGATTAGAAAACTACAAACATTACTTTGATAATTAGCTAGAGAATCAAAGCGCATGAAGAACAGGAATTAAACTATTGCATAAATAAAAAGTAGTGAAATAATTACATGATAAAATTCTATGAAATAGGGTTGCTTCCCCAACCCGGGGAACTAAATAAAACTACTCGCTCATGGTTTCAGAAAAGAAAACAAACAAAGAAACGAACATAAAATAATACGTAATGAATAAAAGTGTAACACGCAATAATAACGTAACAAATAAACTCAGTTTACTAATGCCCTTGGTTAATCCCCGTGTTACTCGGTTCGAAGGTGGAATCGTCACTACTGCTGCTACCTCTCTCTCCTCGAGCGACTGACGACGAGGAGGGCTGGACGGTGGTGGTGTTTGGTCTTTGACTGGAATAAAGATGATGGTGACTGGGTGATGAAATGTGGTGATGGTATGTATGGATCTAGAGCGGACGTGAGTGAATTGGAGTAGTGGTGTCGGGTGGTGTAAGATTGTGAAAGTGGTGATGGAGATGGGTGTATAGTGCGGCGCAGCAGGTTTGGAGAATTTAAGGACGAATCTGGCTGGTCAATCGTCAATTGAAGTAATTGACGAAAAAGAGTAACCACATGCCGAGTATAGTAGGTTTTCGCTCTGTTTTTTACAAGCGATTTGTGAGGCGATTGGGTTGACGATCCAGCTGGAGGTTTTCAAGAGGGGAGGGGCTTTTACTTTAGTGGATTAGATGTGATATCTACCTCATTAAATCCATGCAAACTAAGTAATATTGTGTTAAGAAGTATGGACAAGAGGAAATCTCTATCGAGAAGATGAATTTAAAGGATAGTATTAGTCCACGTTGGAAGTTAGCTAATGTGGCATCATCTCACAGTAGAGCCAACTACCATCTTAATGATTTTAGTAACAGTGAGAAAGTAATCATCATCTCTGAAGTCGGTTTCCCTACGGTTTTCCATGAGAAGAAGAGTGGAAAGAATACCTTGGTCATTGTACGATGGATAATTTGGTGTGGAGTGGCAAGTTTTAAGAGACGTTGGAGTAGGTTTAGAATCAAAGAGAGTGAAGATATCAATTTTACTGGGTTCTTGTCGAGAAGGAAAAATAAAAGATAACAGAGAACTCAGTTTTTTGCTCTGGTTCAAATGGATGACATAATTTTGAAGTGGACTAATCTCAAGATTCATCCTGGTGAACTGGAAAGGTGGAGGGAGACATGCTTTGTCAAGATGCTGGTATCTCAGAAACGGCTAATGCTATCTTTGGTAAGATTTGGCACCCAAGTAGAATATCAGCTAAAGTCTTACAAGGTTTTTAGCTCACATTTGCAAGCCCAAAGCACCTTTCAGAGTCAATGAAGTGGGGAAAACAGGTTTACTTTCTATTTCTCTTCAGCTAGTGATATGAAACACGTCATGGCAAATGGGCCATGGCACTTTCATAATAGGCTGCTGGTGATCATGCCTATAGACACCCTCTATCCATATTGATGAGCATAACCCTACGAAAATTAAGATATGGGTGGGAATCCACAACTTACCTATGATGTTTTTCAACAAAGCCTCTGCAGTGATCCTAGGTAATAAGATCGGGATATTTGTTAGCTGTCCAGAGAAGTTTAACCCGCTTTCTCTGTTAAAGTCCTCAAAGTTCGTGTGGAAATAGATATTTCAGAGCCTTTATGCAGAGTGCTCATAATTAAAGATGGAACTAAGGATCGATGTTGTAGACTGTCGTATGATAATCTGCCACATTTCTGTTTTAGATGTGGTAGGGTGGATCACATGCTAGTGGAGTGTTTACTGCAGAAAGAAAACAAAGAAGATATCGAGAGATATGGAGCATGGTTAAGGTCTGAATACTCAGGTTCTATAGCAGCTTTATCAGAGGAGTTTCTGATGAACCAGAATTTGAAGCTCTTGGATGGTATAGATAAAGGAAAAGGAATTAGTATCTTGGATTTTCACCATCATAAGGTGGCTAAGGAGAGTTATGCGGGGACAAAAGATTCTTGTAGCTTGGATCAGAGACTAGGTCGTGGAGATTCAGATCTCAATTTTAAGAGTAAAGAGCTACTGAGTGGGGAGCTTAATGTGGATATGGCTGTTCAGTCTTCTTTCAAGCCATGTGTGATAGAGGAAGTTCAGAACCAAGTTCAACTGGAGTGGAAGAGAAGTGGGTCTGATATCCAGGGTAAAAATCCAGCCCTTGCTGATATCGACTCTAATCATTTAATCTTGATGAAGCTCAGGTCCTTGTTGGAAATGATAATCTCCTGAGGTGCCTCCTGGCTTTGAGCATTTGTTTCCAGGAGAAGTTTTGATGTCTCAAGCTATGGGTAAGATGTGGAGAATCAGGATAAAGTCCTAATTTCAGACGATACTCCTAAGAGAGACTTCTATCAGGCTTTGACTGGCCTGCAGCTCTGGAGTTTTTTAGTTACCAGAATCCTAAGAAGGCTAAGCTAGCTGTTAACCCACAAGATGATGTTGATAAGTCTATCTCACAGATTATGAAGGAAGCTAAGAACAAAGGTAAGGTTGCTCTAAGGCTGATCTTCTCAGCAAGGAGGAGGAATTGGCAATGAACAAGTCTTGCCAGAGGGAAGGAAAAGGGTGGTTTTCAAGTCAGGCATGAAAGATAAAGCTCTTACGCTCAAAATTAAAAGGAGAAGGAGTGCTAGTCTTAAGTCTCCAGTAACCCAAGCTTCTACTAATGAAGTTAAAGCTAAGGACTCTCAAGATGAAGCTTCTTCTCAGTCTCAGGCAGACCTTGCTTCTAAGCAAGGCTGCCAGGAGAAATGACTTGCCTTAGTTATAACTGTCGGGGGCTTGGTCGACCCCAGGCAGTTAATTGGGTGAGAGATCTTTTGAGATCTAAATCCCCACATATAGCTTTCTTGATGTAGACCCACAGATCGGTAGAGGAAATGGATATTATCAGTAGGAAGTTTCAAGATTACGAGTTGATAGTTTCTGGAAGTGAAGGTAGAAGTGGAGGTCTGGCTCTTTTGTGGAGGAATGACATTAAGATTAAGTTGCTAAATAAGTCTAAGCATTATATAGTTGTTGAAGTGGAACTCCCAGGTGGTCTTCGTTTCCACTTGACAGGTTTTTATGGCTGGTGAGATTGGAACCTGAAATACCTTTTCGTGGAAGTTGTTAAAAGTTCTGGCTGCTCAAGCTGTGCTACCTTGGATTGTGGTTGGTGATTTCAACCAAATTATGTGGAACTCTGAAAAAACTGGAGGTAATACTAGAAGGGATCCTGATATGAATCTTTTTAGAGAGATGATTGATAGTTGTAATCTTTCTGATGCTGGTTTCTTTGGAGAGTTTGGTACTTTCACTAATAAGCAAATAGACAGTAATAACTTATCTATCAGCAGGTTAGATAGAGCTTTGGTTTGTGACAAGGCTCAGGTGATGTTTTCTGCTTTGTCAATAGAGCATCTTCAGTGGGAACACTCAGATCACAGGCCAATCCTTATCCACTTCTTTAATTATCAGAGACATAAGAAACATGTTTTCAGATTTGAATCGTCTTGGTTGAAAGAGGAAAAGTGCTTCAGTATTGTCTCTGAGGTCTGGGGTCACAGTAGTAGCACTTTGGATCAGAAAATCTCAGACTGTGCTAAAGCTCTTGTCAGATGGAAAGGTTGGTCTTTTGGAAAGATCAACTGGAAGTTAAAAAAAGAAAAAGGAAGAGTTATATCTGTTAAATCAGGTGCAACCGTCTGTTTGGGTGGAGAATAACAGGAAAAGAGTGCTTGTTGAGATTGAGTTGCTCTCTTTTAAAATTGAAGCTTGGTGGCGTCAAAGGTCGAGACAACAATGGTTGATAGAGGGTGATAAAAATACTCAATTTTTTCACTCTAGAGCTTCAGCTGGAAGGAGAAGGAATTATATGTTTGAGCTCCATGATCTTTCTGGTAATATGGTCTATGATTGGAGTAGGATTGAGTCCACAGCTAGGAATTATTTCCAAAATATCTTTCAGTCGTCTAACACTTCAACTGATATTAGATTTTTGGATGCAGTTAGAGGTGGACTTTCTCCTGAGTACATTATTTCTCTCCAACTACCTTATGCAGAGCATGAGATTGTTACTGCTATGAAGGATCTCAATGGAGACAAGTCTCCAGGCCCTGATGGTTTCAACGACAATTTCTTTAAGGAGTATTGGAGTGTGGTTGGAGACCATGTGACTACTTTAGTAATGGCTATCTTACAAGGTAATCCTATCACTGATTCTACAAACCAGTTTTTTATTACTTTAATCCCAAAAGTAAAAGGTGCCGTTAATATCACTGATTTCCGCCCTATTGCTCTCTGTAACTTTGTGTACAAAGTTGTGTCTAAAGTCTTAGCCAACAGAGTCAAAGGAATCCTTCCTGATGTTATATCTCCTAATCAATCTGGGTTTGTCAAGGGAGATTCATTACCGATAATATCATAATCTCAGGAGAGATTATGCATTTTCTCAAAAAAGGCAAGGCTACTAGAAAGGGTCATTTTGCTCTTAAGATTGATTTAAGTAAGGCATATGATAGGATAGAATGGTCTTTTATCAAAGACATCCTTTCTGCGATGGGTTTTCCTGATTTTTGGCTAATTCCTGTATCTAAACTGCTATATCTTATACTATGTTCAGTGTTTAGGTCAATGGATCTCCTGGTACTTTTTCTCCTCACCCTCTAGAGGAATCAGACAAGGGGACCCTTATCCCCTTTTCTGTTTATCCTAGCTTGGAAGCGCTCTCGAGTTACCTTGATCAAGCTGAGATAGCTGGCAACTTCTCTGGTATTAAAATCTCTGCTACAGGTCCTGCAATAGCCACCTAGCCTTTGCTGATGATTTGATTGTTTTGTGGGAATGTTCTATCCAGAACTCTACTTTCCTCAAAGAAACTCTAGATGCTTTTCCCTTTCTTCTGGTCATGTTATCAATTCTCAGAAGCCAGATATTGTTTTCAGTCACAAGTTGAATCTCAATCTAAACTCAGACCTATAAGATCCTTAAGTATGAGGAAACACAGTCTTTTCACAAGTATTTGGGTCTCCTCTGTATGGGAAGAAACAAGAATCAAATTTTAGTTATCTGGTGGAAGCTATACGCAGGAGGGTTAACAGTTGGGGTAAACCTATGTCTCAAGCAGGCAGGACAATCCTTGTCTCTAGTGTCCTTCAAGCTCTCCTACTTATACTATGTCTTTGTTCCAGCTTCCGAAAGGCATTATTGATAAGATAAATTCTCTGTTAGCTTCTTTTTGGTGGGTGGGTACTCTGACGAAAAGAAGTATGCATTGGTTGAAATGGGAAGTGAAAACCCCTAAATTAATTTAAATTAATTTAGGGGATTTCTTTATTAAATCTTAAATAATACTATTAAATATTAAATTATTATATGGAATTATGAAATTTATTTAGGGGATTTCTCCTATTTAACCCTAAAGAATACAATAAATATTTAATTATATTTATTATATAGTATTATGAATTTAATAATAAGATTTATAAGTCAATAAATCTTGGGAAAATTTATAAACACTCCAACTATATTATAAAGATTTTAGGAAGTGTTGGGACATTGTTTTGAAACATAAAAGTCAATAAAAATCTAGAAATACTAAAGCCTTTTAAGCCTTGTTAGGGTTGACCTTTTGAGAATGGTCAAACCATGCCATGAACCTATACCAATAAATATGTTATGGAAAACCATGAAGATCGATAAAAAGAACGTCAAAAACGGATCATCCTAGCCAAAGTTATGATAGGATGAAGTTTAGAGCCAAAATTTTAATGACTGCCACGTGTCAAGCTCACACGCGCCAGGACTTAGGCGATTTCTATCTCCTTGAATTTCAGTAACAGATTCCAGTATTTTGCCCTAACTTTGGACGGCCATATCTCACTCGTCTCTCAATATTTTTAATGTCGTCTTCTTAATTATCTTCTCCTACACTTCCTCTAAACAACCATAACTCACACTAACCCTAACTCGTCCTAAATCAACCGGAAATTCGAGCCAAAGTAGCCCCCTGCAAAAACCGAAACTGCAGTTCCAGTTTTTCCTTCGATTCAGGTAACTTCGTCTTGCCATAACTTCTTCGTTTCTCAGCAAAATTCCATGTTCTTTAGCTCGTTTTGAAGAACTCTAATCCCTCTAAAACTTTCATGTTGATGACCCAAGCCAATTCCCAACCGTTTGGAAGAAAGAGGTGTCTAAAGTTTCGGATTCGTCATAGCATAAAATCATAGTTTTCTTTCCAGAAAACGCAAGGTAAATTCGCAACTTCCAGCTTCGATTTCTTTCTGTGTAGTGCAAGTTAGGGTGAGTTCTTGCTATCATTGTGTAGAGTTACGTTTCCTCTTTAGATTAAGCCCAAGAACTAGTTCTAACTCGGTCTGTACTGTAAATTATAGCGTTGCAAAGTAGGCTACTCAATCGGGTTGTAAAGGGGGCGTTTTTCCAGAAACCGAAAACAAATCCGTTCGATTCAAGCAATTCCGGTAAGTTTCCTTCAAATTCCTTCAACCTTGCTAATCTACATTACATTGTCGATCAAAAACATGTCCCAATTGCATCAATTACGCAATAGATTGAGTGAATTTGATAGATTCGAACTCGGAAACCCGTTTGAACCCTAACTTCGAAACCAAATTCGAAAACCATTGAATCATGCATTATATCTAGCGAAATTAGTATCATTAGAACCGTAAAGTGATTTCGAAACCATAGAAACAAGAATCACTCAATTTGGTTCTGTAGATTGGGAGAAAATCGTGATTTAGTACTCGGGTTCGATTTTCTTTCGTTGAAGAACTCGCGACTTGTCAGCCGTCCGATTTTAGTTAAAAGATCTGGACGGCCGAGATTAAAACGTTTCAGATTAGGTTTTTATAAATTCTAGTAAATAACCCTAACTTGTTGAATTAATTTAAATACCTTCCCGAATGTGTTTTGACTTGAAATTTAACCATAGATTCCTTATTAAATCTAGTTATTTTGATGTAAATTATTATGGTTTTGGAGTTTTTAAACATAAGTTATGATTTTTGCAAGTTATGGGTTTTCTGGAATTATTTGGCTAATTTAAAAAGATATTTTTATGAAATAAAAATTTTATAATATGTCTAAAATGTTATAGTTACTGTATATTAAATTTGGGAATTTTTGGGCAATGGTAAATGGTTTTAAAAATTGTGTTTATGAGTTTTTCATAAGAATAACTTATAATATATGGTTTTTAATGTAACCAAAAATTAAAGTATGGTTTGTTAATAAACTTTTTAAGCTGGGAAAAATATGGGAAACTAAATTGACATTTTATAACAGTAAGTTTATAAATGTTTTGGTATTAGCTTTTAAGAGAAGTGAAGTTATTTACATATATGTATATATACTTATATGGTAAAATTTAAATAGAAACTTATGTTAAATCAAGGAATTTAATTATTTTACATTTTATTTATTATATTAAAATAAGGAATAAATATAAAAAATATATTTTTACGCATATATAAAAAGGGAATAAAGTAGTAACTTAGAGTAAAGCAGGAACTAATAAATTAACACTTATAATAACTAAATATTATAAGAGCTAGAATCCTAAGATATAGTAAAAGAAATACTTTATGAAACATACTTGGAATGCAGTTAAAGGTTGTAGTAATAGGATGGTATAAATATATAGAAGTTACATAGGGGAAGTCTTAGTTAAATTCTAATACAGGTATACTCTTTATATATTAAATAAATAAAGGAAACATTTTATTTATTAAACCATATGTCGGTTGTGGTATGCCTAGAAGTTATTGAACATAATTAAATACAATAAAATTTCCTAAAAATGTTATGGATAAATCTTAATACATCAGATATATAAAAATATATATGTAATAAATACATTAAAATAGATGAGGAAATAATATTCCTTGTGATAGTTATAATAAGTAGAATATTATATAAGTTTAACCTTAGGTTTTAATCGGGGTGTAATTAGATAGTCACTATTAACTTAAGGGTTTAATTAACACACATAAACGTAACACGGTCTTGGGCTAACCTACTAAGCCCAAGTCTATGAACACTCCAAAAGCCCACTTAATCATTCAAAGAGAGTTTGGGCCACTCTCAGGAATAAATTCTAAATCATTCCAAACTAACGAAATGGGCCTAGCAAAGGATTTAGTTAACAAGTCAAGCCCAAATCTTTGTGAGAGAATAATGGTAAACCTGGAACTATTAATCAGTAAGGAAAGAAGGTTTTTAGTTTATAAGTCCCTCAACTAATCGACACTTGGAACCCTTAATTATAGGTTACTATTGGGGATCACTTATTCGAGTTATTTATGTTCTTCACATACCAGGTACGATTTCTCGTACTCCAATACTTCTGCTGATTGACTTATGAGAAGTTTTCGAAAAACGCTAACTGAGTTTAGAGGAATTTCTAAAAGGAAATGGTTGTGTGACTAACTCAGCTTGTGGTGACTAACTGAGCCTTGAATGTGAAACTCACTTGGGTATTGGTTCCTTCTATTTGGTTGTTCCATTAGACATGACTGCTTAGGGTTTACGCTTCTGCACATCTGTAGGACTGAGTGTTTGGTATTGCTCTGGGTAGTTAGTGATCTGGTGGAATTTGGAAAAGATCAATTTTGGTAAATCCTTCTTTTGACTCTGGATATCGTTTCATCCATGAGCTGGTTCTTGAGGTTTCAACGTTCGCGCGTCTTCAATGGTAACAACGGGGCTGTATATCCCTCGCCCATAGGGGCATTTATATTTGACAGCAGGGGGCTGTATATCCCTCATCCACCGGACATTTTTAATCTGACAGCAGGGGGCTGTATATCCCTCGTCATACGGACATTTATATCTGGCGGTGGGGGCCATCTCTCCCAGTTGAATTATTCCACTCTTGGTTATTGGTTCTTGGATCTATCTTTTCATTCCTAGTCATTTGTGACTATCTGAGTCTTCTACTCTTAACGGGAATTGGTTTAACTAAGGCAATGGATGTTCACTAACACGTGATGTGGTTTTTGCTTCACTAACTTTACTTTTCTGTTATTAACCTCTATTCTTATCTTGTTATCTTGATTTGGTGATTTGTGAAATGCCTTGTTTCCTCTGTGTGGTTTAAGTGATTGATTTTAAGCTATTATTTATTTAAGAGTTGTGTTATAAGTTTGTTTTGGAGGATCGTACCAGTTCCCATTCCAGGGAACTGACCCACCCCTCTCGGGGTGGGCTGCTTGGTTTTATCTTGCAGGTACGAGTTATTTTACAGGTGGCCACGAAGAGAACGAGTGATTGGGATGGGATTAGGTTCTGAGAGTTTATGTGTTTTATTACTATTTTACTTTTGTTAAGTTTTCTCGAGGTTCAGGCCGTGACAGTTGTAATCTTTAAGTTGTAATTGGTGAGTTTTGGGTGTCGGGTGTTTGGAACCCGATGGTATGTACGCCATTAGTATTTTATTTCCACTATAAATATGTTAAATAGGGGGTTACAGGAAAAGATTTGCAAGAGTAAGGAGTCTGGGGGTATGGGTTTAGATTAGCTGGTGCTTTTAATAAAGCATTGCTAGCTAAACAGACTTGGCAGATTCTTAAGAACCCAAACTCTCTAGTTGCTAAGACTCTTAAAGGAATTTACTTTCTTTCTCGAATCTGCTCCAGGCTAAGAGGAAAAATTCAGATAGTCCTATTTGGACTTCTCTGGTTTCTTCTCTCAATCTGCTTAAGAAAGGAGTGAGAAAGCAGATTGAAGATGGGAAAGAGACCAGATTTTGGGAGGATCCCTGGTTAGAGAGACCTTTCTCTTTCAAAGTTTATACTCCCAGACCCTTAGAGCAAGATAATTCTTTAGTTCATCAGTTTTGGGACTCTGTTAGACAGGAGTGGAATTTTATTCTCCTTCATCGTATGCTATGGATATTGACATAGAAGAGATTAAGAAGATCAAAGTTAATACTCATGCTTCCGATGTTTGGATTTGGCACCACACCAAGAGATGGATTTGTTACTGTTAAATCGGCCTATCAATCTGCATTCATCCAATCTAGACTTGGCTCCTTCAGCTAGTAAAGCCTAACAGAAATCTGGAAAAAAGAATCAATAATCTCAGTTGTAGCCCAAGAGCTAAGTTGTTATACTGGAAGTTTAAAAGGAATATAGTTCCCTGTGTTGCTAATATTTCTAGAAGATAGGAGGGGACCCCTCTTGTTGCTTCTGCGGTCAAATTGATACCATGTTCCATAGTTTTCTTTGAGTGTGGCCTGGTAAGAAACCAGTGGGATGGAATCTTGAATCTGCACTACAATCTCATTCCTAATGAAAATGAGATCCATGATTCTATTTTTGCAGAAGTTGATAAATGGCCTAATGGGAAGTTAGAAAAAGTCATCAATACAATGTGGGTTGTCTACGATGCAAAAAACTCAGCAAGACATAATCTAGAACACTCGTGGATGGCTTTAATTGAAGCTAATCAAGCTTTTGTTACAACAGTGAAAATTGGATTGGATAACAATACATATAGTTCTTCTCCTAAGTATGTGTGGTCTCCTCCTATGCAGGATGCGGTAAAAATCAACTGTGGGTTCAAGAAGAAACGAGGATGTGCTATGTTTTTAGCAGGATCCATAAGAAGACATGAGGGAGAGTTGATGATGGCTTTCAACAAAAAATGAAACCAACCTGCTCTGAGGTAGGCGCAGAGATACAAGGATTGGTGTATGCAATAAGTGGGCAATCGAAAGAGGCTTTCAGAAGATGGAACTGGATGTGTGTAATCAGGAAATCTTTTCCTTTTTGAAGAATAGAAATTATCAGTGCACTGCTCTTATTCGAAATGGAAGCTGGGAACAGCTTCAATGTATTCTCTAATTTGTATATTAGTACCTTGAACCTAGATAATTCGGTCTTGAATTTCCCTATTATGTTATTGCTCTTATGTATAATAGTCTAGAGTATTTAAGGTTTGGGAGGGAGAAAACATCCCCTACAAGATAACTAGTTCTTGTACTTTTGATATGGATGAATCTCAGTATGAATGAAAGGGCTACAAGTTATGATAAAAAAATCATCAATTGAAGTAGTGTGCTGAGGAAATATATCTTGCAGTGCGGCGTTGATTCTTCAATCGAACCGTGGAATCCCCCTAGGTTTTTGTGCCTTTGTTTCCTTAAATAGCCGCGGCTGTCTTCATTATCAAAGTGCTGTGTTTATCAACGATCTAATTATATGAGATTATAATATAAAAAATGATCGTGAATGCTGCTGTACCTATATATGCGGTTGTCAATGCATGTATATTTTGTGTGTATGACATGCAGATCAACGTGAACAGCCTTAAGTAAATGACAACGTGAATGATCCTCCCTTGCATGCAGCATAAATGTGGTGCAGTAGTAATAATTATA
The DNA here is from genome assembly GCA_023374045.1 of Limonium bicolor. NCBI lineage: Eukaryota > Viridiplantae > Streptophyta > Magnoliopsida > Caryophyllales > Plumbaginaceae > Limonium > Limonium bicolor. The sequence continues at coordinate 282,136,601 of CM041780.1, forward strand.
GCAACAACATAAATAATGAAATCATTGAAAAGAAGTATTCATCCTAATCTAGTTTGATCTTCCTATCTATCCTACGTTACTTGGTTTTGATTACAAGTTTCGCGAGGGAGAAGGGGAGAGAGAGAGCCATTTGCTAGAATCGAGTTCAAGTCTGATTGCCAAATATGAGTATCTTATTTCATGGGGGTACACCCCTATTTATAGTATTTTTGGGCCTGATCTCATGCTGCCAGCCTGTGTTTTACATGTATAAGTACATTTTGCCCTCCCCCTTGCATCTTTGGCCGACCACAAACGACCGGCCATATTACACTTTGCCTTGCCTAAGTTCCACTTTCATCCGGCTAGAGGCGGCCGGATGCCTTATGTGTTTCTATTTCCATCCGGCTAGAGGCGGCTGGATGCCCCATGTGTCTTGTTTGGCTTGGTACCATTTGTTCCCTTCTCATCAGTCCCACAAGTTCTATCTTTTTGAATTTTCGATGAAGAAAGTAGAACTTCTCTGTCCTGTGTTTTAAGAAAAATTTTGCGGCTGCGGCCAACTCCGAGGTTTTTTGCCCTGTCTGTGCTTCGTCCTTCCTCATCCCAGTCCCACAAGTTCTTTTTTCTTCATATCTGGAGAGAAAGAACTTTTTATAGGTCATGTGCGAAGCTCGTGACTCGAGCCTGTCCTGCACCGTTCTTTTCGAATTTTCTCGCCTGTTTTCGATGTAGAATACGTAGGGTCCCTCTTCTGGCTAATTGTCGGAATCGTCTTTGAAAGCGTGTGACCCTCTTTTTTTTCCTGTAAAAAGGTGTTTTTTGTTTGTGCATATATATATATATATTATTCATTTGAGCGGGAGAAAACTTCCCTTTAAAGTTCGAGTTTTTGAGCTTCCTTCTTTTTCCTCCTTCGCCTTCTTGCCTTCACTGTCTTCTCTTTCGCCTTTCTGCTATCGTGCTCTGTCCTTTCTTTCGTTGCCGTCGCTTTTTCGATTCCATGCTAAATTTCCCAATGTCTACCTCTGCCGCAAGAAAGAGTAAAGCTGCTGTGAGCTTTTCGCCTGCCATCGAGGCGATTCAGGGCTCTCGCTCCCCTAATGGCTTTCGTCCCTCGTTCCTGAAATTCTCGAAGCCTTTTTTGGCTGGGCGCGAGCCCTCTCCTTCTTCTCTCGACTTTTCCTCCCTTTGTAATTGTCTTAGAGGTGTCGAAGTCCTACCTGGTACCCAAATTTATCTACCATCTACCCGATTCTCACCCCAATAACGACTTTGGCCTTGGGTACGTGGTTTATTCTGATTTTTTCCGCTCCAGCCTGACCATCCCCCCCACACCCCTTTGTCTTGGGCTTTTTGCTTCGTCGTTGCTGCTCTCTTTGCCCATCTACATCCGAAGGCTATTTCGCATCTCCACGCTTTCGTCGCTCTTTGCGAAGAAAACAAGATTCGGCCGGAGGGTACCGACTTTGCCTGATTCTTCTTCACGGTTAGGGTTGACCCTGACAGCCTAACCATTATTGCGAGGGCCGGATATTCTCTTTTCGATTACAAGAAGGTTCATGAGTGGAGCTCGCGGTGGTTCGTCATCGTTCCTCCCTCCATCCGGCCGCTATCTGGGTGTCCCGTATTGCTCTGAAGTCATCAAAGGTCAGTTGATCTGTCCTACTACTACTCCTCCGCCGAGCTGCCCATCTCGAAGATTCTGAGGGCACAAAGCCGTGAGCCGCTGACCGTTGAGGTGTTTTTTTACAAATGCACGCTTAACCTCACTGAAGACCTATTACAGTAAGTATTTGATTATTAGTACAAATTTTGCTGTCTCTGTTGGTTCCCTTATTGCTTTGGTGTGTTGTATGTAGATTTCTTCCGGAGGGAGAAAAGATCGGTCCCTTCTATAGCTGGAACTTCGTGACCTTCAAGAGTGGGGACGAAAAGATTAATTACTATGATACGATGGATGCGGCCGTTGGTGCGACTGAGCAGCTCTTGGGAGATGCAGCTCCTTCTACGAAGCGCTCCAGGCAAGAAGTAGGAGATGACCAAGCTGGGCAGTCGAAGAAAAAAAAGCTTGGAATCCCCTGAACGTGTTAACTCCGGATTGCCAGGTACATGGCACATGATTCCAGAGTCTGGGCGCCGTGTCTTTCTTCCTCTCACCCCTGGTTCGGGTCTAGACCTTGTTCTCGCCCGGAGCGGGAGTCCGTCATCCGACCCCGATTTGCGAACAGTTTCCTGACTTGTCGGGCTACTTTTCTTCAGATCCTGCCCAAGAAATTCTCTGGAAGCCACAGACTCTGCACCGACCCTCCGGCCAAACAAGGTTTTTGATGGCCTTCCTTCTTCTGTGTTTCTTTGTCTTTTTACAGTGCCCTCTTGTCCCTGGCTTTGTATGCGCCTGATCTTTCTGATAGTGAAGTTGCGCCTGGTTTTTTATTACTGTGGCAGTCTCTGTTCCTGTTAAGCATAGACTCAAGAAGAAAACTGCATCAAAACCAAAGGTTACGCTGCCAGAGGTATCAGGAGAGGAACAAACCTCTAGCAACCCTGAGGCTTCGGCTTCATTCTCCATTGACATTGCTGCGCGGCCAAGGATGCGGCGAGGGAAAAGACGATGGAGTACCACCCGGTGCCTGAAAATCCTGAACTTCGGAGCAAGCAAAGGGAGCACACCATGGCTTCCTCTTCTTCTCCCCCTCCTCCTGCTCAGGAGTCTTTCACCGGTCCCTCCCAAAAGGAAGGATGGTTCTACCATCGTGGGCACCCCTTCCCCTAATCTTTTGTGAATCCGCTAAGTATTCCGCTGTCTGGAAGGAGGCAATAAAGAGGTCCGGTCATCCAGATGGGATCTTTGCTCCTCCGGCAACCGTCACTGCTATTAAGGAAAGGTTGCGGACGGGAGATGGGGGAGTAGAAGCCATCATGCGGCACTCCCTCCCAATAAAAGATGTGTTCGACTTTATGTGGGAGGGCATCTTTCGGGTTGGCATACATTCCTTAAAATATATTTTTTTTTGTATTCCCTTATTGATTTGTCTTCCCTTTTTTGATTTTGGCGATCTGTGCTGTTGTTTTAGGTGATGTCTATGGCCTAGAGTGCTGAGGTTCACTCCGGCAACCTCCAGTCCAGGCTCCGCTATAAGGAGAGCCGAGCCGACAATGCTCAAGAGGAACTGAAGCGAACTCGTTCCTCCCATGATGCTTATATCGACCAGATTCACTACGAGATTGATCTCAAGGTGAAGGAAAGGACTGAGACGATAAACAAAGAGCTGCGGCTGTCTCGGCAGGAATGCGTCCGTCAGCGCGACGAATATGAGCTACAACTGAAGAGTCTTCGAGAAGAAAATCTTTCTTTAAAAGGCCGGATCCTGCAAGCTGACAAGACTTTGATAGAGGTACGAAACCGTCTTGCTTTTGGAAAAGATGAGTGTTAGCAGAAATATGTGTTACTATACTTCTACCTAGGCAGTGTACCTATCGTTTTGCGGAATAGTGAATTAAGTGGGGGCTGTCGATCTCAGGGACCTCGTTCAATTAACTGACAATTTATTAACTAACTGAGAAACTAAAATAATAAAACAAGAAACGTCACTTTTTCAGGTTTTACTTAACTCAACGAACTAAGATAAATAATAAAACAATCAAAATAAACAAAAAAGATTGAAACTCTAAAATCTAAAGAAGCAGCCCGGATTGTTCTGCAAACCTTCACTTTATAAATCAATTTATAAATTCTTCCCTAATTCTGCAATAAACTCTGGAATCTTAATTAATCCGTTGACCGGTCCCTGTACAACGAATCCTAACTGGCAGAAATAACAAGCCGCAAACCATGCCCAAGTCAACTCTAACCAATCGCATTATTAACAATTCCTATTGGAGACAGATTAACCTATAGGCAAACCATGCTTCTAATCGTTAATCCGGTTTAACTTCCTATGTCCTGTTAACTAATCTCAGCGCCGCATTTTGATTAGAAAACTACAAGGATTGCTTTAATAATTAGCTAGAAATTAAAGTACATGAAGAACAGGAATTAAACTATTGCAAAATGAGTTCGAGAAAAGATTACAAAATAAACGTAAAGATCCAGTTTGCTACCCCACATCCGGGGAGCTAAACTAACTACTCAAAAATAACATAAAAGTAACAATATAACAAAGAGCAACATTAAACGAAATAAGAGAAAGGATAGAGAAAACTCCAATTAGCAAGTTTGACTCCGGCTCCCCGCTCCGACTCCGTCTTCACGTCGGTGTAACAATGGTGATATATGGTATGGTAGTGGTGTGGTGGTGTGTATGGAGTGGTCTGGTTTTGCTTTTGGAGAATTGACGATGGCGTGGACGATGGTGAGAACTCACGTGAATGAGAATGTAGAATTGATGATGGCCAGATGATGATGATGTGGTGTGTGCAGATCCGGTACGTGAGGCGGCTAGGGCTTCGTCAATGAAGAGATGCGAAGGGATGAGAAGTCATAGAGCCCCTCTGGGCGTGTGAGGCGTCCCCCATTCTGCAACCCTAGCCCGTATTATAAAGCAGCGGCGATTAATGTGTCAGATGTAGAGCATTGCCGTGAGTGAATGGTAATTAGTCTCCCTTCTGTAAACCGCCGTCAAATATAAATATAATAGTCAAAGTGAAATATACTCCACGTCATTATGTATAAGTGATGATATTTTATCAAATATTGACGTGAGTGCCGCTGTCTTCAATAATGAGTGGATGATTATTTTTCTATTGATGTGTTGTGTACGTGAGAATATATATTATATTCATTGTGGACGTGATCAAAGTCAAAGCAGCGTGAGTGTAGTTCAGTCCGGGCGAGAGTTATAAAGCGTCCGTATGGACGTTGAGCCGGACAGAAACATGTAACTCTCGGCACTTGTCCGGACATACATATCCAGACACATGTATGGACACAACTTTAACATGGCCTAGATTCTTTGTTTTAGTTCCGTTTTGCTCCCGTATGTTGTGTTAGAATCAGGGGCGGAGCCAGAAATACAAGTTGAGGGGGTCAAAGACAGAATTATAAAAAATTAGAGGGTGTTTTTACTAAATTTTTCTAAAATTTTTTTTACACTACAAATTTATGTAATTTAACAAAGTTAGGGGGTGTTTTGCTCCCTCTAGGCAGGCTTTGCCTCCGCCACTGGTTAGAATCCTCATGAGAAAAACTATGCATTTCTTAGACTTTTTCCTGCATTAGATACATAAAATGTATCAGTTCACATCAAAACATAAATCTAAGAAAAACATATGATAAGTGAGAAATATGATATTAATTGTTATGAAAATATGAAGAATTATAGTCCTAAAAGTAGATATATTTCGCACTTATCAATGAGCTGGCTCGGGCCTTCTCTGACCTAGACGTTTTGCTGAATCAGGTGCGTTCTGCTCACCGAAATGAGGTGGCCTCCCTCCAGGCCGACAAGTCTTTTCTCTTCGAGGAGAGGAACTCTTTTAAACAGGAAGTCGAGGCGCTCGAGCTGGAGAAGCAGGCTCTTGAACGAGAAAATAAGGCTCTTGTAGAGGAAAAGGGAAAGCTCATTCAGGAGCTCAACTGCTCATCGGAAGAAAAGGCCACATTGGAAGAGCAGTCAAGGACTTCTTTCGAACAGGAGAAGCAATCTCTGCTTCGATATTGCTCTACTTTAGAAGAGGAGAAGAAAGTTCTTGCTGCAGAAAAAGCTGCCTTGACAAGCGAGAAAACCAGACTGGAAGAGTGGGTGAAAGACTTGGAGAAAGCCATGTCTCGCCTCCAAATTGAGAATACTGAGTCGTCGAACCGAGGTAAACCTTCAGATTTTGATTTTCCGTTACTTCCTTTTCCTCCCTTTATTTCTCACCTTTCTTGTGTTTCGGCTAGGTTTGAGTTCCGCCAATCTTCTGAAGCATGTCCGGAAGCTGAACGATCGGGTAAACAACGCTAATGAGGACCTGTCTTTAGCCAATGCTCAACATGACAAATATCGAGCCCAGGTCCTGACCCTTGAGTCCCAAGTGGCTAAGATTACGTCGTTCTCACGGCAATCTCAGGAGGAGATACAGAAGCAGGGCACCATCAATGCCCATCTTAAGGAGTCCTTCGCTTCTCAGTGCCGCAGGATAGTCAATATCTGCCGTCAGATTATCTCAGAGCACTTTCTTGAGAAAGGGGAGGTGCTGGACGACGATTTGTACAACTGGCTAGAGTTCAAAGCTGTTGCCCAGAAGTCCAACTTCTTCGAGGAGCTCGAGAGATTCTGCCGCAGCCCTGGGGAGACATGCTTTGGCCTGGCCAAGCCTCCTTTCTTCCGGCCGGAAGCAACATCCAGCCATCCGTCGGAGGGGTGCAGCGTATTACATGGAGATCCAAATCTTCTGAAAGTGTAGCTGATAGTGGCGATAAGTTAGCTGCAGAAAAATAGAATGGGGTTTTTTTTATTTAGAGGTTTTTTTTGGCATGTATCTTCTGTGGTTGTCGAGTTTTTGTAATGATTACACTCTTGTAATTGCTTTTACCCCACTCTTGGGAGGAATATAAGTTACACTTTTTACAACCTTTGTTAACTTGTTTGTCGGAGTTGCCGGTCTCTTACTATGCTTTTGTCTCCATTTTCTTTAAGCCAATTTGTCTATTACTGGGTATTTCTTCTTTTGCATGGTGCTTATATGGTTATCTTATGCAAGTTTTGCTAGTCAAGTGTTTACCCTTACAACACAAAAAGCTTGCGGCTTATTGACCGAATCTTTCTTTTAGCCGGATCTTTTTTTTTCAAAGCATGACAGCCTGCAGCTTTTTGGCCGGATTTTACTTTCAAGGCATGGTAGCCTGCGGCTCGTTGGCCGGTGCTTACTTTCAAGGCATGATAGCCTGCGGCTCGTTGGCCAGTGCTTACTTTCAAGGCATGATAGCCTGCGGCTTGTTGGCCGGTGCTTACTTTCAAGGCATGATAGCCTACGGCTCGTTGGCCGGTGCTTACTTTCAAGGCATGATAGCCTGCGGCTCGTTGGCCGGTGCTTATTTTCAAGGCATGATAGCCTGCGGCTCGTTGGCTGTGTGCTTACTTTCAAGGCATGATAGCCTGCGGCTCGTTGGCCGGTGCTTATTTTCAAGGCATGATAGCCTGCGGCTCGTTGGCCAGTGCCTACTTTCAAGGCATGATAGCCTGCGGCTCGTTGGCCGGTGCTTATTTTCAAGGCATGATAGCCTGCGGCTCGTTGGCCGGTGCTTATTTTCAAGGCATGATAGCCAGCGGCTCGTTGGCCGGTGCTTACTTTCAAGGCATGACAGCCTGCGGCTCCTTGGCCAGTGCTTACTTTCAAGGCATGATAGTCTGCGGCTCGTTGGCCGGTGCTTATTTTCAAGGCATGATAGTCTGTGGCTCGTTGGCCGTGCTTATTTTCAAGGCATGATAGCCTGCGGCTCGTTGGCCGGTGCTTATTTTCAAGGCATGATAGCCCGCGGCTCGTTGGCCGGTGCTTACTTTTACACTTTTCAAAAAATAATGCCTCTTTATTGAAGAATCATAGATTTTACACAGAATTTTTTCAAACATTCCCCATGCCAAGAATGCGGCAATTCGTACCCTTCACCATTTTTTAGGCGGTATGAAGCTCGTCCCGTCTTTTGGTGTATGATGTACGGTCCTTCCCATTGGGGTTCTAGTTTCTTGGGTTGTTTGACTTCACGGAGAACCAACTCTCCTGGAGCAAAACTCCGTTCTTTTATCCTTCGGTTGAAATATCGCTCTACTTTGGATTTATCCTTCGCCATCCTTACTGTGGCGGCCACCCTGGTTTCTTCGAGGAGGTCTAAATGGTCCCGTATTCCTTGATTGTTGACTTCTTCATCGTATGACTCCCACCTTACTGATGGTACTACAATTTCTGCCGGAATGACCGCCTCCAATCCATATGTTAGTCTGTAGGGCGTTTCCCCTGTCGGTCCCCTTTCTGTTGTCCTGTATGACCAGAGAACCTGGGGCAATAATTCTGCCCATTTTCCTTTTCTTTCATCGAGCTTTTTCTTTATTGCCTTCACTATCTGACCATTCACATTCTCAACTTGTCCATTTGCCTGGGGGTGAGCCACCGATGCGAACCTTAAGCCGATCTTCCATTCTTCACAGAATTCCCGAAAGCTTTCACAATTGAATTGCGCTCTGTTATCAGTTATTATTGCCTTTGGAATGCCAAACCTGCATACCACCTAATTTCCAGATGAATTCTTGTGATTTTCAGGCTGTGATAGAGATAGTGGGCATTGCCTCGACCCATTTCGTGAAATAGTCGATGGCGACATACATGAACTTGAACCTCCCCGGTGATGCTTCTGGGAATGGTCCCACAATATCTAATCCCCACATAGCAAAGGGGATTGGGCAGAGGATAGATGTTCGTTCTGCCGGAGGATTGTGTATTTTGTTTCCGTGTTCTTGGCACTTGAGACACTTTTGTATGTATTCCTTGCAATGTTCCATCATTTTTGGCCAAAAGTATCCGAGCCTCAAGATTTTGTGCGTTGTGGTTCTTTCTCCTTTGATGGTTTCCACAGGATCCATCATGGACTTCTTTTATTAGTTCTGCCCCTTCGGCCACGGTAACACATTTCAGTGCTGGCCTTGCGAAAGATCGTTTATATAGCTGGTTATTCTCAATGAAAAAGGATGCGGCTCTTCTTTTTATTATTCTGGCCTCCTTTTCTTCTTCCGGCAACTTTCCTTGGCGTATATATTCTATGATTGGAGTCATCCATGATTCTGCCTCGACACTCGATTCCACAGTAAATACTTGAGCTTCATCTATTCTTGATGTAGTTTTGACTTCTAGCCATATTTCATTGGGTACCCTTTCGGCCATACTCGCCAATTTTGCCAAGGCATCAGCCTCGACGTTCTCCTTGCGAGGAAGGTGTTTTCACTCACATCTTCGGAAGTTTGCTTTCAGCTCTTGGACTTTAAGCAAGTACCTCCATAGCTTTTCTTCTTTGACTTCATAGACGTTGTCATTTTGTCTTGCTACCAACATAAAATCAGAGTATACCTCTAATTCTGCGAAAAGTAAAAATTTATGAGTTTTATTTCCAACAAGATTTTATAAGAAGGAAAGAATGGAGAGGGTATCTTCCTATGGGACCTGTTGCCCCCAGGGCGGTAGCCACCTCCAAACCCTAGATAAGGGCTTCGTATTCAGCCTCGTTGTTGGCAACGTCAAAGTCTAGCTGGAAGGCGTAGTTTAAGCATTGTCCATCCGGCGCTTGTACTACTATTCCGGCCCCTGCCCCAGTTTTGCATCGGGCTCCGTCAACTAAGATAACGTATGGATTCTGGGGCTGTCTCTCTTCTTTGTAAAGTTTGTTTCTGTTATGAAATCTGCCAAGGCTTGGGCCTTAATCGCTGTTCTGGGCAAGAAGTGAATTTCATATTGTGTTAACTCAACTGTCCAGCTCACCATTCAGCTGGAGGCATTTGGATTGTTCGATATTTGCTTGAGCGGCCAATTGGTCCTAACAAAGATCCGATGTGACTGAAAATAGGGCCATAACTTTCTTGATGCTACCACCAATGCGAACAAGATTTTTTCTATGTTAGTATACCGTCCTTCAGTTGGGCTTAAAATTTTGCCGGTATAATAGACTGGTATTTCCTTTTTTTCTTCCATGATTAGGACACCTGCAACTGCCCAATCTGTTACAGATAAATAAAGGTAGAGGTCTTGGCCAGGGGCAGGTACACCTAACTTAGGTTGATCCCGGAGCATTTCCTTGATCTTTTCGAATGTGTCTTCACATTCTTGTCCCCACTGAAATTTGCTGTTCTTCCTTAGGATATTGAAGAACGGGATTGATTTTTCCTGAAGTTTGGAACAAAATCTGCTTAACGCTATGAGTCTCCCATTTAGAGCCTGGACATCCTTGATATTTTTTGGTGGAGAAAGGTTGAAGATTGCTTGACTTTTTTTGGGTCGACTTCGATACCTCGTTGCCCGACAATGAAGCCAAGAAACCTTCCTTTAGTTACACCAAATACACACTTTTCCGGGTTCAGTTTGATTTGGTACTTGTCCAAAGTGTCGAATGTTTTTTCTTCCAAATCTTTCATGTGTTGCTCTTTCGACGGGCTTTTTACGACTATATCGTCAACATAAGCTTCCACATTTCGAGCAAGTTGTTGATAAAACACTTTATCAATCATTCGCTGAAAGGTAGCCCCTCTCTGGGGGGAGCCTGAGCCGCCTGATGTTCCTCCTTTTCTTGACTCGATTCAGGGGGAAGCAGTAACTTCCCATTGAATTCTTTTTCTGATCCCATGGTTTTGACCACCCTTTCACTAGGAAGACTTTCCATAATGCGGACATCACACATCCGAGCCATTTTTTGACTTCCCCTTATCGTAACCAACTTCCCGCTTGTGGTTAGATACTTTAATTTTAAGTGATGGGTACTGCATATAGCTTTGAAAGCATTGATTCCAGGTCTTCCGAGATACATATTATATCCAGAAAGGCCTGGCACAATGAAAGCCGTGAGTTTTTCTGTTCTCCTTTAGTCCCCTTGACCCAGAGTTATTGTAAAATCTATACAGCCGGAAGATGTAGTAGAAACTCCTCCTACAAATCCTCCTAGAACCGCCGAATATGGCTTGATCCGGTCTTCCGGCACTTCCAGCTTTTTAACTGCTTCAAAACTGATATGACATTTGCTCCGGCTCCACTATCAATTAGGATTCCTTCCATCATCCAATCATTTACTTGCGCACGAATGACAAGTGGATCGTTGTGTGGGTATAGCACTCCATCTTCATCTTCATCGGAAAAGAAAATTGGAGGGAAGCCTTCTTTTTTGGCAATTTTTTTCTCTGGGAGTTCCTGATGCACCCTATGAATGTGCCTTTTCCTTTCATTAGGAGTTAGAGGTCCTACTTCTGAGAAAAGCCCTATGAGTTTTCTTAGAAAGAATCTCTGTTAGCCTTCTTTGAGGGAAAATCTATTTGTATTTTAAGAAATATAATGTGAAACGAAACGTTATTGATCCTTTTATTTCTTAAAGTGAAGTTTTAGCAAAGCTTTACTCTCATACACTTTGAATTTTTAGAAAAGCGATCCGGAATGAATTTTATTCCTACGATACTTATTTACTAGAAAGAAAGTTTTTACTTCCCCTTCCTACAGACCTGTAATCATACCAACAGATTTGCTATGGTCGAGCTTGGGGTGGACCTCTTCCTCTTGACGGCCTCGAGGTGTGTATTGGCTGTTGTTTTGGGAAGAATTTTGATTGTCGTACTGCCTCTGCAATCCAGCCTGCTGCTTTCCTTTCTTCTTATTCTCCTCAATGACTCTGAGCTCTTTAGCTGAGGTGGCACAATTTACAGTTTGATGGCTGTGATTTCCATATGATATTCGCAGAATGCTACTGGAATCTCCCCTTGCAGCGGCTTTCGTGGCTAGGGAAGGTACCCCTCTCTTACTACGGCAGCGTACTATCCCGGATTGATGTAGACAATGGTCCTTGCCCCTTGGTGCTGCGGCCCTTGAGAGGAAGATCCGGCGGTTGATTTGTAATACGGCCTGTACCTTGACCCCCCTCCTCCGGCGCTTCCGCCTTGTCCCCCTTTCTCCTCTGATGCGGCCGGATTCTTGAAGCTATCTGCTAATTCTTTAGCCTTATTTTCCGCTATCTCGGATTTCAAAAAGTCATGGATCATTTCAGCTAATTCTCCATGAGTCTTTGGTGCTTTGGTTGCAATTTTTCCAGCAAGTCGGGGCTGTGCCAAGCCATTATCAAAAGCTTTAATCAAGATCTTTTCATCAATATCATCAATTTCCGCAACTTTCTTATGGAAGCGCTCACTGTACTCCTTCACAGTTTCTCCCTTTCGCTGCTTGACATCCATCAACTTTATCGTCTCTTTCTGAACCCTCTTGCTTGCAGCGAAATACTGTTGAAATTCTTCAATTAGCTGTTTGAAACTGGTGATAGACTGCGGCGGCCTTGTAGAGATCCATCCCAATGCTCTCTTTGAAAGTGTTCCTGGGAATAGGTTGCAGAGAGCGAGGGAACTTATCCCTTGAGTATTCATGGCGAACATGAATTTTTTATATGTTGGGCGGGATCCCCTATCCCATCATACTTCTCAATCGCCGGAGCAACGAAGTGCGGCGGAAGTTTTGCTTTCCTTATCTTTTCCGAAAAAGGATATAGGCTCATGTCTATCTGATCATCCTCCTCCGTTTCTTCTTCGCTAATGATCATACTATTTTTCCGATCCTTACTTTCTTCACCATTACTGCCTTTGAATCCTTGTTTCTCAACTGCTCTATGGCCTCAGTCATTTCATCCCACTTTTTCTGATATTCCTCATCTTTTTGCATCAATTCTTGCTGCAGAGTCTCGTTTCCCTCTACAATCTTTTCATCGATCGACCTGACTAAATCTTTCAGCATATCCTCGAGATCTCTCTTAGAGATAGCTTCTGGCATTTCGGAACTCATTTCCTCTTCAACACGATTATTCTCCTCAGCGGTATTCTTTGGTGCTTTCTTAGATCTCGGAGCCATTCCCTGTGTTTAGATCCTGCAAAAAACACGATCAGTTATTTTAGATTTTTCCTTACCGACATCAAAGATCTTTTCCCTGCTTCTACGTGGCTTCGTGGTTGCTTCTAGATGTTCGTTTCCCACAGACGGCGCCCAATGAAAAGAAGTATTCATCCTAATCTAGTTTGATCTTCCTATCTATCCTACGTTACCTGGTTTTGATTACAAGTTTCGCGAGGGAGAAGGGGAGAGAGAAAGCCTTTTGCTAGAATCGAGTTCAAGTCTGATTGCCAAATATAGCATATCTTATTTCATGGGGGTACACCCCTATTTATAGTATTTTTGGGCCTGATATCATGCTGCCAGCCTATGTTTTACATGTATAATTACAGTTTTGCCCTCCCCTAGCATCTTTGGCCGACCACAGACGGCCGGCCATATTACAATTTGCCTTGCCTAAGTTCCACTTTCATCCGGCTAGAGGCGGCCGGGTGCCTTATGTGTTTCTATTTCCATCCGGCTAGAGGCGGCCGGATGCCCCATGTGTCTTGTTTGGCTTGGTACCATTTTCTTCCCTTCTCAATGATGATGATTAATCATAAATCTAATCATGTGCTGCAGTATGAATTGTGCTGCATGTGAATGTGGTATATGAATTGAATTCAATGATTCGTTGTACATGAGCAACGATAATCATTCTTTAACTCTCGGCATGTTCATGTTCTTGTTACACATGTTTGGACACAACTTTAACAGAGCATAGTTTATTTGTTTTAATTCTGATTTGCTCCCCGTTTGTTGCGTTATAATCCTCATGAGATAAATTATGCAATTCTAAGGCTTTTCCCAGCATTTGACAATAAAACATATCAGCTCTCATATAAATATAAATATTTACAAAACAAAAGATAAGTGTAAAATATCAGCCAATTCATTACGAATATTAAATCAAATAAACCGTTAAAAGTATATATATTTTACACTTATCAAACTTCCTCACACTTAGCTTTTGCTTGTCCTCAAGCAAATACAGAATATGACTACCTTTAAGACTGTAGTATCAAAACTCAGGATAAAACAAATGCCGATGGAAAACAAGTAAAATGACAATCAAAAGAATAGTTCTGCTATTTACTATAGGTTTTCACAATAAGTGAAAAAGAATAGAGTTAAAAGCATGAAGAAGTTAGATTATAAAACTGAACATAGTATAGTTTGGGATCTTCCACCGTTTCTTTCTCTAACCTTTGGATGACAGGGTGTGAAGTAACGCCTTATTCCGTGATACCTTTCAACTCCACGTACTCATGATCAGAATAAGAAAAATTGAAATACACTTTTAACTTTTCAAAGTTCCTTTTCCTTAACATTCTATTTTGCCATTTGCATATTCAGTTCATCCCCTCAGACTTTTCTCTTCACCCATGTAGCGGCTTTGGGCCTTTATCCCAGATCACAAGATCTTAGGTAGATGGGTGATGAAGCACCCCAAGGACTTAATAACCGAATGAAGAGGCCTGTTTTAGGTTCAGAAATTTTCAATTCAGATCAGCGGAGTAGCTTGCCTTATCCTTTTCATTCCAAACTTTCACATCATTCCCAAGATCCCGAACTAGACTAATTCAGTTTTCATAATCAGCTAATCCACCAATTTTCAGTGAAACAGATATAATTTGAATAAAACTATACATACAAACAACCTAGAGTATAAAGATTCTTGAGGTGGTCATCAGGCTCGTTTTCAAAACCTCAACAATTTTTTTTCACCTGAAGATTCGATATTTATTGGCGCCTAAAAGAGAATTCTTTTAAAATAAGAGGACAAACAAAAACAAATGTGGCATTAAGAGCAATGGCCATATTTAGAAAGTACTCCTACTTCCTCACACCTAAGAGGAGCAATGTCCTCATTGTTCACAAATTCAAACCAAGAAAAGGACTTTCTAAATAGTGCAAATTAATCAAAAGTTAACTAAAGATCTCATGGACTAGATACATTCAAAGCGTAAGCTGGACTTAAAATAAGAGTGAAAGTACACGAAAACTCCCCTGATACCTTCAGATTGAGAAGGGCACCTTCCTCACACTTAGGTCCGTCAGCGGGGTAGAAATCTTCAGATTGAGGAAGGGCACCTTCCTCACACTTAAGTTCTTTACCGGGTAGGAATCTTCCTCACACTTGCTGTGAAGCAAGTGTCCAACCTTGAAGTGTCCATGATCATCGCACATGTAAGCACCTCAGAGAAACACAAAATTTGACACTTAAAAGTATCACGTTAAACGCATGAGCATTGGAACCTCGAGCGAGTAACTGGACAACAAAGAACTGATTAAAAATGCTAAAAAATCAGAACAAAACTAGAAAATAAAGGAAAACACTAAAAATACAAATTAAACAGAAACTACCACTGGGCTGCCTCCCAGTCAGCCGCCCTTCTTTATAGTCTTTGGCTAGACTTTCCCTCGATTACGTCATCCCATTGTAACATGTTGAATCAGGAGGGTTACGCTTACCAGGATCCACTAGACATCTTCTTTTTGGATGAAGGATCCGCTTAACCCGCCAAACTTTTTCAACATTCTTCTTTTTTCGTATCCGCTTGGGGGTGTATATTCTATCGTCAGAGTCATTAGCCCATGAGGATAACTTAAAATAAATTCGATCCTTACCTTTGTCCGACGCCTCAGTTATGCAGGCACCGATAACGGTTTCTTCTTGACTGGCACCTCAGTTTTCTTACATGTCTTGTGATCTTTGAAAAAGTTTTAGGCACCTCAGGCTCTCTCTACAATTCTATCTCCTACACTGAAGAGTCAACACCTATACTAGAACAAAATTGAACTCCTGCAAGATTTCTCTTATTAGGAGTCATATCAAAAGATACCTGCTCATCATGGTAACGCAAATTATTTTTCCCTTCTTCTGCATCTATTAAAATACGAGCAGTGCGCATAAAAGGTCTACCTAAGATAATAGGCACTTCTAAATCCTTCTCCATATCCACAACGATGAAATTAGCAGGAAAATAAAATTTACCTACTGTCACTGTTAGGAATGAGGACCATGTGGGTATATTTTAGGTTTAGAAGTGCATTCGCGCTAAGGACCTTAAGTGTAGTATTTATGAAATCCTCGCAAACAATGCCCTAAGAGGCCTTGATGAATGTCAAAAACCACTAATGTCGTCTAGACCCGGGGCCTTGTTTGGGGGGGTGTATCTGATAGCCTTAAGGACTTCATCTCTAGAGTGTATGTGAGACATAGTTGTTCATATTGATCTGGCAGAAACCCTGTTTTTCATACATGCTAGTAGGTGATGGTTAATTTGTGGGGCAAGTAGTCCAAATGAGGTTATTGAAGTATGATCACGCTATTTCTTCCACAACATCCCATGAAATACCCCACACCTGAATATGTTAATTAATTATGTAATTATGATTTTATAAGGCTAATTAAGTCCTTAAGATCATTGGTGAAGGAATAAAAAAACCAAAAAGAAAAAGAAAATGCGTAAAAGCCACAAAACGTGAAGACACGTATTTTATTTTTATAGGAGGTATATAACCTTCACCAGGGTTATAAATATATTTTTATACCCTAATTACACAATAAGAACATGTGGGAAAATTCCGGATGAAAACGGATCCAAATAATGCGTTAAAACGCTAACGGAGTCTTAAAGCGCGCTTTTCGAGAAAACCCAAAACGTGACTTTAAACAGTTAAATGGCCCCGTAAAAATTATAGTTGATTATATAACTATAACTAAACATTAATGGAAGCCTAAGAGCTATTAAAATTAAAGAAACGAGAAAAATCCGGAAAACGGGCCGGTTAGTGAATAGTGCCAAACCGGTAAATTAACGAGCGTTTTCTGTAAAAGACAAAAAAACCACCCCAGCTTATATTATATTGGGGACCAATTTTAATAGTGACCAGCACACCTCCCCCACACTCAATTAGCTAGTTTATTGTTAAAGAACAAAAGTGAAAAAGTAAAAGTACAAAAGTACTTTTTTTCCTCTCTCCTCACTTTTCTCCTCTCTCTCCTTCCTTTTCTCCTTCCCCACCGTATCCTCTTTCTTTCTTCTCCTTTCCTGGCGATTTTATAGAACCTCCATGGCTGCTCTTTATCCTCATCTTTCCTTGCTTGCCCAAGTCTCATCTATGCTCCAAATCAAAAACTAACCACATATTATTACTCCCCTCATCTTGGAGATCATTTCCCTCTTTTCAAAATCTCAAAACCATGAAGTTGAATTCCATGGGTGTTGCCCATTTCAAGATAAAATCATATTTTAAAGAGATAGAACATCTCCTCTTTGCCTTAAGGTAAGAAAATTCAAAGAAATCCCACAATTTCTTCATTTTTTTCTTGTAGTCGATTTTTCCAGATTTGTGAGCCCCTTTCCTTCTCCTTTCTTGCCATTTTTTGGCATTCAAGAGTGCTGGAGCTTACCTTGTTCCATTACCAAGACATTTCATTTTGAAATGAGAAGGTAATTCCCTCATTTTGTGGTTTAAACCTTTCATTGTATTCTAGGGTTAATCCTAGAAGTGAGTACCCTCTTGATGCTTATTGGTTATTGATGGTTATTGGTTTAGTGTGGTGGAAATGATAATGCCCATGACCAAAAATCAAGGGAAGAGAAGAAGGAGGAGTAAAAGAGAAATCTATGGGCTTAAGGTAAGAAATCTACCTTAAGAACCACCTTAATGGTTTTAAAAGTTTGGGTTGGGTAATTTAATTGAATGAATCAAAAATTGTGTTGGAAATGTGTTTAGTGAATATAAGGGGGAATTTTGTGATGATGTTTAGTGTTTGGTGCAATGTTAAGTTGTGTTTTGATTTTAAGGGCCTAAGAGCCAAACATTTGAGTTAATGCACTATGTGGTGATTGATAGAGCTTTGTTGAATTATGTGTGCTGTTAGAACCCATTAAGGGTTTGGTTAGTTGGTTTGTAAATGTTTTTGGGATTAGGTGATGAAGATGATGAATTTGAATGAGCTAGGTTTGTAACGAAGTTATGGCGAAATTTTGGTAGAAATATAATGGTTTAGATGGTGATGTGAGCTGGAAGAGTTTAAGTGTTAACTAGGTGTTGTTGGGAATTGATTTGGTTGGTAAATCACATTGTGGTGTTGGGTGGAGAATGTTGTGGAGTTATGTAAAAATCTGTAGCAAAAGTTAAGATTTTGGTGGCTTAAAATCATAAGAAAGAGCTTAGTGTGTTTGACCTTATGGAGTGGT
This sequence comes from Limonium bicolor, assembly GCA_023374045.1. Lineage (NCBI taxonomy): Eukaryota > Viridiplantae > Streptophyta > Magnoliopsida > Caryophyllales > Plumbaginaceae > Limonium > Limonium bicolor. The sequence continues at coordinate 282,154,369 of CM041780.1, forward strand.
GAGTGAACTTGGAGCTTGTAATGTAAATGTCTAGGAAAGACTTGGTATGGTCAAATGATTTGAGAAGGAGGTATAATTGTCAAGAGGAGTTTGGAAAGGCGCTATTGTGCATCAGTGCAGATAGAGGGATGGAAATTGTCAAATTGAACAAAAATTTAGGCAAAGTTTGGACCATGTTTTAAGGAGGTTTAGTGAGTGTTTGGGGTGTTTTACATGTAGAAAACATGTGGAAAGATTAGGGAATGATTACATATGGATTAGGGGTTGAAAAGAGGTCAAAAACTCTCAATTTAATCACCTACAGACTTGGTCCGGGTTTGTAAACAAGTACACAAACCCGGACCACCCTTAAAACACGCCAGAAACTTGATTCAGCAAGTGGTCCAGGTTTACATCTAAGCACACATACCCGTACCAAGGAAATTTCTTGGCAGAATGTAAAATCCGGGATTGGTCCAGGTTTGCAACCCCGGACACAAAACCGGACCAGTCCAAAAATGCACCAGAAAGTGTTTTTAAGTGTTGTTATGATGGGGAATTGATTGGGGATGGTTTTAAATGATGATTAGGCCTTGTTTGGTGACTTTTAAAGGCCATTAGAAGTATAAACAAGTGTGAGAGTGAATGTGTAAGTTGTGAACTTTAGATCATATAAGTAAGTTAAAGATAACGGGACAACGGGGTAAGTACGGGAGTAATATTAGCTTACATACTGTATGATCATGATGTTAATAAAAACATTTGAAATACTACCAGTTGTTCAAAAACTACCTGGGGAGCGTGAGATGACGCATTTGGAGTAAATCCTCGGGGACACGGTAGAGTAACCCATGGTGTAAGGTATGGTTTCTTGCAACCTGTGTCCTACCGGGTTACACCGGCTTGTATGCCAATGTGTTTTTCTGAGTGTTTGCCACTTGTAAGATAAAAGCATGTAACGAGTTTATTATAATTCATATATGTGGTGTATTTTAGTTCCGATACCGTTTAACCTCGAATATGTGTTAAACCATAGCTAACCGACTGTAGGATCACATAAGAGATCGGTATTCAGACTTAATGCCCCAACCTACGGGAACATTCTAACTACGGCTATCCTTGCGTTAGTTGTATTTTGTGGTTGTGTGTGATGTGTTTGCCCTGTTGGTATCGTATTTAATGAATGTTGTTAATGTTTGTCGAATGGATGTAACCTCCCTGTTGGCTAACCAAGTTTAAACAAAAACGGTGTCGTGATGGGTAAGTTCCATAAAGGAACTTCTAACAATATATATATTATGGGGGTGAGGAATCCGGGGGTCCCGGTCGGCACGTGTGTTGGGAGTTGATGTCTGAAATACCCCAAACCTTAATGTGTTAATTAATTGTGTAATTATAATTTTCTAAGGCTAATTAAGTCCTTAAGATCATTGGTGAAGAAATGAAAACCAAAAAGGAAAAGAAAATGCGAAAAAGTCACAAAACGTGAAAACACGTATTTAATTATTTTAGGAGGTACATAACCTTCGTTAGAGTTATAAATATATTTTATACCTTAATTACACACTGAGAACGTGTGGGAGAATTCCGGAAGAAAACGGATCCAACAATGCGTTAAAACGCTAACGGAGTCTAAGGCGCGTTTTTCGAGGAAACCCGAAAACGTGACTTTAAACAGTTAAACGACCCCGTAAAAATAATAGCTGATTTTATAACAATAATTAAACATTAATGGGAGTTTAATAGCCATTAAAATTAAAGGAAAGAGGAAATTCCGGTAAACTGTCCCGGTTAGTGAATAGTACTAAACCGGGCAATTAAACGAGCGTTTTCTGTCAAAAGACGAAAAACGCTCCAGCGTGTTTATATTGGTGGGCCGGTTTTATTTATGTAGACAGCCCACTCACATGTGACTAGTTAACTAATTAATTAAGTCAAGAGAGAGCCAAATAACAAAGGGCACAAATACCCCTCACTCACTCTCTCTCTCTTTCCTTATTTCCTTTTTCCTCTCTCTCTCTTCCTCTCTTTCCTCTCTCCTCTCTCCCAGCCGGCTCCATCTTCTTCCCCACTCCATCGATTTCTCTCCTCCTTCTCCAATGGCTACTACACTTCAATGCCATGCCCAAGCTCCATTTGAGCTCCAAATCAAAAACAAAACACACATTCTTCTTCCTCTCATCCTCCTCTATCATCCTCTCTTTTCAAAATTCCAAAAGGATGAAGTTGACCTCCATGGGTTTTCACCATTTGAGGAGAAAATGGCACCAATGAGAAGCTTGGAGTCTCCTCTTTCTTCTAAGGTAAAAATTTCCAAGAACAAGTCATTCCCTCTTCATCTCTTGGTGTAATTGATTTTTCACCATTTTGATACCTCGGTTTTCTCCTTGTTCTTGAGCTCCAAATTTATCCTTCAATGGTGGAGTAGTTCCTTCTTGATTCAAGGAGAGGAAAATCCCTCTTAAAAGCTTCAAAAGGTAAACCCTAATTCTAGCCCTTTGATTAAATTGAGTTTCTAAGGGTTTAGATAATTAATTGTGTATGTTGTTGTTCATGGATGTTGGGATGGAGTTGGAAACTCCATACCCTCTAAATTGATTTTTGGAAGAAATGAGGAGCAAGAGGAGAATGTGAGAGACTTGCGAAATTAAGGTAAGGAATCCACCTTAAACCTTGCTATAATTGTTTTAGTGTTTGGGATTGGGTAAACAATTTAACGAACCCAAATTGTGGATTGAAAATGTGTTGAAAATGTGTTTAGTTGGTGTGGAGAGATTTGTGAATTAATAGTTGAATTGAAGGCCTTAAGAGCCAAATGTTTAAGGTGGAGATTGGTATTGTGTTTATGGAGTTATGGTGATATTGTTGATGTTGATGAGTTGAGGATTTATTGGGTGCTGTTAGGACCCTTGAAAGGGTGTGGCTAGATTAGGAATGAAGAGGTTGTGTTTTGATGATAATGGATGAGGATGAATATGTAAGATTATGGGGAGGTTATGGCAAAATTTTAATGGGATATGACTGCTTGGATGATGGGTTAGTGGTTGAGAGAATTAAGGTGTAAAAGGGTGTTTAGTGTTGAAATGAGTGAAAGTTGGTCTTGTAATGGGGATAAATAATGGAGCTAGGAGAGTGCAAGAATGATAGCAAAATGGTGCTAGATGACTTGGGATTTTAATGAGTGAGTATGGATTTTTGGAAGTGTAAGAATAGATTGAAATTTGCCTCTGGTTGCTGAAAATTTGGGTACGTCCGAACTTCCGTCCGGACTTGGAAGTTCGGACATGCCCCGTTGCGTTAAAAATTTTTCCGGAGTTGAGTGATGTCCGGACTTCTGTCCGACCTTCGAAGTCCGGACGCGTCTAAAATTTTTCCCAGACTTGTGTCTCGACTTGTGTCCGACCTTAGATGTCCGGACACAAGTTCGGACGTGTCAAAAATTTTTCCCAGGTTTTAGTCTCGACTTGTGTCCGACCTTAGATGTCCGGACACAAGTTCGGACACCTTGAAATTTTTCCGGATTTGCTCTCGACTTGTGTCCGACCTTTGATGTCCGGACACAAGTTCGGACGTGTTGAAAATTTTCCCCAGAGTTTGCTTCGACTTGTGTCCGACCTTAGATGTCCGGACACAAGTTCGGACACAGTGAAATGTTGACCAAAATTTTGTTTAAGAGTAGGAAATGACATCCAATGATGGGGATTGATATGTAATGATGTTATAAGGTTGTTAAGGATAAATTAAGTGAGTTATAAAGGTAATTGAGTGGTGAAAAGTTGTAATATAAATGTAAAGTTATAAAACTACCGAACGGGGCTAATCAAGGGCGCATTAGTCGTTAAATAATTGTGTTACCCCGATGTTAATTAAAGATAGTTATAATGTTACCAGTGGTACAAAGATTTTCAAGGAACATGTGATGACACGTAGGAGTGCATCTTCGGTGACAGGTATGGTTTTCTTGCAACCTGTGTCCTAACGGATTACACCGGCTTGTATGCCACATGTTTTCTGAGTGTTTGCCACCTTGCAAGATAAAGCATGAAATGAGTTTACAGTAATTCATTATTGTGGCGTAATTGATTCCGATACCGCTTAACCTTAGTTATGTGTTAAATAATAGATAACCGACCTTAGGTTCACATAAGAGTTCGGTATGCGGAATAAACGTCCCAACCCATGGGAACGTTCTAACCACGGCTATCAGTGCGTTAGTATATGTTGTGATTATGTGTGATGTATGTGAGTTGTTTGGTATGTTGTTGTTGTTATCGGATACAGATATCCATGTTTGTTAAAAAGGGATAATACTCCCCTTATATGTCTAACCGAGTTAGTAACACTATGTGATGTACGTATGTGATAAGTTCCATAAGGGAACCTCTAACTAATAAGTATATGTTATGTATGGAGAGGAATCCGGTTGTTCCGGTCGCGCGTATTGTTTGGGAGTTAATATATATATATATGTAAATTAACTCCCATCCTGTTATGTTAAGGGTTGATTTCCTTCATTGGATTTCGACCTCCCATTAGCTTAGCCAAAGCTTACCTACCCGACCTCCATATCGGGCTAGGAGGGAAATTATGTGTAATGTTGTTAGGGTGTTGACGCCTATGTTGCTTCGACTCCCTCTCTGTTATGTTACGGTTGTTTTCTTCTTGGATTACAACCACCCACAAGCTTAACCAAGGCTTACCTACCTCATCACTATTGGAGTTAGGGGAAATTATGTATGTGGTGTACGGTCCTATATGAGGCCGCCACTCAAGTAAGAAGAAAATGTATGTATGTTGTGCTCGGGCTTATATCACCCCGGCACTCCCTAAATGAAGTTCATGTACTCTAAGAAGAGTGAAATTAAGTTGTGTATGCTATAAAGTGAAGTGTGTGTTGTTATGTTGGGTGTGCTAACCTTGTGTATGTATTCCTTAATGGATGTTGCTTATAAGCATGATGTGTGTATGAGTTTGTGCATGTTTGAAATAAATCAACCGCATGCTAAGATGACAAATAGTTGTGCGTGGCCCGGTAGCATGCGGGCTGCGGGATTACCATACCAGCAAAGGTGCTGACCCCCTTTGGGGCCCCCATTACTCTACAGGTACGAGGAGCTGCAAGCCGTTCGAGAGTAGGACGGGTAGTTGTTGCACCTGGGTGGTCATTCAAATTGAGAGTGTATTGTAGGTGTAGTAAGACCGAAATTGTTATCGGCATTAGTTTGTAAATACTCGGTACAGTTGTAATGTAAGTGTATATTAAATGTTGGACATGGAACGGGATTAATGTGTAGTTGCTCGGGAGTTTAGTCCATCAGACCGGTACGATGTATGTATGTTAGCCTTGTTAGCCACGTGGGTGGCTAACGGCGTGTAACACCAAGGAGTTAAGTAATGTTGTGAGTTATGATTTCCGCTGCAAAGTATTGTTCAAGTACGTTGTTGTAGTTGGGGTGTTACAAAAAGTGGTATCAGAGCGAAGTATCGCTCTGATGACTGAATACCGAGCTTAGGAAGTACCGAGTTAAGAGTTTAGTACTTTGGGTTAAGGGTTGAGTGATAGCGTGAGAAGTACGCTAGTTAGGGAACACCAGTGTGTACTGGATACCTACAGTATCCATCCCGCCCTCCACAAACCCTATTATATAACTTGGGAAGAACGCCAGAGAGATGAAAGTCCTCTCTTACTCGGGAATACCCGATCTGGCTGTTATTAAGTGTCCTATAAGTACGGAGAACCTGTCACACGGTAGATTCCGAAAGGTGTGAATCCCGAAGACGGTCTCCATTTAACAATATTAACCGCTCTTGTTAGCGAAAAGTGAAGAATCTTATGCATAAGAGAATGGAATTTCCAGCACCCTGGGTCGACATGCGGAGCAGTCGAGGACAACCAGCTTGCAACGCACCAACCGTGCAACAGGCAAGAAGTGAAGTAATGAAACCCGAGACGAGTGTCTACGGGACTACAATGTTAACTAATACACAACGGTATACCAACCGATTAAAGAACTACAACGTAGTACGAGGAGGATACAATACTAAGTAAAAAGGGGTCTCCCAGAATGGGAAACACCCTAGTTAATGGTTATCATGTGAAGACAGTGAGAAGTACCCAGAAATTGTTGTTAAGACTGTAAGATCAAGCAGGGCCAGCAAGGCCACTGATGTTAGAGCGGGGGAAAGCAGTACCGCATCAATGTGTATTGAACCGATAACCAGATTGTATGGCGCACTTGCCATGGCAAGTGCTGCTATAACAAGGCTGTACGGAAAATTTTAAACAACTACCGGTACTTAGTAAAGTACCATGAAGTTAAGTGGGATTATCATAACGTGGAAGGGCTTAAAGCCTGACCTCTGTACTTGGAAATACACCAGTCAGCAAGAAGCTAGACTTGGATAAGGCAGAAACGTTGTAAAACCACGAAAATTTTCTTTAAACCTAAAATCATTTTCTGTCAAACTCTTTTCAAAACCAAATTTTCTTTCAAACCCATTATTTCAATTCTTCTTTTCTTAAACCAAACCAGAAGACCTACGCGGCCTCAGTGCCACATGGTAGGTAAGTTTTACCCAGTTACTTTTAAATAACCGAATGGAAACCAGTAAACCCAAGGGTAACAACCCGAGGGAATGGAGTGAGTTCATTATAATACAACAGTGGATACACTTCCCTTGATTAAGTTCGGGAAGCATGGAATGCATATTATCATAGGATAATATAAGAGGAGTTGACAACAGAATACTTCACCTAGGCGTGTGACGGACACTACGAGTGTACCAACTGTAATGTGGGACGACCGCACTCCGATAGGAGCTTGTGGGCCTGACAAACCTTCTTATGGGGTAGTCGGGTAAGTAGCAATGTATCAGTAGGATACCCCACGTATGTATACGAGTGGAGTCTGGAACACGGGAAGTAGTCGACTCCATACTACGGTCCGAAGTAAAAGTCAAGCAAGAGCAATGGATTACATCAAATGGTTGAAGTAAAGGAACCCAGTCAAGTTAAGGAAGACTAAAGGAATTAGTAAGTTCATTTAAGGAAATGTTTAAAGGTGAACAAGTGCGAAGTGCACTGGTTAGTAAGTAAAGACGTCACACAATCTGAAGGATGAACACAATAGCTGGAGTAAGTACCCAGCCTAAATATGGTGAGGCAGATGCCTACTATGATACGTTAATGTGCAATGATCGGGATGAGACTCCCGAGATATCACTAGGGATATCAATCTCACTGGAAGGATAATTAACCCAGCCAAGAACGTAAGGAAGTAGTTAATTAAACGTACCATAAGTAAGCCAGATGTAATGGCATAACCTAGTAACACCCAGGAGCTATCCTAAAAGGGTGTTTGGATCAACAATGGTTGAACGAGATACGTGAAAAACGCAAAGGTTGAACTAACACCCAGTTTAAGCAAAGTCGTCAGGAGGAAGTCTGACATCCTTGAAGGGGCACCCATGAAAGGAACAACGACTTGTCATGGAGCCCAATACAACCTATAACCGTGTAATTATGTACGGGAAGTAAATGTGGTGAACAGCCTACAATGAGCAGAGCTCGAGGCAATAAGGCTTATAAGCCACAAGTAAATGTGTTAAGGAAATGTTATTGATTACGAATTTATGTTATATAAGTAAGTAAGCGGATAACGAACCACTGCTTAAGAGTGGGGATACCTCTGATATGTGAGACCGCAACAGCGGTAGTTATGTGAATTGAGTTCAGGGAATGTGTTAAAGGTTGACCATGTTGTACTATGAAAAGAGTCGTACCAGTGGTGCAGACTGAAAGGGTGATAAGCCTAATAGCAACCACCATAGGTGTGGGATGCTAAATGTGTAATGAACAACGCTCAAGGAGCATAAAGACTCGAAGGATAGAGTATTCAGCAATCAGCCAAACAAGTGGCGAAACACAGTGTAATGGCAGAAGCTAATATAATAGCGGATGCAGTGTAAGTTAATGTTATACAATGAGTAAGAGCACGGTGCGCAGTAAGCGACCGTTGCATAAGTGTTGCTAAATAATAATGTGGCAAATAAGACTAGTTATGAGTGAAACTCAATGGGCATACAAGGTAAGTGACAACAACCGACTGGGCAATAAGCCAATGGTCGGTACTATGTGATAAGGAACACAGTGTGAATTCCTATTGCCATCATAAGAGACTTACTGTCAAGAGTTTACGCCTCTGCACTCTGTATGACTGAGTGTTTTGGTATTGCGCTTGCGCAGTAATGATCAAGTGAGATAGCTAGGAAGTCTGAAAATGTTAAATGTGATAGAAGAACAAGACTTATGATGTGATAAAACCGATGCATAAGATAAGCACGGTAGTACCAATCAAGGGTACTTGGTTGACATAAGTGACTACAGTAGCACGATTATTGAATATCGGTACGGAACATACCTCAAGTGTTGGAAATAACCGACAGAGTACTACACAATAGGTAGTAGCTCAAAAGTAACCGACAGTAAGTCGGAAGAAACCAAGTAAATCATTGTGGAATACAGTAAGTTATCATGGAAAGGAGTAGAAGTTTGTAACTCACCGAGTTCGCTCACGGTAAGTGAAACCACGCGTCGGTTGAGAAACCGTTATTACCAAGGTAATGGTGATAATCGAGGATGTACAATACAGTACGAATAATGTATGGGGCAAACTAAGCTCTAAATTATCAAGAGTCGCGCAGCAGAAACTAGTGAGCCAGCGATTCAAATGTTGAATGTGTGTAGTGAACATGAGTGGATGGCTAATTATTAACGCCTATAGTCTCACAGGCCAGAATCGAAACCAGTTAAGAGTTAAAATAAACTCTAGTGAGAATTCTTGGTTAGGGACTAAACCGCCAACATGGCTAAGATCCTCAAACCAGAACACAGTGTATAATAAACCGCGTGGAGTTAAAACACTTCACGACGGTAGGACGTTATAAACCAATGATTAAGTGATTGATTACGTGGGCGTAATCCCTTTTAAGGGGGGTAGAGCGCAAAACCGTTAGTGTGTTTTACCGTACAAGTGTACGTGAACTATGATGTGCATAGCACAAAATGAATTGTTTTGATGATTGGTGTGTGTTACATAAACATACACATTCATTCATGGTTAATTGTGGTAATTACGCACGGAAGATGCGAATACCCTTGCGATAAGTGTGTTTATTGTGTCAACAATGTGTGTGAAAGTATAAGTATAAGGGAGTAGAGAAAAACTCCGGGGAACTAAAACCCCGACAGTGTATGTTCATATGATACCAAAAGTAATATTGTGTATTATATTTTGATAAAAATATATATATGGATATATGTATATATACAGTATTGTGATTTATGAAGAGGTATGACACCAATGTAGAACCTAGTGGGAATTAAAGTCCCTAGGTAACTTGATTTAAAATGAATCTGGAAGATGATTGATGGACATAGTTCCACCCTTGGAGATGTAATGATTACGACTAGATGGATTAAAAAGATAGAAAATGGTACATGCTTGAATTAGTTGTGTTGAAAATGAAGTGGGAGGTGAAACTTGATTATCATGAGATCAAGGGAAGCCGAACACAAATTGGGGTGGAAAGATAGTTCAACTCTGATGCTGATCACATTAGGGTTGGATGATTCTTGAAACTCCCTATAAGTGGTCATAAATAATCACATCAAGAATAAGATGCAGTTAACAATAATTGGACTTGGAGTTGTATTGAGTTTTCAAAGAATTTTAAATTGGGTTTCAAATTTTCAATTGGTATTTTCAAGACTTCAATAAATATTTTAAGATTCTTAAGTGGTATTTTCAAAGGAAGGACTACCTTTATGTGACCTCGTAGAGGATTTTCAACTTGTATCCTTCCAATAAAGGATTTCATTATACTTAACCTCATAGAGGGTATTTTCCTACTACTTGCTCACGAGCTGAGGACGTATGAGCCTTTGTCTTAGGACCGGTGACATGAGAAGTATATTTTAAAGATGTATGCAATTGTTTTGATCTCCCAAAGGAACGGGGACCAGAGTGTCCATCGCGACCGGTTCTGCGGGATCACAGTGTATATGTACTCTACATGGGTCTCGAACTCATGAAGAGATGGAAAAGGAATTTCTGGTTGATATACATGCTAAGACATGTTGTGTGGTATGTGTAATAATTATTATTTTGGACCTTGAGTCCTAATGTGGTTAAGTTCAGAAGGTGTTATATTACCCAGACCTATGTGTCTGAAGGTTGTTATGTTATCAAGACCTACGAGTCTAAATGTTGTTATGTTACCCAGACCAAGAGTCTAAGGGTTGTTATGCATGTATAATGTTGTTAAGGTACCCGGACCATTAAGTCTGAGGTCACTAAATATATATGTATGTATGGATGTGTACCCGGACCATCAAGTCCGAGGTCATGATGTAAAGTGTGTTGTTATAGAAGTTTATACTACAAGTAATCCCTGTGTTCTAATTCAAATGACGCTAGGGAAGTGTGAACTTCGAGGACGAAGTTCTTTTAAGGGGGGTAGATTGAAATACCCCAAACCTTAATGTGTTAATTAATTGTGTAATTATAATTTTCTAAGGCTAATTAAGTCCTTAAGATCATTGGTGAAGAAATGAAAACCAAAAAGGAAAAGAAAATGCGAAAAGTCACAAAACGTGAAAACACGTATTTAATTATTTTAGGAGGTACATAACCTTCGTTAGAGTTATAAATATATTTTTATACCTTAATTACACACTGAGAACGTGTGGGAGAAATTCCGGAAGAAAACGGATCCAAACAATGCGTTAAAACGCTAACGGAGTCTAAGGCGCGTTTTTCGAGGAAACCCGAAAACGTGACTTTAAACAGTTAAACGACCCCGTAAAAATAATAGCTGATTTTATAACAATAATTAAACATTAATGGGAGTTTAATAGCCATTAAAATTAAAGGAAAGAGGAAATTCCGGTAAACTGTCCCGGTTAGTGAATAGTACTAAACCGGGCAATTAAACGAGCGTTTTCTGTCAAAAGACGAAAAACGCTCCAGCGTGTTTATATTGGTGGGCCGGTTTTATTTATGTAGACAGCCCACTCACATGTGACTAGTTAACTAATTAATTAAGTCAAGAGAGAGCCAAATAACAAAGGGCACAAATACCCCTCACTCTCTCTCTCTCTTTCCTTATTTCCTTTTTCCTCTCTCTCTCTTCCTCTCTTTCCTCTCTCTCTCTCCCAGCCGGCTCCATCTTCTTCCCCACTCCATCGATTTCTCTCCTCCTTCTCCAATGGCTACTACACTTCAATGCCATGCCCAAGCTCCATTTGAGCTCCAAATCAAAAACAAAAACACATTCTTCTTCCTCTCATCCTCCTCTATCATCCTCTCTTTTCAAAATTCCAAAAGGATGAAGTTGACCTCCATGGGTTTTCACCATTTGAGGAGAAAATGGCACCAATGAGAAGCTTGGAGTCTCCTCCTTCTTCTAAGGTAAAAATTTCCAAGAACAAGTCATTCCCTCTTCATCTCTTGGTGTAATTGATTTTTCACCATTTTGATACCTTGTTTTCTCCTTGTTCTTGAGCTCCAAATTTATCCTTCAATGGTGGAGTAGTTTCCTTCTTGATTCAAGGGAGAAAATCCCTCTTAAAAGCTTCAAAAGGTAAACCCTAATTCTAGCCCTTTGATTAAATTGAGTTTCTAAGGGTTTAGATAATTAATTGTGTATGTTTTGTGTTCATGGATGTTGGGATGGAGTTGGAAACTCCATACCCTCTAAATTGATTTTTGGAAGAAATGAGGAGCAAGAGGAGAATGTGAGAGACTTGCGAAATTAAGGTAAGGAATCCACCTTAAACCTTGCTATAATTGTTTTAGTGTTTGGGATTGGGTAAACAATTTAACGAACCCAAATTGTGGATTGAAATATGTGTTGAAAATGTGTTTAGTTGGTGTGGAGAGATTTGTGAATTAATAGTTGAATTGAAGGCCTTAAGAGCCAAATGTTTTAAGGTGGAGATTGGTATTGTGTTTATGGAGTTATGGTGATATTGTTGATGTTGATGAGTTGAGGATTTATTGGGTGCTGTTAGGACCCTTGAAAGGGTGTGGCTAGATTAGGAATGAAGAGGTTGTGTTTTGATGATAATGGATGAGGATGAATATGTAAGATTATGGGGAGGTTATGGCAAAATTTTAATGGGATATGATGCTTGGATGATGGTTAGTGGTTGAGAGAATTAAGGTGTATAAATGGGTGTTTAGTGTTGAAATGAGTGAAGAGTTGGTCTTGTAATGGGGATAAATAATGGAGCTAGGAGAGTGCAAGAATGATAGCAAAATGGTGCTAGATGACTTGGGATTTTAATGAGTGAGTATGGATTTTGGAAGTGTAAGAATAGATTGAAATTTGCCTCTGGTTGCTGAAAATTTGGGTACGTCCGAACTTCCGTCCGGACTTGGAAGTTCGGACATGCCCCGTTGCGTTAAAATTTTTCCGGAGTTGAGTGATGTCCGGACTTCTGTCCGACCTTCGAAGTCCGGACGCGTCTAAAATTTTTCCCAGACTTGTGTCTCGACTTGTGTCCGACCTTAGATGTCCGGACACAAGTTCGGACGTGTCAAAAATTTTTCCCAGGTTTTAGTCTCGACTTGTGTCCGACCTTAGATGTCCGGACACAAGTTCGGACACCTTGAAATTTTTCCGGATTTGCTCTCGACTTGTGTCCGACCTTTGATGTCCGGACACAAGTTCGGACGTGTTGAAAATTTTCCCCAGAGTTTGCTTCGACTTGTGTCCGACCTTAGATGTCCGGACACAAGTTCGGACACAGTGAAATGTTGACCAAAAATTTTGTTTAAGAGTAGGAAATGACATCCAATGATGGGGATTGATATGTAATGATGTTATAAGGTTGTTAAGGATAAATTAAGTGAGTTATAAAGGTAATTGAGTGGTGAAAAGTTGTAATATAAATGTAAAGTTATAAAACTACCGAACGGGGCTAATCAAGGGCGCATTAGTCGTTAAATAATTGTGTTACCCCGATGTTAATTAAAGATAGTTATAATGTTACCAGTGGTACAAAGATTTTCAAGGAACATGTGATGACACGTAGGAGTGCATCTTCGGTGACAGGTATGGTTTTCTTGCAACCTGTGTCCTAACGGATTACACCGGCTTGTATGCTTATGTGTTTTCTGAGTGTTTGCCACCTTGCAAGATAAAGCATAAATGAGTTTACAGTAATTCATTATTGTGGCGTAATTGATTCCGATACCGCTTAACCTTAGTTATGTGTTAAATAATAGATAACCGACCTTAGGTTCACATAAGAGTTCGGTATGCGGAATAAACGTCCAACCCATGGGAACGTTCTAACCACGGCTATCAGTGCGTTAGTATATGTTGTGATTATGTGTGATGTATGTGAGTTGTTTGATATGTTGTTGTTGTTATCGGATACAGATATCCATGTTGTTAAAAAGGGATAATACTCCCCTTATATGTCTAACCGAGTTAGTAACACTATGTGATGTACGTATGTGATAAGTTCCATAAGGGAACCTCTAACTAATAATATATGTTATGTATGGAGAGGAATCCGGTGTTCCGGTCGCGCGTATTGTTTGGGAGTTAATATATATATATGCAAATTAACTCCCATCCTGTTATGTTAAGGGTTGATTTCCTTCATTGGATTTCGACCTCCCATTAGCTTAGCCAAAGCTTACCTACCCGACCTCCATATCGGGCTAGGAGGGAAATTATGTGTAATGTTGTTAGGGTGTTGACGCCTATGTTGCTTCGACTCCCTCTCTGTTATGTTACGGTTGTTTCTTCTTGGATTACAACCACCCACAAGCTTAACCAAGGCTTACCTACCTCATCACTATTGGAGTTAGGGGGAAATTACGTATGTGGTGTACGGTCCTATATGAGGCCGCCACCAAGTAAAGAAAAGTATGTATGTTGTGCTCGGGCTTATATCACCCCGGCACTCCCTAAATGAAGTTCATGTACTCTAAGAAGAGTGAAATTAAGTTGTGTATGCTATAAGGTGAAGTGTGTGTTGTTATGTTGGGTGTGCTAACCTTGTGTATGTATTCCTTAATGGATGTTGCTTATAAGCATGATGTGTGTATGAGTTTGTGCATGTTTGAAATAAATCAACCGCATGCTGAGATGACAAATAGTTGTGCGTGGCCCGGTAGCATGCGGGCTGCGGGATTACCATACCAGCAAAGGTGCTGACCCCCTTTGGGGCCCCCATTACTCTACAGGTACGAGGAGCTGCAAGCCGTTCGAGAGTAGGACGGGTAGTTGTTGCACCTGGGTGGTCATTCAAATTGAGAGTGTATTGTAGGCGTAGTAAGACCGAAATTGTTATCGGCATTAGTTTGTAAATACTCGGTACAGTTGTAATGTAAGTGTATATTAAATGTTGGACATGGAACGGGATTAATGTGTAGTTGCTCGGGAGTTTAGTCCATCAGACCGGTACGATGTATGTATGTTAGCCTTGTTAGCCACGTGGGTGGCTAACGGCGTGTAACACCAAGGAGTTAAGTAATGTTGTGAGTTATGATTTCCGCTGCAAAGTATTGTTCAAGTACGTTGTTGTAGTTGGGGTGTTACAATGTCTATATTTGCTTAACTCTCTTCTTTTGGTTGTTTTTCCTTCTTGGATTACAATCACCCACAGCCTAATAAGAGGCTTTCCTACCTTGATTATTATTCGGGCTAGGGGGATTGTGTAGGTGTGATCGGATCCTATTAAGACCGACACATCTAAGTAAAGTTAATGTGTATGGTGTGCTCAAAACTAATTATATCCGAAACATCCTAAGTAAAGTATAAGTTCTCTAAGAAGAATAGTAAGTTATTATGTAATGAGCTCAACATGAGAATGGAAATATTCCCTAGGCTCTAATAAGTTAGCTAACTCTTATTTCAGACCGAGTCCTCACGAGACTCGTTCCCGAGTTGTGTTGTGAATATGTTATTAAGTGGTGTGTTGTTATGTTGTGTACGTTGATCACCGAAATCAAACCTATGTTAATATAGTAGTAATTAGTTTAACCCGATTAAATGGGTAAGCGTCGTCTGATAAGAAGTTGACTCCATTAAGGTAGAAACCCTCAAGGGTTAAAGAACACAATAATGTGATCTAACAAACGCTAATGTGTTATACTTGATAACCGTGTTTCTGTGTTGATTACCTGTTGTGTGTAGTGTGTGTTTATCGTTTTTCATGCATGATTTAAATATAATCAACCGCATGCTCAAACGACAATTAGTTGTGCGTGGCCCGGTAGTATGCGGGCTGCACGATTACCATACCAACAAAGGTGTTGAGCCCCTTTGGGGGCCCCCCATTACATTTCAGGTACAGCGGAGCCGGCAGCCGTTCGAGAGTAGGACGGGATGGCTATTTGTGCATGGGTAGTTAATTAAGTTGCTTACGTATTTGTAAGTATAGTAAGACCGAAGTGTGATATCGGTAATTGAATGTATTAGACTAGGTACAGTTGCAATGTAATTGTAATTGACTCGGTTTAGTTATGAAGTGGAATTGTAATGTTTAGTGCTCGGTAATCTAGTCCATCAAACCGGTACATTGTGTAAGTAATATCCTTGAAAGCCACGTGGGTGGCTAACGGCGTGTAACACCACCCCCATTGTTTAGTGTTTATGATGTAATTTCCGCTGCGATTAATGGTTAACTGTGGAGTTTGTAGTTGGGGTGTTACATCCCAGCTGGAGACAGTAATACCCTGGGAATTGGTCAGCTGAGGATTGTATGCCGGCATCTTCTAGATTAGACATAGTTGAAGAAAAAGGTTGTATTCTCATCACCTTCTTTCAGCCATTGTAGCTTGAACCTCTTATCCCAACGGGTTTCTTTTTTGAGTAGGAGCCAGTCCAATTCTTGATTTAGGCATTTCCATCTTTGCAAATCGCCGTGCGTCGGGTCCTGTTCAACAATAGTAGCAATAGCTTCCCTGAGATCAAAGATGGTAAAAAATTCAGCTCGAGCTCTTTGGCTGCCCCCAATCCTTTAAGGCTCTTTCACACTATGTTATCTTTTCCATGTAGCTCTGTTGGTCATGTGAATAGTGGTGAGCAAACGGGGTGGTTAGAACGGATAACCGAAATAACCGTTTTTTCTGGATTTGATCACCGTTTTTCTTAACCGTTTTACAAAAGTTCGATTATTTCGGTTAAAACGGATATCCGTACTTTAAAACGATTCGGTTAACGGATATTAAACCTCAAACTTTGGTTATCCATAATAACCGAAGTTTTTTATATAAAAAAATTATAATTTTATTTTTCACTTAAAACTTTAGTCTTGCCCTGCCAATGCAAATTAGGTTTTTAATTTTGGTTTCCCTTTATCGGTCTCTCTATCTTGTCTCCTATCCCTCAACGTCGAGTCCCTCTTCTTCATACTCCCACAGTGGAAAATTGCGAGAGTACCCGGCAGGCACAAGGAAAACGACTGGCGCACGGCGGCGTGACTGGCGGCGCGGTGTCGGTGGTGCCATCTCCCCGAGTCCTGGCGGGTGGCGGCGATATCTGAATCAGGTATTGAACATCTTCTCACATCTAGCTTCTTTCTTCAACCCCTATTATTCCTACTAGGTTTAGGCACACAAATACATCTTACAAATGTCAAAGAGGGGTGAACTGAAGTTCGCTCCTCTCATTACTTTGGAACTCATATCATCGTAACTATAAGTATTTCTATTTGCACAACTAAAAATGGTATGTTACCTTGACTTCACATAGTACCTACAATCTTTAGAAATTGTGCCGTAACTACTTATCAGTAGAGGAGTGCTTAGTATCACCACAATATATCAGTACAGGAGTTAGTTCAATGATCAATGGACACACTGCTACCAAAATGAATGTTATATACATAGATGTAGAATATTCTATATACACAAATGATCTCAAGTGAAGTTGGTATGATGATAATAGGTTTAAAAGAACAGATTCTTTAAATCTAAATTAAAGCTAACCAATTGGAAAGTGCATATGAGTTCAATTGCGCAGGTCCCCAAAGTAAAGGAGTCCAAAAATTATTTTGTGTAATTGAAAAACAAAAACCTCAAAGATTTAAAATCACGTAAATGTCACTATACTCTTGGCAGAAAAAGAAAAATGGTCTAAAACTGCATCAATCTAGTTTTAAATTTGTTGAGTGATTCCATATTATTGGGCCCAACAAATTTTTACATTAGTAAATATACTATGTTAATTATTTATTGATTAAGATAACACAAATTTGTACTTTTTTCTTCTTACTTCTTGTCTCCACCCCACAACTTGATGAAGTAATAAAAGTTTGTGATCTCTCTTGTTTTCCAACTTATCACATGATATTTATTTTAAGCCTCGTCCTTGAAAAAGCTGATAAGCTTTGCTTATGTTATAGCTTAAACATGTTTTTATGCCCGTGATTCACCCATGTTAGTGTATTATCGTAAGTTTTGTTTAACTCATTAATAAGATGCATCTATTTGATACACTTCTCATACGGTATGGTTGTGTATATGTTAGAATGGTATTGTTTACTTATTTGATGAGAAGGTGATGTTAGGACATTAGTTTACAAACAAAGGACAACATCTTGTATTTGATGATATGTGAATCTTATAGTTTTCTCTTGTCAGCAATGTTGGGACCAATTTTTATCTTTTCTTCTGAATAAATTAGTTGTTCTGTCAGCAATCTCATCAATCTTTTCTAGAAGACGCTGTCACTGTTTACTCACCATTCTTTGACAAAGATCATCAATCTTGTCAACAAGCAGCAAGGTCTTGATATCTCTGTGCTTATTTCCTCAACAATGAAGGAATGTTTGAGTATTCTTCCTTGCTTATTAATTCAAGTGTTTAGTGATATTACTATCTATGATATTGTAGATGGCTTCTTCCAGCGGGAACCGAGTTGTACATGAATCTGTTGCTTCATGAAAAGAAACTAATTTTGGCACGAAATGAAGAGACCCGTTATTTCTTTAATGAGTCTTTGAATATTAAAAACTGATTTAAATAGATTAGTTTTGAACATTGATTTTACATAGCATCCAATGTGTCTCTATAATATCTTGTTTATAACGTCTAATTTTGTTTCTCCTATTGGTACTAATTATAACCTCTATTTTTGCTTACAGGAATTGTTGTCTATGCGAAACAACTATAACTGATTAAGTACCTTGCTGGATACTTTCATGATTTGCTTGAAGATTGTTTTTATTTTTCCTTCTTTTTCACTCGGAATACTTCCATCATTGCTGATGCTTTTGTTCTTTCGAATTTATGATGTTTTGTATGAAAAGATTTAGATATGCCTTTATTTCAGATTCCGAGTTTGCGTTGTCAGTTATTTCATGGAGTTTGAATCAATTCAGAAAATTTTGTTATTACGGTTATTACGGTTATTTGATTATTTCGATTATTTCAGTTATTTCGGTTATTCGGTTATTTTGGTTATGTTTGAAAGTTCGGTTAACGGGGTGGTTAACGGTTACTAATATGATATGTAAAACGGTTATCGGTTAAAACGGATATTACTATTAATTTTGGTTATTTTGATTATAATCAAAATAACTGAACACCATTTTTTTTCGAACTTCGGTTAATGGATATCCGCTTTAACTGTTTGCACACCCCTACATGTGAGGCACACCATATATTGCCGATAATCTGTATACTTGTGGGTTCATTTACCCAACTATTATCAAATTCGAAAATCTTAGGGCTTCGTCTTTCAATAGGTCTCAGGTTAAGTTTGATCAGCTTGTGAAGCCCCCAACAGAGATGTATATTTCTGGTGCCAGGAAAGATATCAATCCAGTGAGAGAGGCAATAAATCGATCCAAACGGCTCTTGGTGTTCAACTGTCCCTGTTGACGATTGATAAAAGTGTATATCTCTCAACTAAAACCCAGATCTTGGAGACCACATTTCAGACATGAACGAAACACATGCATTTGAGAGAAATTCCTAGTTCCATGACCGCTACTTTCATACCTAAACATAATTTCTTTGAAATCTTCAAAAGCAAGCCACAGATCAGAGGGTGAACCTGGAGGTTTTGGATTAGGGACCAAGTTCTTCACCGATCCGCAGTAGATGGCCAACCGTAGAGTCTTTTCCCTCTCCATCCTGAGCCCAAACCGACTTCAACCCAGAAGTGAATATGATGACCAGAATAAGACTGGATACAAATCAGAAAAGAGAGTCACCAAACAGAGCGAGATCGCCACTACGCCCTATGCAATTCACTAAAACTATGGTATAGTGTACGGGGTACACCTAATACGGCAAGTGTACCAATATATTGTAGTCAGTTCTCCTAAATTATCCCTTCAGGTTATCGAACCAAAGGAGACAATGCCTTGTTTCAGTCTCTATCCTAACTAAACTAATAAATATAAAAATCAAATAACAGCAAATTGAGGGTTTAAATTGTAGAAAATAAATAAACTAAAATGAAAACGATAAAAGATGATCCCCTTGACAAGCTAAACAGAGGAATCCAGGTTTACTACTTCTCTCTAGTTCTTCAATTCCTCTTCCTATGTGTTTTCTTAATTTTATATTGATACCTTATATCTAATTTAATCTAAAACTGGTCTCCTGAGAGATAGATTCTTACTAGCAATTCATAAATCCTAACTCTCATTATGAATTATTAATTAACCAGTAGTGTTCAGGATTCATCTGGTTTCTAGTCAGCTAATTCTGATAAATTGTCGTCTCAAGTTTCACTGCTAATATTCCTATAGTCTATTGCACGCCGCAATTCTCACTTGTAAGCGAACAAACCAAATCTCTCTAACAATTGTACAAATCACCAAAGAAATATAAACAAAGCAAGGAAAAAATCTACAATTTGTATAGAATTATTTGTAAACATTAAACAGAGGAAGAAATCTCAAACTAGGTGTGAGCCTCGATTTTTGAACCCTATCCTATGTTGATTCAAGTTTATTGGGATCTGGTCGGGTTCTAGGTCCACTTATAACATAAGCTTAATAACTATGTCATGAAACAATAATTACTAAGTCCTAAATTAGCTCACTGGAACCTAATTAGAGTCGCCACCTACTTTTAACCTAGATTAAATTAGGAAAGGAGAGTTCGGGTTCGGGGGCTTGGTATTCGACTTATTTAGGGTTCAATTACTTTCATTACCCCTTGAAGTCGTTTTTCCACTACTTAGTTCAATTACGGCTTATTACGAGTTTTTTTAACCTAAGTGCGTGAACATCTGATTTCTTTTATTTTTTAACATTTTTTGACAGAAAATCAAAGTAAAAATTGAAATTACCTAAACTAGGGTTTTGGAGGCAGAATTAAATCGAATTTTGTTTCCATCTGTAGCCACGGACCTAATGTCCGAGACCACGGACCCTAGTTAACCTAATTATGTAGAAAAAACAAATTTGCAAGAAATCGAATTTTGAAAATGTCCGAGGCCACGGATATGAACTGTTAAAACCTAACAAAATTTGAAAGTTTAATTCCCGCCACCGTCCGAGGCTATCTGTGGCCACGGACAGGCCGTCCAAAGGTACGAACGTGTCGTTTGAGGGCACGGACTAGCCACGGACGGTGGCTTTTGTGTGTTTCCCGGTGGTATTTTTGGCTAAAAAGTTATGTGTGAGTAGCCTGAGAAATTTCAAAGGTGTTAGTAATCAAAATATTTCAATTTGAAGTTGAATTAAACACGAAACTTATCAAACAAGTTATTGGGCAGAAGTTAAATCAAACGTTAATTCAGAAGCTGTAAAAGGTCGGTTCAATCCCACATTTTGACAGAAAACTAATAAAGTCGTGGGGAGTTAGAAAAGTATAATTCTAACCCGTTTTACCTTCGGGATTGGTGAGGTTCTTCACGTCGGGAATCTTTGGTGCCTTGCCAGATTCGGTTCCAGGTTGAGTTCAAATCTAGCTTCTGACTATTGATTGTGGGTGGTGGTCTTCACGTTTTTGTGGTGGTTTGATATTTATTTGATGATTATTGAAGTGTTGGGGATTGAAAAGTATATTTAGGTGATGATTTTAGGCAGTTTTTGATGTGATTTTGGTGCTAGGGAGTTGCAAAACGTGGCAGAGTGAGGACGGCTGAATTTTTTTATTTCTTAGGGTTCTTGGAGTTCTCCCGGTCTTTGAGAACTATTTTGATGTGATCTCTTTCGATCATGTGTCACTCTGGGACCATTCGCGGATCGCTTCGTCATGCTGGTAGCGACATTACTTCTTTGGACTGATGGAAACGTTATCCGAGAATCTGGCTCCTCGCTTCCTTTGGTCACCAGGTCAAGAATTCATCACAGGCTGGCTTGTTTTGTAGAGCTTGTAATATTAAAAAGGGATATACGAAAGGCTCAGCATGGGTGCCTAGGGTTTAATGTCAGGGTTCATAAGCTTTTGGCTATGTGGTGTTGTACCTAGGTGCTTCGTCATTGCGGATAGTTGTGTATCTGTTCTTTGTTACTTTTCATCGGTCTAAGCGTAAATTACAAAGTATCTCCTTCAATCAGAGTCATGTCGTTTACCTCACATTTGAATGTGGTCTCACCGGAGTCGTGTGAAAATGACACGCTCATTCGCTCATGGTTTTACCGCTCAAGGCACTCTTGTGAATTTTCACTCGAAGACTTGTTTACACATTTAAACGAAAGACGAGAGATAATGAACCTAAAATCAGATTGCCCCTAGTATTAATCTGGGGTTTATAACAACAATTTGACGTGTGTGCACTTGGAACCGCCTTGTGGGTTGTTTGGATGTTTTGGGATGGGTTGTGGTGTTTGGCAAAGCATGTTCAACCTTTTGGAAACAAGAGACAAGTCATCCTATTCCATAGTCGGGAGATGATTACTTTGTGATCCTTTTTCTTGAAAAGCATGAATGGTCATCATTTTTTTTGTTGAATGAATGCACAAAAATTATGAAAATGGAACTATGCTCTAATGAAAATATAACATTGAATATTATAATCTTAGGAAAACTACCTAAAACTATAAAGGAAGCTAGCTACCATAAAAATTGGAAGAACAACTCAGAAAAAACTACTTAATCAAGAAAACTTCTAAAGTATCAATTTCTAGTGATGCTGAACTGTCTGATGCCAACGTACTGAAAACTCAAGCTCTCGACCATCGAGAGGCCATTGAGATGACTGTGATCGTCTTTCTTCTGAGCTTTGAGTAGGCCTCGTAAAATGTCTAAACTATGAATGCCTATGGGTTATGTGGGAGGTACCTGGGCCTGAACCTTTTCCCAACTAAGAGTGAGATGCATGGGCTAGAGTGATTCCTAGACTAGAACGGATGTGTGGGCCTGAATACCCTTAATCTGGAAGTGGAGCAAGCTGAAGGAAGCCACGTGGACAGTGAATGGGGCACTGGACCGAGAGAGAAACTTTGAAGTCTAAGATTTGCTTGATGTTCTTGTTAGGCCTTGACGCCAGAAACTGGAATGAATGAGTTACACAAACTATCTTGAATTAGAATGGGCTGAAACCTAAACAAACGGTTTTGAGTGGGTCTAAAAGGTATGACACCTAGATCCAAGATTTTGGGCTAGGGCCCGAACAAAAATTTTACCTAGACTAGAATGAGCCTTTAGGCCGAATTGTTTTAAGAATTTGACACCTGGGCTAGAATGTGTTTGGGCTAGAAGCAAAGTACATGGGCTGGAATGGTCCATAAATCACAAATGGGCCTAACTTTCTTTGAGTTAGAAAAGACAGTTGCTGAACCGAAAAAAGGATTTCAAGAGTAAGACCTTATTTCAAATGTTTGATTTTCAGGATTTGTGAGTTATGTCAAGTTCAGGTGGATTTCTTTTGTGGGCCTAGAACTAAATGGATAATTCAAATTGGGCCGAAGGGGAAATCACCTAGATCGAGGGCTTTGGGCCAAAGCCTAAACAAATGACTCACATATTCAAAGAAAGCAGGGCCTTTGGGCCGCAAATAATAAAGTCGCAAATTCGGGTTGGGATGAGTTGATGTAGGAAAGTTCATATCAATTTCTAGGCTGGTAGTGGGCCGTTCATACAAGCAAGCAAGGTTTCACACAAGTTTAACATGTCCTCACTAGACGCTTCAACCAGTTTGGGTATGGATCGATCCAAAGAGGTGCTTGGGGCTTGGGCCCAGGTCACCGCAAAGGAATAGGGCTTGCACACTATTCTCTTTAGGCTTCCCCACTCTTTTCACATCACCTAAAGGTGTGCGTCTACAATCGGGTCTCTGAATGACCAAACAAGACTAGGCAAGGGCACTACCAGGAAAATGTTTGGGGCTAAAGCCTAGGTATTAAGGGGATGTGGTTAGACGACATCCTCCTCTTTTCCCCCACTTATTCACATCACCTAAAGTGGTGTGAGTCCCTAACAGGGGACCCTAAAGCGGTCTTGGGGTGAAATCGGTTTACGTGGACCATCGCTCTCATATGATGCAAAGGTGCAGAAATTTAAATCATGCGTGAAAGTAAACAAACAACGTAATGAAATCCATGAATAAACAATTTTAGAGTTAAGCCCTCTTTCTTAAAATTAAACAAGTTAATATTAAGAGTTTGTCCCCAGCAGAGTCGCCATTCTTTGAGCCTCGGTTTTTGAACCCTATCCTATGTTGATTCAAGTTGATTAGGATCTGGTCAGGTTCTAGGTCCACTTATAACCTAAGCTAAATAACTATGTCATAAAACAATAATTACTAAGCCCTAAGTTAGCTCACTAGATCCTAATTAGAGTCGCCACCTAATTTTAACCTAGATTAAAGTAGGAAAGGAGAGTTCGGGTTCGGGGGCTTGGTATTCCAATTACCCCTTGAAGTCATTTTTCCTCTATTTAGTTTATTTACGGCTTATTACGAGTCGTTTTAACCTAAGTGCGCGAACTTTTGATTTCTTTTATTTTTTAACATTTTTTGATAGAAAATTAAAGTGAAAATTGAAATTATCTAAACTAGGGTTTCAGAGGCAGAATTAAGTCGAATTTTATTTCCGTCCGTGGCCACGGACCTAATGTCCAAGACCACGGACCCTAGTTAACCTAATTATGCAGAAAAAATCAAATTTGCAAGACCACGGACCACGGACGGTGGCTTTCGTGTGTTTTCCCGGTGGTGTTTTTGGCTAAAAAGTTATGTGCGTGTAGCCTGGGAAATTTCTAAGGTATTAGTCATCATAATATTTCAATTTGAAGTCGAATTAAACACAAAACTTAGCAAACAAGTTATTGGGCAGAAGCGAAAACAAACGTTAATTCAGAAGCCATAAAAGGTCGGTTCAACCCCAAATTTTACGGAAGACTAATAAAGTCGTTGGGAGTTAGAAAAGTACAATTCTAACCTGTTTTACCTTCGGGATTGGTGAGGTTCTTCATGTCGGGAATCTTTCGATGCCTTGCCGGATTCGGTTCTGGGTTGAGTTTGAATCCAGCTTATGACTATTAGTTGTGGGTGGTGGTCTTCACATTTTGTGGTTATGATTATTGAAGTGTTGGGGATCGAAAAGTGTCTTTAGGTGGTGTTTTGGGGGAGTTTTTGATGTGATTTTGGTGCTTGGGAGTTGCAAAACGTGAGAGAGTGAGGACGGCTGAATTTTCTGACTTCTTAGGGTTCTTGAAGTTCTGATTTGGTGAAGGGATAAGGTTCCTTAAGTAGGCCTCACTAAAGATAGAAAAATCCGGTAAAAGCTGAGATTTACCGATGTCTTAGCTCAATGGATTTCTAGAGGGAATTTGACTATGAAATTTTAACCGTATGTGAAGGAGGATATTTCTGATTCTTCCAAGGTGGAATCGAATTTTTTGGGTATTGGAATATTTTTAAATTCAATTCTCGTAAGATTCAATCAGAAATTACTAGAAAATTGTTGGAAAATTGAAAAATCAAAATTCTAAAGCCATTATGCTCAAAATGTCATGCTCTATCATGGGTCTTAAAATTTCAAAGCGATCCGAGATAATTTGAGCCATTTTCGGAGAGAAAGAAAGCCTAAAGGAGGTCTTAGGAGCCTCAAAAATTACGAAAATGTCCTGAAGATGACTAAGCAGTCCCTAACACTCCGGAATGCGCCGATCGAATTGGAATCCGTGATACTTGCCCAAACTGTCCCTTGCAACACTAAAGCCTTAGAAACCTTACACTGGGGGTTAAATTTTGGGTATAACACAAGGATTCCATAATAAATGGAATTATGCACAAATACTCAGACATAAGAGACAAAGAAATAATAACACTGATAAAGAGATTAAAAAATATCATCTAATTGTGTAGAACTGATGACAAATCTAATATCTGTCTTCTGCCCCTGTTTCCAAGTGGCTCTCTATCTTCTTTGACTTCCCCTCTCTCTTTGACGGTTAGGGTTTGGAAAGTTGGAAGAATGAAAATTCTCTTTTCTTGACTGATCCAGAATCATATAAATATATATATACTCTCTTCTTCATTAAATTAAACGTTGTGTCGCTGCTTCAGGGGTTTACATCCGAGTATCAAACCCGGATGTCCCACAGAAGTCTGTCTACGTGACAAAATTGTGCTTGGTATGGGTTAAATACTCGGACCAACTTATCTCACGTCTGGGTGATAAATGGTAAAATAATGTAATTATAGGGTCTTTAGTTACCTTTATTTCTTTCAACTGTTGACCTATTTCACCACTTTATAGAGCATTCGTTAATATTGGTGAACTTATACTCTTTTGGTTATAATGTAGGTAAAAGCTCATTTGAGCATGTTTTTGAGACCAAATAGACCTGTGAGCCTCGATTTTTGAACCACTACCCTATGTTGTATAGAGTTGATTAGGGTCTGATCGGGTTCTAGGTCCACTTATAACCTAAGGTTAATAACTATGTCATATAACACTAATTATTAAAATCTAAGTTAGCTCACTGGAACCTATTATGAGTCGCCACCTAATTTTGACCTAGATTAAATTAGGAAAGGAGAGTTCGGGTTCGGGGGCTTGGTATACAACTTATTTAGGGTTCAATTATTTTCATTACCCCTTGAAGTCGTTTTTCCTCTACTTAGTTTAATTACGGCATATTACGAGTCATTTTAACCTAAGGCGTGCTTCTGTTTATTTTATTTTTTAACATTTTTTGACAAGAAATTAAAACTACCTAAACTAGGGTTTAAGAGGCAGAATTAGGTCAAATTTTAATTAAGTCCGTAGCACGGACCTAATGTCCGAGACCACGGACCCTAGTTAAACTACATGATTATGAAAACTGAATTAAAATAAAAACGAAAACTTGAAAAGTTCGGGGCCACGGACTGGGTGTCCGTGGGCCCGGACATGTACTGTTAAAAACCCTAAAATTTGAAAAATTGAAAAATAAGAAATCGCGCCACCGTTCGTGAGTGTCCGTGGCCACGGACACCCGCCCGTGGCCCGGACCATAGGTCTGAGGTCACGGACCACCCACGAACGTGGGGTTTTTGGTGGTTCCCGATGGGTTTTCGAATCAAAATTATGCACGCATAGCCTGAAGGATTTCAAGATGTTAGTAATCAAATATTCACCGTTTGAAGTCGAATTAAGTATGAAACTTATCAAACAAGTAACAAGGCATAAGCGAAAACAAATAGCAATACAGAAGCCAAAAGAGTTGGTTTGAACCCAAATTTTGAGATGAGATTAATAAAGTCATGGAGAGTTAGAAAATTAAAAATTCCCACCTGTTTTACCTTCGAAGTCACAATGATTCTTCACGTTGGGATTTGTCGGGAGCTCCGTTGATGGCAGATTCGAAAGGGCTTCGAACGGGCTTCTGGCCACTGGTGTTCTTGATGTCTCCCCCGTTTTGGTGGTGTTTGTGGGATTTTGATGATGGTTGATGCTTTGGGAGTTGGAAAACAAGTTTAAGTGGTGATTTCGGTGGAATTTCGGTATGATCTTGGTGGCCGGATGTTGAAAAACGTGAGAGGCTGAAGAGAGGCTGTGTTTTCTGACTCCTTAGGGTTCTAAATTGTGTGATTCTGTTTTTATCAAGAGATTTGTTCCTTTATATAGACTTTCTAAAGAAGATAGAAAAAATCTAGTAAAAATGAGATTTTTTGGAATCTTAGTTAAGTGACTTCCCAAAAGGATCTTGCTGTGAAATTTTAACCACGTGTCAAGGATGATAATTGTGATTTTTCTAAGGTGGGATCAAATTTTTTGAATATTGGAATATTTTTAAATTTTATTTCTCCAGATTGATCATCATAAATTGCTAGAAAATTATTGGAAATTCAAAAATTATTAAATTCCAACGCCATTAGGTCTAAAATGTCATCCTATATCATGGGTTAAAATTTTAATGCATTTCGAATTGATTTGACCCTTCCTCGGAGTACAGAGAAAGCCTATAGGAGGTCCTAAGGGCCTTGAAAATTACGAAAATACCCCCAAAGATGACTGAGCTGTGTCCCTAGTGCTCCGGAATGCGCCGATCGGGACCGGGAATCACCACCATTTGACCAAAGTGCTTCTCACAACGCTAAAGTTTAACAAACCCTATACCGGGGGGTTGAAATTTTGGGTATAACAGATTGCCCCCCGTCAACTAGACTTGGATGGATTATGAAGAGTCTAGTTGATGCCTGAGTGATGCCAAATTTCGGATCTTAAAAGACCCTGTATGCAAATTGTGTCGAGCTATTCTAAGGCGCTGACTACCTATGAGTGAAAATGTAATAATGTCAAGCGATTCTAAGGCGTTGACTACCTAAAAGTGAAAAATGAGATAATGTCAAGCGATTCTAAGGCGTTGAATACCTAAAAGTGAAAATAAAGTAATGTCTAGCGATTCTAAGGCGTTGACTACCTAAAAGTGAAAAATGAAGTAATGTCAAGCGATTCTAAGGCGTTGACTACCTAAAAGTGAAAAATGAAGTAATGTTAAGCGATTCTAAGGCGTTGACTACCTAAAAGTGAAAAATGAAGAAACGTCAAGCGATTCTAAGGCGTTGACTACCTAATGAAGAAAGTGTAGATGCAGGAAAAGATGCTGATATGCTGCTGTGATGCATGCTGAGGTGCTAATGATGCTGATGATTTGTTGATGCTGATGTGTTTGGATGCTTCTGGGGACCAATACCCGTGCCGTTGCTCCTGGCTGGACCCAAAGTGGACTTATTGCCATTGCCCCCCAAGCCGGTGTGCAGGGATAACTCCTGGTAAAAACCTTGGGGACTTATTGCCATCGCCCAGCATTCGTTGATCCCAAAATAAGTTGACATAGCACAGGAGGATTTATTGCCATCACCTCGCCAACTTTCTGTCCTCGGGTCTTGTGACCGCCTGGATAATGCAAATAGGTCTTATGACGCGCCTATATGAATGAAATGAATGTTTTATGATGCAATGTGTTTTGATGAGGGCAGATAAATTAAAGAGTGACACTAGGTCTTATTACGAGCCTAAAGGGATGGTTCTAGGTCTTATGACGAGCCTAAGGTGAGTCTAGGTATTCGGACGAGCCTAAAGGTGGTTCTAGGTCTTATGACGAGCCTAAGGGTGGATCTAGGTCTGATGACGAGCCTAAGGTGGATCTAGGTCTTTATGACGAGCCTAAGGATGAATTTAGGTCTTATGACGAGCCTAAAGGTGGTTCTACATGAAAGTGAGCTGAATGGGTGATATAAAGGTGAGTTAGGTCTTACCATGGCCTAAATGCATGTGGAGAAAGGTTAGGGCTTATGTCGGGACTGAGAATGCTCTGATGTGAAGGTAGGGCTTAGGACGGGCCTGAGGAAATTTGATGTGGAGGTAGGGCTTAGGATGAGTCTGAGGAAATTTGATGTGGAGGTAGGGCTTAGGACGGGCCTGAGGAGATTTGATGTAGAGGTAAGGCTTAGGACGGGCCTGAGGAAATTTGATGTGGAGGTAGGGCTTAGGATGGGCCTGAGGAAATTTGATGTGGAGGTAGGGCTTAGGACAGGCCTGAGGAGATTTGATGTGGAGGGGGTGTGAACTTTTTGGGTTTTAAGCTTTCGGGCTTCTAGGTCTTGGGCCTCAATCGGTGTTGCTATTGTAATTATTGGAACCAGCAATTGCCCCCAGTATCTTTCCTTAAGGCAATATGAGTTTTGAGTCCCGATCGATTGCCCCCAGTATTTTCCTTGATCAATTCAGCAAAAACAAGTCTCGTTTTCACAGGGTCAAAGTTTATTTGATGTGGTGCTTTCTACCCTACACTCAAAGTGTTTAGCGCTTGCACTCGTGCTCTCCTCTTGGTCAAAACATCTCATCCATTGAATTCGACATTTGTTAGATTTACACGTTCAACCTGTTACTTTCACGTGATTGGATACACAACTACTAGGTCGGAAGTCTTTAAAGCTTATAACGTGGCCATGGGGTGTGATGAATGATAGGGGACCATGGTGGAATGTTTGTAGAGGTGACAATTCGGGTTGATGGGTCGGGTTGAAGAAGCTCACACATACCCAACCCGATTAAAATTGTATTGACCCATACCCGACCCAAAAATAATCGGGTTACAAATTTTCAACCCCATACCCAACCCATATAAAATCATTGAAATACCCCAATAATTACTATCTTAATTAATAAGGTTAAATTAAATCATTTGCAAAAATTGCTACAAATATTATTGTATATAATATAGTCCAATTTGGACATAAATTATACACTAAATCTCTAATCAAAGAGAAAATATTATTAAGGAGAAATCAATCCTAATTTAAATCACATAACATGTTAGTACATGTGTTAAAAACCATTAACATCACTCTATAAATTATATATAGAGTTAAACAATCATTATATATACATAATACAATAATATATAAGATAATATATATATAGATATATCCATTAATATATATATACATATAGTATTATATATAAATATATATATACATATTATAAGTCACAATATAGTACATAATATATAAATATATATATATATAATAATATATATCATATATATATACATGATTACTTTACATATATCTATACACATACATTAGAGAGAGAGAGAGAGAGAGAGAGAGAGAGAAGAGAGAGAGAGAGAGAATTAGTGTGACAATATTAGCTAAGGGAAAATTCAAACTCCCTCCAAAATGTACCTAGCCGATTGCCTATATTAAAAAAAAACACACACACACAAAATCATTAGACTAAATATAATAGTAATAAGGTGTGTGCTTCGGTACCCTCCCTGTTTTGAGAGGGTAATGTACCCTCCCCTCTTGCACCAATTAAAATTGACAAGTGGTAAAACATATTATTCATATTTTGGTTTTTTTAAAAATTATTTATTTATTTATTTAATTTGTTAACCACACTCCCTGGTTAACTTAATTTAAAGGACTTAATTGTAAATAAAAAAACTTACTCCCTCCGTCCCATTTGCAGGGTCTCATTAGCTTTTGCACGTAGATTAAGAAAGTGAGAAAAAGTAGAGAGGAGAAAGAAATCTAATAGACTGTATGAGACATGATTTTGGGACAAGAGAAAAATTGTAAGTAGACACTGTCCATGGGACAGAGGGAGTAGTTAAGTATTCAAAAAAGTAACTAACTATCCTTTTTATTTGTGTTTTCTTTCTCCGTGACTCCATCAGTTACTTTGA
This sequence comes from Limonium bicolor, assembly GCA_023374045.1. NCBI lineage: Eukaryota > Viridiplantae > Streptophyta > Magnoliopsida > Caryophyllales > Plumbaginaceae > Limonium > Limonium bicolor. The sequence goes on from CM041780.1 coordinate 282,184,965, forward strand.
ACTCCACCATTTTTGTTTGCTTTTGATGGACTCTACCTCCATTCTTTATAGTTGGAAAAAAGCAAGTGATTCAATTTCAATTCAGGTCAGTTAAACTTTATTCTTTTTCAAATTTACATGTATACATCCATCGGGTAAATCGTACAATTCTCAGATGTTGAAAACACATAGAGTAGAGCATTTCCAATTCTTTATAAGTCTTTTGTCTATTTCTACCAACATGCTTCTACATACACGAGAAATCGCATTTCTTTTCGATGAAAATTCACTAATCCGAGGGACGCAGCTCTGAATTTTCTGTTTAGTGATGGTTTCTCTGATCTGTACTGGTGCTATTGTGTGCGGAATATGTATGATGTGCGGGTACTATATGATGTGCTGGTATATATTTGGATCTAAAAATTGCACAATTGATCTTAGAGAAGTAGTCGACACCTACGTTGGACAATTCCAACGAAATCGATGTTTGAACCATCACCACTTTCAGGTTCATTTGGCTAAACGATTGAAAGGGGATCGAAGTTGGCAGAAGCAAAAACAGAAGTAAGATGAATTTTTTTTAAGAACCAGGAACGAGAGCTACCACAAAAAATGTAATGGAGATTCCTCTCTGTGAAATTCCGACATACGTTGTTCACTGATGAGGCAAGCACTGAGATGATGGGAGCAGATTTGAGAAATTTTCCTGGCGATGGCGTATCGGTGGTGGTGTTTTTTAGTGGTGTTTCAACGGTGGAAGAAAGTTTCGGGAGCGAGAAATTTTTTCTGGATTTTTTGCTTGTGTTTGGACTGGAGTTTCTCGGTCGAAGAAGAAGGGTTGAGGAAAAACGAAGAAGACGGAAGGGTCTGAGAAGAGGCAGTGGATGATGGTGATGGTGGTCCGTTTCAAGTTCGCCAGTTGGGTTGCAAGTTACGGCCGGTGGTGTGAAGAAAGACCGAGGCGCAGAGCTGGGGCGTCCTTGTTCGCCTTGCAAAATTGTTGTCGGTGGTCGTGAGATGTGAAGCAGACGAAGAACACGATACATAAAGAGAGGTCGAAGAGAATGGAGGGATTCGGTTGTAGGTGAGGATGAGTGAAGGATTTTGAAGCAGAGGGGAGATGAGGCCGTGATTGAGATCGGAGAAGGTGGAGGTGGTGAGAAAATCGACCGGTGGGAAAATCGACCGGTGTAAAAGTAACGGTGTATCAAACCGTGTAAAAGAAACTGTTTTGAATTTTAATTTGTTGATGGTGATAGTAGTTTAATATACACCGTTTTTAAAGTTTAGTTTTCTTAAAAAAAAATCCTAACAATGAGGTATGATATTATTGATTTTTATTTTCATCCATAACAAGATAGAGTTCCGGCATTTCTAGTAATTACTCTTATTTCTCTATGAATTTTATTTTGTTTTGTTTGATTTTTACTAGTTATTTCTAATTCAAGATAAGAAAAGTAATTGAATTTTAATTTAGATCAGTTTTACTCTTTTTTTAAGTAAACTTGATTCCTTAAATATATAAAAACATAATTACGTAAGAGTCAAGTAATATACCTATATATATTTGTTCTGTTGAAAATGACAATTGCTGCTCAAATCACATTCAGTAAAACGCAAAACAATTCAAATTTGGTCTGCAATTGCACATCTATTTGGTCTACAATTGTACATGAGTTCGTTCATCCTACATATTCAACTCATACGTACTCATGGTTCATATGTATATAATTAATGATGGGATGACATTATTGACTGGAGATGGTGATTTCTGAAGAAATAAAATGATGAGAGATTGTTAGGATAAGTTGCAGTTAACGTACTCTCAATTATCCAAAGTCTACATTTGCATGTATAATACATTGTTGCTCGTCATTTGCATTGGTAACTAGTGTTTCATTTTCTTTAGTGGTAGCGTTCATGATTAGAGTTGTCATTTCTTCTGTTGAATGTCAATGACAGCAATTTCACATATTGTTGATGGTACAGTTCTAGTATGATTTTGATTAATTACAACAAAATTTACAATTTCATCTTCACTTAAAAATCAATTAATTTATGTTTTAATCTCATGTATGAAACTCTGTAGAGGTTATGTTCTATCATTAATTGTAACTATTGTACTATTTTTCATTGTGTTTTATTAATTGATTCAGCACTATATATAGTATATGTAACCTTGCAATATTTTTGTATATCCATTTTTGTTGCTATTAAGTTTGAAATCGTAAACCACATGTTGGCTAGGGTAATAATTTGTACCCTACATTTCAAATTGCAAGACATTTATTTTTAAAAAAATTATGAAATATCAAAGCTTCCTAAATCACCCCTAATTAAATATGACACTCTGATTTACAAATAATAATATTTGTCAACTAAAATATTTTGCAAATCAGGTAAGAATGTAACTCTTAACCTATTTTCAGGTTTAAATATTTTACAAATATCAAGCCATATAGATATGGATATTCTATTTACAAATTAGATTCTCAACTAGTAATCTTTTTAGCGTTGCACGTTATTATACTTAATTTTAAATTGATTATAAAATAAAAATAGAATCTATGGGTAACTCTTAAGATTTTAAAAAATAAGTTGACAACTAATAAGTAATATGGGGTATAATGAGAAAAAAATACAAAAATGACTTACATTTTGAAAATAATTAGATAGGCTAGAATGACTTGCATTTTGAGTATATTTAGACCAAAAATGGGGAGTTTCAAATTTTATCATACGCTGACTAAGATTGTCTATTTTTTATACTGTTTCAGACTTTATATATTACAAATGGGTTGATAATGCTTGTAGGGTATTCAGATGGATGCTTGTACGATGAATACTGAGAACAAAGTACTAAACCTTTGCTCGTGAATAAAAAGTGACAGAGATGGCCGTGAAAGTGGTAAATATAAACACAATCTCCCAGTTTTATCTATTTTCTTAAAACTAATGAATGAAAGTACTAAAACGATAAAAAAAAAGTTAGGGATCAGAATTTTATCAACCAAAATTATAATATTGTAAAATCTGGTTGTATTAGTATCTTCATTTAAATAATGAAAAACAAAACAAATATTTTCCACCAATAATGGTGAGTAAAATCAGGATATAATGATAAAAATTGTAATCTGCTGAATTATAATTTTTTTCTTCTTCACTTTTTAATAGGATTAATTGGTTAAATGCAACTTTTAAAACATGAAAGGAAAAAAAATTAACGGTCAATAATCTTATACTTGTTATTGTAGAAAATCTTGTTTAAAATCAAGATATATGGAGTATTTTACATTTTCAAAAGGATTATTTTAGTGGCAACGTATCAACTTGCTCCACCATCTCAGTTTGTTAACAAAAATATTTCATGTTCCATATTATTATATCATTTGTTATATATCATGAATTCGGAACTGAATGTAATATAATTTTGAATCTATAACATATCCGGGATATAAATTATATGATCACTATCGTTTGAAGAAAAAAAAAAGTGGTGAAACGATACAAACAAGGTTATTAGGGATCCGATTATTTGAGGGACGTTGCGTGGAAAAAGAACGTGTATTTAAGTAAGTTAGTATCTAAATTTTAGTAAAATAAACATTCAATTTAGTTCAACCGACTCCTACATTTATTGTGAAAATGTTTTCTAAATACTAGAGTTTAATAGTAAAAAAATATTTCAGAATTTTATCAACAAAATTATGATATTGTAAAATATGGATCTATTTGTCTCTTCATTTAAATAATGAAATAATGAAAAACTAAACAAATATTTCTTCCATAAACAATGGTGAGTAAATTCAGGATTTAATGACAAAAATTGTAATCTGCTCAATTATATATTTTCTCTTCACCATTAAATAGGAGAGTAATTGGTTAAATGCAAATTTTGAAACATGAAGGAAAAAAAATTAACGAATCAATAATTTTAGCCTTGTTTATTGAAGAAAATCTTGTTTCAAATCAAAATATATGGAGTAGTTTAGATTTTTAAAAGGTATATTTAATGTAAAAAATATAAAAAATAATATATCTCTATAAAAATCACAATTTTCTTAAACTAATTTGTAAGTTTTAGGCGAGTAATAATTAATTCTTAATGACAACTACCTCCACATTTATTGTGAAAATGTTTTCTAAATACTAGAGTTTAATAGTAAAAAAATATTTCAGAATTTATCCAACAAAATTATGATATTGTAAAATATGGATCTATTTGTCTCTTCATTTAAATAATGAAATAATGAAAAACTAAACAAATATTTCTTCCATAAACATTGGTGAGTAAATTCAGGATTTAATGACAAAAATTGTAATCTGCTCAATTATAAATTTTCTCTTTCACCATTAAGTAGGAGTAATTGGTTAAATGCAACTTTTGAAACATGAAGAAAAAAATTAACGAATCAATAATTTTAGCCTTGTTTATTGAAGAAAATCTTGTTTCAAATCAAAATATATGGAGTAGTTTATATTTTTTCAAAGGTATATTTTAATGTAAAATATAAATAAAATAATATATCTCTTATAAAAATCAAATTTTAAAAGGTACAACATGTCCGGGATATAAATGATATGATCACTATTGCTTGTAGATACAAATTTCATATTCCATATCATCATATCATTTCTTATATATCATGAATTTGGAAACTGAATATACATATAATTTTGAATCTATAACATGTCCAGGATATAAATGATATGATCATTATTGTTTGGAAAAAAAATATTCTACATATTGGTCATATAATTGGATTTGAACCTAGGACAACTCACTCAATACTTATATCACTTACCACTACACCATTAACAACTTTGTAACATATAGGGTCATTTATACAAATATATATAATAATTATAGTCACTCTACATATAGGAATCTCTGAATTCTTTAACAAACATGGGGTTACGTGATCCCACATGGCCCCACCTAGCTCCGCCCATGGTTTTTTATTTGTCAAATAGTGGAAAATTACCACTAAAGCCCTTTTCAACCTCCCATGGCTATTTATTCCACCTTTTCTCTTATTTGTGCTCTAATAGAAAAATAACCTTCTTGTACCTAGGAATGAAGATTTTGCCCCCAAATCCTAATAAAATGAAATACTCCAAACCTTAGTATGTTGTTTAAACATTTAAATATGGTATATTAAGACTAAAAAGAGTCTTAGAAACATTAGTAAACAATTTAAACCATAGAAAACACAAGTAAAACAATTTAAAAATATAGAAAAAACCAAATAAATGCCTTAAAGTCAATTAGGGCTAAAAATGTGCTCTAAGCTTGGGATAAGCTTGGTTAAGACCTAGTGAGCATACCAAGACTTATTTATATAACTAATTAAACATATTAAACCAATTACCAAAGAAAACCAGCTTGAAAACAAGTTAAAAACACAAAAGTGCTTAAGGAGTCTTAAAGCACGTTTTCGAAAAATTGTCTTGTAAATGAGTTTTGAATGGCTAAATGTCCATCATTACTCTTTAATAACATGTGTACTACTTAGTATCACATTAGGAAGTCTAAATCAATGGGAAATCAATAATTTCACAACTAGTGCCTTGTTTTGTGAATAGTAACCAAATTAACCAAGTTTATAACATATGTCATTATAAGTGTGACAATGGTCAAAAAGACAAAATACCCTTAATATAATATGGGGGCCGGTTTTCTTGGTGATCACCACACTTAAAAAAAAAATAAGCTAAGCAAAGAGTAAAGTAAAAACACTAATTGCTTTACTAATTAATATTTTCAAAAGCGAACTTATTCTCATTTCTACCTTTCTCTTCATTTCACACGCCTCCAACCTCTCTTATCTTGCTTCTTTCTCTAGTAACGATTGAAAACAGTGCACTAATCCTAATGCGACCAAGCTCGATCCCAATGCAACAGTACATCTATCCTAGTACGTCTCGATCTAATCTTCTATCCTACCTTACCTGGTTTCAGACACAGAGTTCGCGAAAGTAGAGAGGGAGAGAGAGAGCTTCTATTAGAATCGAATGCGAGTTTGATTGCCCAATATCACGTGTCTTATTTCATGGGGGTACACCCTTATTTATAGTTTTTTGGGCCTGGTCCCTTTGGTGCCAGCCTGTATTTTACAGTTTAAGTACAGTTCTACCCCCTCTTTAGTACCTTTGACCGTCCACAAGCGGCCGGTCGAGTAACGTTTTGCTTTGCCTAAGTCCTATTTTCATCCGGCTAAGGCGGCCGGATGCTCTACAAGCCCCTAATCCCATCCGGCCAAAGCGGCCGGATGCTTTACGTGCCTTTAATCTCATCCGGCAAAGCGGCCGGATGCTTTACGTGCCTGCTTTGGTCCGGCGCCATTTCTTCCCTCTCATCAGTCCCACAAGTTCTATCTTTCTGAATTTCGGTGAAGAAAAATAGAACTTCTGTGTCTTGTGTTTTGGTGTAAAAATTTTTGCGACTTCCTGCGGCCAACTCTGACTCTTTCTTTGGCTTACCCAAGCTTTGTTGTCTCTTTATCTCAGTCCCACAAGTTCTTTTCTTCATACGTGGAGAAAGGAACTTTTTGTTGGCCACGCGCGTAGCTCGTGTCCTGGTGTATTTCTCTTTTCGAATTTTCGCCCGTTACCGATGTAGAATATGCAGGGCCTTCCTTTCGACTGGACGTCGGTAGCGTCTTTAGGAAGCGTGCGACCCCTTCTCTTCCCCTGTAAAAAAAAAGACATTTTTCGCACATATATATTTTTATTTGAGCGGGAAAAAACTTCCCTTAAAGCCCAACTCTTCGAGTTCTCTCCTTTTCCTCTTTCCTCTACTGGCCCGTTACTTCGACCTCTCTTCTTCTCTTGCTTTCCTGTCGTTGTGCGCTACCCTTCCTCTCATCGCCGTCATCCCTCGATTCTTGCCTAACTTGACAATGGCTTCTTCTTCCACTAAACAGAGCAAACTTGCTGCTAAATTTCGCCCGCCATCGGAGCGATTCAAGGCTCTCAGTCCCCTAACGGCTTTCGCCCTTCGTACCTGAAGCCGATAAGACCCTTCCGTTCTGGGCGTCAACCTTCTCCTTCTTCTCTCAACTACTCTTCCCTCTGTGACTGTCTCGGGGGGGTCGAAGCTCCACTTGGCACACAAATTTATTTGCCATCCTCTGATTCTCACCCCCACGACGATTTTGGTTGCGGGTACGTCGTCTATGCCGACTTCTTCCGGTCAGGTTTGACCATTCCCCCACACCCTTTCGTGCTAGGGTTCCTTCTCCGTCGCTGCTGCACCCTCGCCCATCTTCACCCTAAAGCCATTTCACACCTTCAGGCTTTTGTTTCCCTTTGTGACGACATCAAAATTCGGCCGGAGGGTACTGATTTCGTCCGATTCTTCACAGTTAGGAAGGATCCTGAGAGCCTAACCCTCATTGCGAAGAGTGGGTATTCTCTTTTTGACTATAAAAAGGCCCACGAGTGGGGATCGCGGTGGTTCGTCGTCGTTCCCCCGTCCGGCCGAGTGTTGGGCATACCATACGCTGCTGAGGCCGGAAAAGGTCAGTTAATCAGCCCCGAGACCCCTCCGGCTGAAATTCCTATTTCGAAGGTTCTGCGGGCGGTAAACAAGAAATTGCCGACCGTCGAGGCGTTTTTTACAAAAGAGCGCTTGTCTTCTCTGAAGACATATCACAGTAAGTGTTCTCTTTTGCTTAGTATGAATTCTGTCGTTTCTTTCGGTCTCCTTATCGTTTGGATGTATTGTCGCAGACTTTTTCCAGAAGGGGGACAAGATCGGTCCCTTCTATAACTGGAACTTTGTCACCTTCAAGAATGGGGGGAAAAAATTGACTACTACGACACGCTGGATGCGGCCACTGATGCGGCCGAGCAGCTTTTGGAGAACGCTGCTCCGGCCAAAGCGTTCCAGACGAGAGGTTGGAGATGACCAAGCTGGTAATTTGAAGAAAAAGAAGCGGCTTGAATCTCCTGTTCATGCTGACGCCGGATTGTCAGGTACATGGCACGTGAGCCCCAAGTCTGGGCGCCGTGTCACCCTTCCCCTCACCCCTGGTTCAGGTTCTGACCTTGGTTCTCGCCGGGGCGGGAGTCCGGTCATCCGACTCCTATTTGTGAGTTGTTTCCTGATTTGACGGGTTACTTTTCCTCAGATCCTGCTCAGGAAAACACCCTGGAGGCCGGAGACCTCTGTGCTGATCCTTCGGCTGGAGAAGGTTTTGTTTGCTTTGTCGTTTCTTGTCTTTCAAGTTTCCTTCTTTTTTTGGTTCCTTTTTAGCTTCATTCTTCTGGTTCTAATTGTCTTTATCATTGCGGCAGCCACTGCTCCTGCCAAGAAAAAATCAAAAAAGAAAACAGCATCGAGGCCGAAGGCCGTAGAGCCACAAACCTCTGGTGATCCCGAAGCTTCAGGATCATTCTCCATTGACGTTGCTGCGGCCGTGGATGCGGCAAGGGATAGAGAATGGAGTATCGGCAGGTGCCGGAGGACCCTGAGCTCCGAAGTAAACAAAGAGAGGATCACGTGGCCTCCTCTTTGCCGGAGGGTCCTGAGTCCCAGGGTGAGCAGAGAGAAGGCTACATAGCTTCCTCCTCCTCTTCCCCTCCTCCTCCTGCTCAAGAGTCCTACACCGGTCCTTCCCAAAAGGAAGGGTGGTTTTATCATCGCGGGCACCCTCTTCCCTTGATATCCTGCGACGCTGCCAAGTACTCCTCTATTTGGAAGGAGGCAATTAAGAGATCCGGTCATCCGGACGGAATCTTTGCTCCTCCGGCGACCTTCACTGCTACCAAGGAGAGGCTGCGGATCGGGGATGGGGGGGCGGATGCCATCATGCGACATTCCATCCCAGCAAAGGAAGCGTTTGACATGATGTGGGGGGGAATCTTTCAGGTTGACATTTACGTTACTCGTACTCTTCTTCTTTTGTTTTGTTTTTGGTTTCCTGAACTTATGCATTGTATTGTTTTTTTTAGGTGATGTCCATGGCCCAAAGTGCTGAGGTTCACTTTGGCAACCTCCAATCCAGGCTTCGCTATGAGGAAAGCCGAGCCAATAGAGTTGAAGAGGAGCTGAAGCTGTCCCGCTCTTCTCATGACGCTTATATTGACCAGGTCGAGTATGAGATCGACCGCAAGGCAAAGGAGAGGACTGAGGCGATTAACAAAGACCTGCAGTTGTCCCGGCGTGAGTGCGAGCGTCAGCGCGATGAGTATGAGGCGCAGCTGAAAAAACTTCGGGAAGAGACACTTCTCTCTGAGAGGCCGGATTAAGGAGGCCGAAATACATTGATAGAGGTATGGAACTGTCTCTCACTTTTTCCTGAATAAGGGCCAGCTAGCTTGATCCCTGTTTGACCTAGACATTATGTGGACCAGGTTCGCTCCATGCACCGGAAAGAAGTAAACGATCTTCGGAGCGAAATGAACAATCTTCAGGCAGAGAAAGTCCTTTTTCCACCAGGAGGGGCAATCTTTCAAGCAGGAGGCTGAAGATCTTGGACTGGAGAAGCAATCTCTTAAACGGAAGAACGAAGCCTTGTGAAGAAAAAGAAGTTATGCAAGAGCATGACCGCCTGCTGGAGAAAAAGCTGCGCTGGAAGAGCAGTCAAGGTCTTCCTTTGATCAAGAGAAGCAGTCTCTGCTCTCCGGATTGTTCTCTTTTGGAAAAAGAGAAGAAAGCTCTTGATGCGGATAAAATCGCCCTTCTAGAAGAGAAAAGCGAGGTTGGAGGGGAAAGTGAGAGAGCTGGAGGAAGCGAAAGTCCCGCCTCTCAAGCGGAGAATACCGAGCACCTAGGTCATGGTAAGCTTTCAGGCCTACAACTTTTTCCTCTCTTTTTGGCTCCTTTCTTTCTTCTTCTTATTCTTTTTCGTTCCGGCTATCATGAGTGCTGCCAATTTATTGAAGCACTCCACCCAGCTGAGTGGACGGATGCCCGCGCTAAGGAGGAGCTGTCATCCGCCAATTCTGAACGTGACAAGTACCATGCCAAGTCCTACTCTCGAATCTCAAGTGACCAGGCTCAAGTCATTCTCTCGGCAATCTCAGGAGGAGATACAGAAGAAGGCACCATTAACGCTCATTTAAAGGAGTCCTTTGCTTCTCAGTGCCGGATTAGTCGACATCTGCCAGCAGATCGTCTCGGATCATTCTCTCGAGAAAGGAGAGTTGTTGGATGATGACTTGTATAATAAGTTGGGATTCAAGGCTGTCGGCCCGAAATCCAACTTCTTCCTGGAACTTGAGAGATTCTGCCGCAGTCCCGGAGAGACACTTTGGTGCTGGTGAAGCCTTCATTCCTTCCTGCCAAGCAACATCCCTGCCGTCCGCCGGAGGGACGCAGCATCTTGCCAGGAGTCCAAGTCTTCCGGGAGTGTAGCAGTGTGCTGCGATAGATTATTAACCGCCGGAGAAGAACCGATGACAAAGAAACTGCAAAAGGCAGTAGAATAAGTAGAATAGAGTAACCTAGAGTTGTTTTTTTTGTTCAAAAATGTCTTTTCTTGTCTGTTTCTGCCGAATGATCATATGTTGTAATTGTCTCCACCCCATTGTTTTGGGAGAATATAAGCTATATTTATCATCTCCTGTTATTTGTCTGCCGGAACAACCTTTTTCTTTTGGCCGAGTTTTCCTTATTGTGATATTTCTTTTCCTCCGTCTCTACCTCTCTTTTAAATAGTTATCTTATGCAAGTTATGCCGGCGCGGTTTTGCAGCTTTGGATTTTTGTTCCGGCGGACCCCCTTTTTTCCCTTTTCGAGCATGGTTATCTATGGTCTAAGCTGGGTCTTCCTGCAGTTTGTTGGTCAGTTTTGTTTTGATAACAATCATAAAAAAAAAGGTCATGTTAGCTTGCGGCACGTTGGCCGGATGCTGTTTTTTCAAGGCGTGACAGCCTGCGGCTCGTTGGCCGGTCTTCTTTTTCTTTCTCTTACCAGGCATGAGCCTGCGCTCGTTGGCCGATGCTCTTCTTTTTCTTTCAAGGCATGATAGCCTGCGGCTCGTTGGCCGGTGCTTTCTCTTTTTCTTTCAAGGCATGATAGCCTGCGGCTCGTTGGCCGGTACTTCTTTTTCTTTCAAGGCTTCTTCTGAGGCTAGCTGCGCTCGTTGCCGGTGCTTACTTTCAAGGCATGATAGCCTGCGGCTCGTTGGCCGGTGCTTTCTTTTCTTCTTTCAAGGCATGATAGCCTGCGGCTCGTTGCCGGTGCTTACTTTCAAGGCATGATAGCCTGCGGCTCGTTGGCCGGTGCTTACTTTCAAGGCATGATTGCCCGTGGCTCGTTGGCCGGTGCTTACTTTCAAGGCATGATAGCCTGCGGCTCGTTGGCTTGCTTACTTTCAAGCATGATAGCCTGCGGCTCGTTGGCCGGTGCTTACTTTCAAGGCATGATAGCCTGCGGCTCGTTGGCGGTGCTTTCTTTCAAGGCATGATAGCCTGCTGCTCATTGGCCGGTGCTTACTTTCAAGGCATGATAGCCTGCGGCTCGTTGGCCGGTGCTTACTTTTCTTTCATATTCCAAAAATTAATACTTTTTATTGATGAGTTATAAATTTTACACATAGAATTTTTTCAAACATTCTCCATGCCAAGAATGCGGCAACTCATATCCTCAGCATTTTTTAAGCGATATGAAGCCCGTCCTGTCTTTTGGTGTATGATGTATGGTCCTTCCCATTGGGGCTCCAGCTTCTTGGGTTGCTTAACTTTCCGGAGGACTAATTCCCCTGGGGCAAAACTTCGTTCTTTCACCCTCCTGTTGAAATACCTTTCTACCTTAGATTTATCTTTTCATCCTTACTACGGCGGCTGTCCTGGTCTCCTCAAGGAGATCAAGTGATCTTCTACTCCCTGATTGTTGGTCTCTTCGTCATATGATTCCCATCTTATAGACGGTACCACAATCTCTGCCGGAATGACGGCTTCTAAGCCATACGTCAATCTGTAAGCGTCTCTCCTGTCGGTCCTCTTTTCTGTGTTCGGTACGACCATAGGACCTGGGGTAGCAATTCTGCCCACTTTCCTTTTTTTCATCGAGTTTCCTTTTTATCGCCTTTACTATTTGGCCATTTGCATTCTCAACCTGCCCATTCCCTGAGGATGGCTCTGAAATCTCCTCGTGCATCGTCTTCTTCATCGTCAAATCCTTTTCGCTCTGCAACGCCTTCGCAATTGAACTGTGTTCCATTATCAGTTACTATGGCTTTTGGTATGCCAAACCTGCATACCACATATTTCCAAATGAATTCTTGTGACTTCTTAGCTGTGATGGAGATAGTAGGCATTGCTTCAATCCACTTGTGAAGTAGTCGATAGCAACGTACATGAATTTGAACCTTCCTGGTGAAGCCCTCCGGGAATGGACCCACGATGTCCAACCCCCACATAGCGAAGGGAATTGGGTATAGAACAGACTTTTGCTCAGCCGGAGGAATGTGTATCTTATTTCCATGTTCTTGACACTTGCGACATCTTCGTATATATTCTTTGCAGTGCTCCATCATTTTCGGCCAGAAATATCCGAGTCTTAAGATTTTGTGAGTTGTGGTCCTTTCTCCCTGGTGATTTCCGCAGAGCCCATCATGTATCTCTCTTACCAACTCTGCCCCTTCAGCTATGGTGACACACTTCAGAGCAGGTCTTGCAAAAGATCGTCTATACAGCTGGTTATCCTCAATAAAGAATGATGCGGCCCGCCTCTTTACTATTCTGACCTCCTTTTCTTCCTCCAGCAGTTTTCCATGCCGTATGTAATCTATAATCGGGGTCATCCAAGATTCTTCTTGATCATTTGTCTCTACCGCCAATACCTGAGCTCTTTCTATACTTGGGGAGGTTCTGACTTCCAGCCATATCTCATTGGGTACTCTTTCGGCCATACTTGCCAATTTGGCCAAGGCATCAACTTCGACATTTTTCTTCACGTGGAGATGTTTAGCTCTCATTTTTGGAAATTTGCCTTTAGTTCCTGGACCTTGAGCAAGTACCTCCATAGTTTCTCTTCTTTAACCTCATTGTTGTCACTTTGTCTCGTCACTAACATAAGAGTCTGAATACACCTCTAACTCTGTTAAAATAGGTTATACTTTCATAAGTGTTATCCCAGATAGATTTTTATAAGTATGGAAATAAACAGGGAAGATATCTATTCTATGAAACCTGTCGCCCCCAGGGCTGTGGCCACTTCCAAACCCTGGATAAGAGCTTCGTATTCGGCTTCATTATTAGTGACGTCAAAGTCCAGCCGGAAGGCATAATTCAAGCTTTGCCCATCCGGCGCCTGCACCACTATTCCAGCTCTGCCCCGCTTTTGCATCGAGCCCCATCAACCAAGATGACATATGGACTCTGAGTTTGTTTTCTCTCTTTTGCGAAGCTTGTTTCTGTTATGAAATCTGCTAAGGCCTGAGCTTTAATCGCCGTTCTGGGCATGAAGTGAATCTCATATTGTGTCAGCTCTACTGTCCAGCTTACCATCCGTCCGGAGGCATTCGGATTGTTCGCAATTTGCTTGAGCGGCCAATTGGTCCTGACAAAGATTCGGTGCGACTGGAAGTAGGGTCGTAGTTTTCTTGATGCCACTACCAGTGCAAACAAGACTTTCTCTATATTAGTGTACCGTCCTTCTGTCGGACTCAAGATTTTGCCTGTATAGTAAACTGGTATCTTCCCTTTCTCCTCCATGATTAAGACAGCTGCAACCGCCCATCTGTTGCGGACAAGTAAAGGTATAGATCCTGTCCCGGAGCATGTACACCCCAATTTAGGTAAATCCCGGAGCATCTCCTTAATTTTCTCAAATGCTTCTATACACTCTTGCCCCCACTGGAATTTACTGTTCTTCTTAGAATATTGAAGAACGGGATGATTTTTCCTGAAGCTTAGAACAGAACCTACTTAACGCTGAGTCTTCCGTTCAAAGCTTGGACATCTTTGATATTTCTTGGTGGGAAAGGTCGAGGATGCCTGACTTTTTCCGGGTCAACTTCGATACCTCGCTGCCCAACAATGAAGCCAAGAAATTTCCCTTTGGTTACTCCAAACCACACTTCTCTGGATTTAGCTTGATTTGGTATTTATCCAGAGTGTCAAATGTTTCTTCCAAATCCTTCATGTGTTGTTCCCTTTGATGGGCTTTTCACAACTATGTCATCAACATAAGCTTCCACATTCCGGGCAATTTGTTGACAAAACACTTTGTCAATCATTCGCTGAAAAGTGGCCCCTGCATTCTTTAGGCCGAAAGGCATTACTTTGTAACAGAATGTTCCGGCTGAAGTAATGAAGGAAGTCTTTTCCGATCATCCTCTTTCATTTTTATTTGATTATAGCCGGAGAAAGCATCCAAAAAACTTAGCACGGAACTATGGGCAGTTGAGACCACCAATCTATCTATTGATGGTAGAGGATAAAAATCCTTAGGACATGCCTTATTTAAATCTGTGAAATCCACACACATTCTCCATTTTCCATTTGCTTTTTTTCACCATAACAACATTAGCCAACCACCGTGGGTAAGCAACCTCCCTGATGAATCCGGCTTTGAGGAGTTTTTGGACCTCGGTTCGCGCGGCCAAATCTCTTTCCTCCCCTATTACCCTTTCCTTTGCCTGACCGCCGGATGTTTAGGGTCTACCCTGAGCTCATGCCGGATAACGCTTGGGTCTATGCCAGGCATCTCGTCCGTGCTCCAAGCGAATGTTGCCCTTCTTTTTTCCAGGAACCTCATTAAGTGAGTCTGCTCTCCACTGTCAAACGCAGTTCCTATTTTAAAAAATTTAGAAGGGTCAGATTTTAAATGTACCTCTCTGGGGGGATCTTGGGCTGTTCGACATTCTTCTTCTCTTGATCCGGCCCTGAGGAGGAAGGTAACCTTCCCTTGAACTCCTTGTCTGATCCCACACGTTTTGACCACCTCCTCACTAGGAAGGTTGTCCATGATACGGACTTCACACATTCGGGCCATCTTTTGGCTTCCTCTTATCGTGACTACCTTCCCTCTTGAGGTTAAGTACTTCATTTTTAAGTGATGAGTGCTGTGGATGGCTTTGAAAGCATTGATCCCTGGCCTCCCGAGGTACATGTTGTATCCAGAAAGACCTGGCACGATAAAAGCTGTGAGTCTCTCTGTTCTCTCTCTCTCTCATCTCCTTGGCCCAGGGTCATTGTGAAGTCTATACTGCCGGAAGATGTGGTAGAGACACCTCCCACAAATCCTCCTAGGACCGCCGAATAAGGCTTGATCTGGTCCTCAGGCACTTCCATCTTCTTAACTTCTCTCGGCTGATATGACATTTGCTCCGGCCCCACTATCGATTAGAATTCCCTCCATCATCCGATCGTTTACTTGTGCACGGATGACAAGTGGATCGTTGTGTGGGTATAGGACTCCATCTTCATCTTCGTCGGAGAAGAAAATTGGAGGAAATTTTTCCTTTTTGGCAATTTTTCTCTCCGGGAGCTCTTGATGCACTTGATGAATGTGTCTTTTCCTTTCATTAGGGGTTAGTGGTCCTACTTCTGAAAATAGTCCTGTGGGTTTTCTTAGAGGAAGTTTCGTTAGCTTTCTTTTTGGAAAAGAAAGGAGGTTTATTAATAGTAAAAGAATGCGAAAAGAATGGAAATTTTATTTCTCCTCTTGGTAATATGATGTTTTGACAATCTATGCGATACAAAATTTCATCCTAAAACAGCTTGCTAATTGTACTCCAAATATTTATCCTGAATAAAGGAAAAGAACTTTTACTCTCCTTTGTACAAACCTGTTATCATCCCCACTGATTTGCCGGGGTCAAGCCTGGGGTGGATCTCTTCCTCCTGTCGCCCTCGGGGTGTATTCTGGGCGTTGCTCGGTTGACCACCATACTGCCTTTGCATTCCGGCCTGTTGCTTTCCCTTCTTCTTATTCTCCTCAATGACTCGGAGCTCTTTGGCCAGGGTAGCACATCTTACAGTCCGATGACTACGATTTCCATGGAATTCGCAGAATGCAACCGGAATTTCTCCCTGCGGCGACTTCCTTGGCGGAGGAAGGTAACCCTCTCTTACTGCAGCGGCTATATTCCCTGGTCAATGTAGACAACAGTCTTTGCCCCCTGTGCTGCGACCCCTGAGAGGAAGATCCGGCGGTTGACCTGCCATAATATGGCTTGTACCTTGACCCTCCTCTTCCGGCATTTCCCCCGAGTCCTTCCTTCTTCTCTCTGGTACCCCTGCGGCTTTGAAGCTATCAGCCAGCTCTCTAGCCTTGTTCTCGGCTATCTCAGATTTTAAAAAATCATGGATCATTTCAGCTAATTCTCCATGAGTCTTCGGCGCCTTGTCGTAATTTTTCCAGCTAGCCGAGGCTGAGCCAGGCCATTCCCAAAGGCATTAATCAAGATCTTTTCATCAACATCATCGTCGATCTCTGCGACCTTCTTATGGAAACGCTCGTTGTATTCCTTCACGGTTTCTCCTTTTCGCTGTTTAATGTCCATCAACTCTATTGTTTTCTTTTTTAACCCTCTTACTCGCAGCAAAATATTGCTGGAAATCTTCAGTCAATTGTTTGAAGCTCGTGATGGACTGAGGCTGGTGCGTCTCGTGGAGATCCATCCCAATGCTCTTTTTGAAAGTGTTCCGGGGAACAGATTGCAGAGGGCGAGGGAGCTAATCCCCTGAGTGTTCATGGCGAACATGAATTTTTTGATATGCTGAGCAGGATCTCCAGTCCCGTCATACTTCTCAATTGCCGGGGCGACAAAGTGTGGCGGGAGTTTCGCCTTCCTTATCCGCTCTGAGAAGGGGTACAAGCTCATATCTATTTGATCATCTTCCTCCATCTCTTCTTCATCGATGATTGAATTGCGCTTTCTATCCTTACTTTCCTCCCCATTGCTACCTTTGGAGTCTCTGTTTTTCAATTGCTCAATTGCCTCCGTCATCTCGTCCCATTTTCTTTGGTACTCCTCTCGTCCCTTTGCATCAATTCCTGCTGCAAAGTCTCATTTCCCTCTATGATTTTTTCGTCAATGGATCTGACCAATCCTTTCAGCATGTCTTCTAGATCTTTCTTGGAGATGGCCTCTGGCATCTCCGAACTCATCCCTTTCCCGAGTGGTTGTTATCTTCAACAGCGTTCCTTGATGCTTTCCTTGATCTTGGAGCCATCTTTCGTGTTTCAATCCTGCAAAAAACGTCATTAGTTACTTTAGGATTTCCACTATGAATCGCCGTAGATTACTTCCCTGCTTTTAGGTGGTCTCGTGGTTGCTTCTTGCTGTTCGTTTCCCACAGACGGCGCCAAATGAAACAGTGCACTAATCCTAATGCGACCAAGCTCGATCCAATGCAACAGTACATCTATCCTAGTACGTCTCGATCTAATCTTCTATCCTACCTTACCTGGTTTCAGACACAGAGTTTTGCGAAAGTAGAGAGGGAGAGAGAGAGCTTCTATTAGAATCGAATGCGAGTTTGATTGCCCAATATCACGTGTCTTATTTCATGGGGGTACACCCTTATTTATAGTTTTTTTGGGCCTGGTCCCTTTGGTGCCAGCCTGTATTTTACATGTTTAAGTACAGTTCTACCCCCTCTTTAGTACCTCTGACCGTCCACAAGCGGCCGGTCGAGTAACGTTTTGCTTTGCCTAAGTCCTATTTTCATCCGTCTAAGGCGGCAGGATGCTCTACAAGCCCCTAATCCCATCCGGCCAAAGCGGCCGGATGCTTTACGTGCCTTTAATCTCATCCGGCTAAAGCGGTCGGATGCTTTACGTGCCTGCTTTGGTCCGGCGCCATTTCTTCCCTTCTCATCATGATTTTGCAATAGTACCACCACCATATATCATCTTCAACCTCTTGTAATTCCTAGCTCACTTTGCCAAATCCAAAACTAACACCACCATTCTTCTAGTCTCATCAAGCTCTTCATTTCTATCTTCTCAAAATTCCAAGAGCTCCATTTCGGTTCTAAGAGGAATCTCCATGGGAGGAGATTGAGCTCATCTTTTCACATATTATTGTTCTCCTTTGCTTCAAGGTAAGGAAACTCAAATAAAAACTCCATTTCCCTCATGTTTGTATGTTGACCGAGAATCACCATTGATGGGGTTCTTTATATTGCTTTGTTCTAGCTTCATTTCAACCTTTCACGGACTAGGTGGAGTCCTCTCTTGCTACATAATCAAACTCTCTTTCAAATACCAAGGTAAAACAACTATCTTAATGTTTTAAAACAATGTATAACCTAGGGTTTACAATGAGATGAAGCATAAAGCTTGTATACTCATTTTATCATTTGTATAATGTTTAGAAGTTGACAAGCAACTAAAGCCTTGCCGATTTTTATCAAGGAAACAAGAAAGAAGTTTGTGAGGAAAAGAGGTAAATGTGCTAACCTAATGTAGTTTAATGTCTTAGGATAAATGAGCTTATATTGCTTATGAAAACTACCTAAGGAGCCAATGGTGAATGACTTAGTAAAATGTTCTCAAGGAGACTAGTAAAAGGGCATATGTGTTGTTGAGTGTATTTGCAGGTCAAAGGCAAATATATTGTGGAAATTCAGTGTTTATGATTTGTGCAATTTAAGGGCCTAAGAGCCATGTTATTTAAGGGCCTAAGTGCCAAGCAATTTAAATTATGCACTATATTGTGATGTAGTGTTAAATGAGTGAAGTTTTGTGTACAAGAATGTTCTTGATGGATTTTAGTGTTCTTGGATGTTTAATGGTGAAAATAATGTGTTTTGGCTTGGTAATGTTCTAGGAGAACCCATGTCGAAATTTAGATAATGCATAAGAAGTTTTGGGTGTTTAAAATGTGTTTGGAGAGTTAGGAAGTGTTTAGGGTGGTTAAGTGTTCTACTAGTGAAAGAAACATGCATTAAGGTATTCTAAGATGTAAAAGGACTTAGGCAATGTTTTAGAGGATTTAGAATGCAAATGAGTGCTTTGGGATAGTTCAAGACCATGGTGAGATTGTGTTTAGGACTTGTGCAATGTTGGTGAATAAGAAGAAGTGATGTGTTGCATGGAGGAGCTATAAACTTGTAGAGATATTCAAGGAGTTTAGTTAGGAAGAAAAGATGCTTGGGAGATGATGTTGTAGTGGTGAGAAAACATTTGGGAATAGTGGAAGTTATAGGTATGAAACACCACATAGAAAGTTAGTGAAAAACATTACAAGTGTAAACCTTTTTATAAGAATTTGTGTAATGCTTGAGGAGGATTTTGATGAATGATTTAAGGAGTTAATGGAGGTCTTAAGGTGTGTTTGAAGTGCCCAAATAAGGTTAGAACATACTAGGATATATGAGGTGAAGTTTGGAGTTAAATGGGCATTTAAAACAAGGGTCTGAAGCAACAGACCGACCTTGGGGACCACCCTGCAAGGTCGGTCGAGCTCAGTTTACCCTGCGAGAAAATGGTTTCTGGAATGGACCGACCTTGGGGACGACTTGCAAGGTCGGTCGGGCATGGATTTTTGGTACGGATTGAGTCTCTGGAATTGACCGACCTTGGGACCGGACTTACAATGTCGGTCATGCATAATTTTTGTACGTAGTGAGTCTCGGGAATCAACCGATCTTACGACCGGACATGCCAAGATCGGTCGGGCCTGAGTTTTCAAAGGGAAAAACTCTCGGGAATAGACCGACCTTGAAGACCGAACTTGCAAGGTCGGTCGGAGTAGAATTTTTGACGTAATGTGCTCTGGAATGGACCGACCTTGTGTAAGGTCGGTCGTAAGGTCGGTCGGACCAAAACTTGTAAAAAAAAACAAACAAAGTGGTGGCTTAAGTATTTAACCCTAGGGGGTATAATGTAGGTAATAAAGGATAAGTTTGGGCATTAAAACATGTCATATAACCATGTTAAACACTTAGTAAAATTGAAGTTAAGTAAGTTAATTAACCGACATTCTTAATTATGTATAGAGTGTGGCCTACGGTGAAATCATCGAAGCAAGCACCAAGGTAAGGTTTTCTTGCAGTTTGTTGCCTACCGGTTTACACCGGCTTGTGTGTTGTTTGTTTTTTTTCCTGTATGTTTATGACCTTGTAAGACTTAATTCATGTAATGAGTTTACAGTTGTTCACATTATTGTATTGTGAATGGTGACTCATACCCCTTGTGTGTGACTACAAGACTTAACCCACATGCTGTGATTTGTTATTGAGTTCCAACAGTGAACTTCTAACGAGTGTTAACTGGGGGTGAGGAATCCGGTTGTCCGGTCACGCGTGTAAGTATAAGAGTAGATATCTGTATCAGATTCGACTCTTATGATGTTAAGATTGTTCTCCTTTATTTGGCGTTCGATCTCCCGCTAGCTTCCTCCCAAAGCTTACCTATTCTGACTTATGATCGGTTTTAGTGGGAACTGTGTTTGTGTGGTGTGTTCGGGTCACAATATCCGAACCATCTGTGACTTAAGTTAGTCGTTCGACTAACAGAACGGTAATGAGTGTGTGTAACAAGCTTAACATGAGGGTGAACCATTCTCTAGGCTTCTTATATTGTTTAACCTTCTTGTTTGTTGTTATGGAAAGTGTATTCACTATGTATGTGATGTTGTGCTATGCAATATTGTTGCTATGCCACATGTATATGTTATGTGTTAAAATGAATGCCATGTCATCATGACAATTAGTTGCGCGTATCCCGGTAGCCAATGGGCTGCGCGTTAACCATACCAGCCAAGGGTGCTGACCCCCTCGGGGGCTTCATATTTTTACTTGCAGGATGAGGATCGAGGAAAGCGGAATGGCTATAGATCTAGGCTGTAGAAATACTTTTGGTTATTTTGGATGTTAAGCCCGGGATGCACCTGTGCTCCCGTGGCGTTATATTTAGGTACCGTTTGTGTTACAGTGACGGTCGTTACAGTTGGCAGTGGAGTTTATGTGTATAGTTTATAGTGACGGTTTGTATTAAATACTCGGTAAGTTGGTTATGTATATATGATTGTTAGTACCTAATGCTCGGGAGTCTGATCATCAGACCGGTACACTTGTATTTATTATTCTGCCTTGTTAACCACGTGGGTGGTTACGGCATTGTAGCACCGAAACGTTTAGTTATTGTTTAGTTGTTTAGTTGTTTTTTCCGCTGCGATTTCAGTTATGTTAAGTGATTAGTAGGGGTGTTACCAAAAGTGGTATCAGAGCGAAGTATCGCTCTGATGACTAGAATACCGAGCTTAGGAAACCTAACCACAGTTACCTAAGTGAGCAGTTATGGAAGGTTACCACTAACTAAGTGTGAAGATACCTTGTTGTCGGGGAAACATTACAACCGTTGGAACCGATAAGTGTGCAAGCACAATGCTAATGAATGTTCGTGTGAATTCAGATGTCAGATAAACCACGAGGTCGAGGCCGCCGGGCGCGGCATTGGTGATACTGGGAACCAGGGGGAGAACCCTACGGCGCAAGTCATGGCCGACGCTGTTGCGGCCGCCGTAGCCCAGATGGTCCCACAATTAGTAGCTGCAATTCAGTAGGGGCAACAGCCCGAAGTTCAACCACCACCGCCACCGCCACGAGAGACCAACTGGGTCAAGGCGTTGGCTGATTTGAGACCCCCGTCGTTTCATGGGGAGACCGACCCCCGTAAGCTGGAGGTGTATATCTCCGAGTTGGAGACCGCCTACGAGACCTTGGACATGCCTGCTGGAGCCAAGGTCCGTCTTGCCGCTTACTACCTGAAGGGTTCGGCACAAAGTTGGTGGAAGCTTGTGAGAGAGGACCGGATGGCGGATCCTCAGTTTGGTTGGAGAGAGTATACGGCTCTGCTGCGAGCCAAGTATTATCCTGTGCACGTGCAAGAGGCTAAGCGCCTAGAGCTGGATAGTCTGAGGCAGGGGGATAAGATGTCGGTCGATGACTACTACTGTAACACCCCAACCGTTAATCTCGTCATTACCTCTTAAACTGTTACTAATTACTCCTACTCACGCAGCGGAACTCTAATTACAACGAGGGTGAAACAACGCCGTTAGCCACCCATGTGGCTAACCAGGCCTTTCTTACATACCGTAACGGTCGGATGAACTGGAACAACCGAGTACTTCATACAAATACAATACTCAATTCATATCTCTACTATACCGAGTCTACAATATACGGATGCCGATAACATACTCGGACTTACACCTCATTCAAACGCATAAGTAATTACAATCTAACTACCCATGCTCACAGCAGTCCCCGTCCTACTCTCTCGAACGGTGGTCAGCTTCAAGTACCTGCACACTAAAAACATTCCCCCTAGGGGGTCAGCTTACGCTGAATATGAAATTCGCATATACCGCGTGCTAACCGCGGTACGCCGACTACTTTGGGTCGGATATACATGGAGTTCATTTTAATCAAACAACATGCATCATGGCAATACAATATATCTGTATATCACACAAGGAATCTACATCCAATCACGGAACACGATTCCTAACTAACATAACAATGTTGTTAGTGGTAACTGGTTACTCTTAGGCATTGAGGGTTATTCCTCACTATGCCTTGTTTACTTATTCAATACCTCACCCGCTCTCTCGGGTTACTTATTCGTATACACACCCATTCTCTTGGGCTACTCATTCTTATACTTACCCATTCTCTCGGGTTACCTCATACATATACTCACCCCTTTCTCTCGGGTTATTTATACTCATTATCTCACCCACACTCTTGGTTATTCATACTCGAGCTCTTGTAGATTCTCGAGACACTACAGGTCTCCTACGTCACGCTAGTTACTCTTATTACATACTTAAGCCAAAACTCATGGCTCTCTAGCATAGTCTACTTCCCCGGTTTCGACCCTACTACTCTGGGCCTAGCATGGTGGGAAGGTTCAACTAGCTCACGGAACTCTCTCTTAGTTCCTATCTCTTTTACTTAGGTCCGACTACTCTCGGACTACTCTCATTCCCATACACTCCTCTCTCGGAGTTATATAATATCATGTATATTAGTCTAGAAGCATCATTCTCGATGTTTCTAATGACTTTGGGAACTTTACTTAAATTCGGGTAATCTTAGGTTTTAAGAGTTACCTTTACAATACATATACTCATACTTTCGGTCATATTCTTATACCGGGTAAAACCCTCTTATAGGAGGTCGACATGTCTCAAGGGAGTTACTAATCCCCTAGGTCTCTTTTACCTTCTTTACAAGTTCACATTGTTGGACTAACTTCAATCCTCTCGATGGAGGTTCATTTATCTCTCCACTCATATTTATTCCGTGGATTGTTTCAATAAGGTTTTCTAACCGTTTTCGGGTATTTACTCAACCCGTACATCTCCTCACGTTCTAGGGAGTTCATATGTTTGCGTTATCGTTATTCTTTACTCGATAGCTTGTGTGTGTTTGCATGTTACCATTGTTCGTGAGACTACCCGATCTACGGGTTTCTAGTCAATCACTACTCTCTATGAGTCGGTCTATGCACTATGTTAGACACACCGGCATACAAGTATGTTAGTTCATACAACATACAATAAAGCATACTTAATCAAACAAGGATTATTTTCATGATTTAATCTTGATTAAGCCGGCATAGATTAAGCCGGCAACACACACAAATCAGAGTAACTCGGTTAGCATACGGCATGAGAAAAATCATACCTTTCACCGGGGTTTTTACTTTTACCGTGTCATCTCACCAAGCTCGGGTCACGCACGGTTCTCTGATAATGTTTCAACATTATTATTAATACTAATATCATACGGAACATAATAAAATGTTACTCCCGTAGTTACCCCGTTATCCCGTTTTCTCGTTTTACTTTTATTAATTTGAGTTCTCACTTCTCAATCACTTCTAACACTTTCTCACACTTCCAAGGGCCTTTACATGTCACCAAACAAGGCCTTAACATCTTATAACATCATTAACATTCAAACCCCCATCATTTAAAACCTTTAAAATGCTCTCTGTAGGTTTCTGGGGGTGGTCCGGGACTTGGTCCTTACCCTAAGTCCCGGACCAACTGAAGATGCAACTCTTGGCGAATTTTCTACCATGGTCCGGGACCTTGTCCCTATCCCAAGTCCCGGACCAACATGGTTGTTCACTCTCGACATAAAAATAGGGGGTGGTCCGGGTCCTTGTCCATGGACTAGGTCCCGGACCCTGCTAAAACCTGCAACTCACATTATTTTTTCAACCCCATTTCAATCCTTAATCCACACCCAATCTTCCCATAATCTTTCCACAAGATTCCTACATGTTTAACCACCTTAAAACATGCTCTAAACCTCTTCAAATCATGGGTTAAACCCTTACTCAATTTCTTACTCAAAATCACAAATTTTTTTGCATTCTTGTTTCAACAACTTGCACACTTGTGCATTTTTCTAACTTCTACTTCTCCTCAACTCTTTGCATTATGTTCTCTTTCATTTTGACCATTCCTTATCTTCCAACATAATGCACATCTCATACCAAGTTCCAAGACTCACTCTTAAAGCCTTAAATCTCCTTTGTTTTCTAAAACTCCTAAGGCATTTACACACCCCCTTTTGCTACAGATTTTTGCACGTCTCACCACAATCATCCTCTCATATTCTTGGTGATCATTTACCCAATTCAAACTCCAACAACACCTAGCTAACTCCAGGTTATTCTCCACACAAACATCACTTAAACCACTTAGGTTTCCACATAAATTTTGCCATAACTTGGCTACTTCTCCAACATTGCCCAAACTCATACCACCATTTAAATCATCCTAAAACTAGCCAAACCACAAGGGTTCTATCAGCACTCAATTTCCTCATTAATCAAGCAAAACTCATTAAACACCATAAAGCATAATTCATCATATACATAGCTCCCAAAACAAGCATTAACTCACAAAGGCTTTCTCACTTGCATTATTTCTAAGCAAGCACATTATCACCACAACTCAAAGGGGTTCATTCATCTTATTAACCCTTCCCAAATACTAATAACACTTAGTTAAGTTTCTTACCTTAAATTTTTCTTAAGTTTCCTTTTATTTCTCTTCTCCTCTTCTCCCCCTTCCTTCAAAATCGGCCACGGCAATTCATTTGCCCACTTCTCTAGCCACATTCAAATTGCAAAATAAGCACCAAGGAGCTCCCTTAGGCTTGCCAATAAACTAAAATTCACAAGGATGCTTAAAGCACCAAATTAGGTTTTACCTTTGGAATTTCTTGAATGGTTTCAACTCTTGAATCTTAAGAGGGACTCCCACCACCATTAAAGCTTGGAGAATATCTCAAACAAGGAAGAAAAGCTAGTCATTACCAAAAGCCAAAATCGGCCAAGGTGGAAAATGGAGAAACATGACTTTTTCATGGATATTTTTACCTTGCTAGAAAGGGGAAACTTCAAGCTTCAAGTTTATGTGCTTTTCTCCTCAAATGGGCAACACCCATGAAAATGAACTTCAAGCTTTTGGGATTTTGAAAAGAGGGAAAGGTAGAGTTTGATGAGAGGAGTTTAAATATGCGATTATTTTTCAATTCGAGCAAGGATGAGACTTGAGCAAGGAGAAGAAGATGGAGAACCCTTGTTGAGCTCCCATGTCGCACAGCACCAGAGAGGGAGGAAGGGAATCGTGGAGAAGGAGAAAGAAAGAAGAAGGAGGGAAAGTGAGAGGAAAGAGAGTGAGGGAATAGTTTTATGTTTTTACTTTTTACTTTTCTCTCTCCTCCTTTACTTTCTTTCTTTCTTATTTGCTAACTAATAACATGAGAGGGGGAGGCTTCTTATTTAATAAACCGGCCCCCACTAGCTAGTTTAAGCTGGAGCGTTTTTCAGTTTCTGACAGAAAACGCTCGTTATTTACCCGTTTGGCACTCTTCACTAACCGGGCCCGTTTTTTGGATTTTTCTCTCGTTCTTTATTTTTAATGGTTATTAAGCTTCCATTAATACTTAATTATAGTTATTTAATCAACTATAATTTTTACGGGTCCGTTTGACCACTTAAAGTCACGTTTTCGGGTTTTCTCGAAAAACGTGCTTTTAAAACTCCGTTAGCGTTTTAATCCATTATTTGGATCCGTTTTCTTCGGGAATCATTCCCGTATACTTATTAGGCCTAAAGCCTTAGGAATCCATCTCGGACCCTCTCGAGATCATGTATCTCTTATACTCATTTAACGCGCATTTTAGCGTTTTTCGCTTTTCAAGCGTTTTCTCTTTTCTTTTGGTTTTATTTCCTTTACCATACTCTTTAGGCACCATTAGGCCTTTTATAATCATATTAGAGTAATTTAATCGCCATTTTTAGATCCGGGGTATTAAAATCTACCCCCTTAGGAACTTTGTCCTCAAAGTTGGTGAATCTAGATGGTTACTCTCATGGCATTCAATGCCAAGGTTATAGTACATGTATAACCCTACTGACTCCGCAAGTCAGTCTCGTTTCATACTACACATACCACACACATATCACACAGCATGTATAGCAATCAAAAATACTTTTTGTTCTCTCTCCATGGAATCGGTCCAAAGACAAGAAGGCACTACAGTCCTCGAATCCATGTTGAGTGATATACTACTGATCCCTCAGGTACCGGTCACGTTGAACACTTACTCTTTCTGGTTCACGGCCGTTTCATGACAAATGGGCACTTACTCTCTCTGCCCACGGTCCCTTCGGTTCTGATCAAAACATTACACATATACATATCCTCAGGCACTCTGGTTGACTCACTCAACACAGGAACATCTCAGGGTACTACTCTCCCGTCCTGCTGCCTTTGGAAAAATCACACACTGACCCGCCCCAACCGGTCACTTAGGGCCGCCGCACGTACGGTGCAATGGTTTCAAAACTAATACACGCCCACCGTTCTACCGGTCATCAAGACTTAAGGCCACAACCATCGGCGGGTGATAGCGGTTTCAAAACCAGTTTCTGTTTCCATCTTCATACTTGAAGAAATTCTTTTTCAAAATCTATTGAAAATTCTTTTTAAAACATCACACAACTCCAAATCAAATTTATGGTAGCTGTATCTTTTCTTAGCGTGATTACTTGTGACCACTTATAGGGAGCTTCAAGAATCATCCACCCTGATGTGATCAGCATCAGTGTTGAACTATCCTTCCACCCCAATTTGTGTTCGTTTTCCCTTGACCGCTAGCAGACCAAGTTCCACCTCCCACGTCAGTTTCAAACAATCAGATAGACAAACATTTTCGTTTTCTATCTTTTACTCTTTCTAGTCATATTCATAAAACAATCTGTTTCCAATTTATCTTTATCATGGAACTTAGTCATCCATTATTCTCAATTTGTTTCACTTACCTTGCCTAGGCATTCCATAATTGTGGCCTCATTAGTCAAATTATTACTCAACTTAAAACATGCAACATACAACTCCAAAGGATGGAACTCACTCCATCAATCATTCTCAAATAAAATCACCTAGGGAACTCACTCCCTCTTAGGTTACACATCGTTTCATGCCGATTCATACTCATCATAACTCATGTCTAATCTCACTAGACATATATTATAGGGATTCTCATTCCCTAGGAATCTCTACTCCTCTTTTCATATTTATCATATACTCGTTACTTGCCTCACTCATGCACAATAATCATTATTACACAATGAATGGGTACATATGTTTATGTAACATAAGTTCCAATCATCAAAACAATTTCTTTTTGTGCTATGCACATAGTAGTTTACGCACCAATACGTAAAACATACTCTAAGCGGTTTCTCGCCCTACCCCCCTTAAAAGGGGTTACGCCCGCGTAACCAACCATATGTTATCACTAAACATTGGTTCATTAATTCGAGTATTATGAAGTGTTTTAACTTCAGTACGGTTAATTAACTCATAACCGGGTTCGGTTCTAGCCTCTAAGGCTTCAAGGGGTTTATGATATAGGTATACTTAACCCTGAATCACGGTCCACAAGCTTCTGCTGCGTGACCTGATAACTAGAGCTTAATTCGCTCTTTGGTATTCTCCATGTATTTCAATCGTCGCTTGGTATCTCTTACCGTATGCGAATTCGATGAATTTTAGATTGTCTCACCAGTTCTCTGGGAATCTACTTCGTATAACACTGTATACCTTTGTGATTATTCACTTATTTTTCCCGACTTGTTGTCGGTTGAGGTCAAGCTACTACTTAGCATGTAGTGCTTCCTCGTTTAATAGTGGCTCATGGATTATGTTGTTGTGGTTTCTTTCTGTGCCAGAGTTTCTTCATTCATACTACTCTGCGTTTTTCCACATATCGATCCTGGGCCCTGTGGGTTACTGCCCACGTTCTTTGTGCATCTTTGGCCAATGGCCGCACGGTTATCTCTCTAGATTCTCACTCAACAGGCTTCGTTGACATTTCTCAATTCCTGGCTCTCCACTTGATCATTACCGCACAAGTGCAATACCAAACCAAACACTCAGTCATATAGAGTGCAGAAGCGTAAACCCTTGACAGTAAATCTCTCATGAGATAGGAATGATCATGTCTTCTTTACCACATTTCTTCATCAACTCTAATCACTATCTGAATATACTTTTACAATGGTCGCTTACTGCGCACCTTGGTCTTTCTCATTTCTATGGCATCCGCTACTACTTTAGCTTCCGCCCGGTGTTCTCGCCATTTACACGATGGCTTGCCATTCACTTGGCTCAACAACATACGCTATTCTTAAAATCTCTCTGCGCACTTGCGCGCTGCTTACTCTGCAGTTCATATGGCACACATACAGTGTTTACTACTCAACTGATTACTCTTCGGTCTAGAATTGCTGCAATCGAGGTTCCTCTTTACACTCTACTATAGTTCATATACTCATTGGCAATATACACATGCTCAAGTTTTACTACACCGCTCTAGCGGTTTCACATTACATACTTAGGTGGTAGCCTTTCTCTGGAGGATTCACACAATTACCGCTCCGTAGGCTCCACAATAACAAGTGGTGTCCCCACTCTAAGGTAGTGGTTCGTGCTCCACAATAATTCTTATGCCTTTATGCATATGTTTTACAACGTTTGGATCTACGTATTGTAGTTGGTTTTATCGGCTTACAAGCCACCTTACCTCGATTCATGCTCATGCGGCTGTTTATATAGGTTTCTTCTTCTCCGTATGCCACTAAATGGTTAGGAGGTATTTCTGGCTCTTTGATATGGTTGTCTTATCACACTTCCGGACATGGAAGGCCCTTTTTGTATTTTAATATTAACTCATGCCCTCTGGCAATTTAGGGTATCCCGTGTTACGAGGGATCCCTTCGGGTTCTACCCGAGTGTTTGCTTAACACTTGTGTTCTCAACACGATGTTTCGTTCAACTACTGTTGACTTCGGTACCCTTCATGGATTGCTCCGGGTGTTATTGAGTCGTGCCATTACATCCGCTTTGAACTCATGTGTATGTTCAGACTCTTACTCCGCCTTGCGGTTATGTATATTTTTGACATATCCCCTTTGGGTTGTAACATCTCCCGTTATTGGGTAGAGTATTAGTACTTTTCCTCTACCTACTTAATTAGGTCGTTATTCTCTTAGTGAGATATACTGTGGGAATTCTATCCCGTTTATCAAACATTGATGTGATCAATTAAGGCATTCATCTTACTGCTTACACTGGTATCCATTCCAGTTATTAGGTATTTCCTCCTTGATTTATGAGACTTATCCAATGTCTATACTTAATACTCTGTGCTTCTCGCACTTATTAACTATATATCCTTAGGTTCGTCTGTTATAACCCAAGATTTGGTTATAATTTTATTTCGTTACTATGGTTCATTAAGATGGTCTATTCTGAATTTAGGACACGGAAGTCCTTATTAAAGAAGCCGGGGGCGAGGAGGTCTTTTATTTTCTATCAAATTTATCAGGTGAGGATAATACTTAATTCATTTTCTTTTTCCCTCATTAATTACCCTCACTTCTAATCACGTTCTCACGATCGTTTACGCTCTCCTTCTCGCTCAGTTGGAAACCCTTCTCCCTTCTCTCTCTCTCTCTCAATTTTCTCTTCACGCTTTGTTCTTCTCCATCTGTCCAAGTGCTGCTGTTTGGGAATTCGAGTCCTGCTGTGAATTCGTCGTCTCCGTCGCAATTCGCATTCTGTTCAAGGTATAGTGTTCAGCCCTCTCAGTTCTACAGTTGCGTTGATTTCACGTTCTGATTCGTTCTCTGCAATCTGGTTATGATTCAGCGGTTCTTCTCGACTTCTTCATCGGGTTCATCTGCTGTGGACTGCTCTGTAATCTGTAGACAGATTCAGGTGAGGGTTTTGATTCCGTTTTCGTTTCAGATTTTGGATTGTGGACAGTTTCTGATTGTGGTGTTCGTTCTCTGCGTCGTTGTGAGTTTTCAGTGGCTGTCTGATTGCATTCTGGGTCTGCGTTCTGCTGTGTCTCTGCGTTGGAGCGATCGTTGTTCAGATTCGAAGAGAATTCTCTGTTGTAATTGAGGTAGGTGGCTTCGGATTCGATCCGTGTGTTCAGCCTTGGGAGTTTGGGTTCTGCATTTATTCAATGATTTGATCTTGTGTTTGTGTGTGGTTTAATGTCTGTTTAATGTCATTTCAATGGATTAACCCCCAAGGTTGTTTTGTAAATGTGTGTGTTGATTTGGATTGGTTTTTGTGCCTCTGTTCGTGTGAATTCGCTTCTCTGATTTCTGAGGTTTCGGCATGTCCGAACTTCCGTCCGAGCTTTGAAGTTCGGACATGCCCTTCTGCGCCTAATCTTTTGAAAATCTTCGCTGTGTCCGAACTTCCGTCCGAGCTTTGAAGTTCGGACACAGCCTTCTGCATTCTCTGATTTTGGCTTCGACTTGTGTCCGAACATGGATGTCTGGACCAAGTTCGGACTCTCCACGTTCTGTTTTCCGAAGAATGTCCGAACATCCGTCCGAACTTGGATGTTCGGACACCTCTGACTCTCCATCTGTTTTAAGGTTCGACTTGTGTCCGAACTTTGATGTCCGGACACAAGTTCGGACATCTGTCTGATTTCGCCTTCTGAGTCTCGACTTGTGTTCCGAACATCGATGTCCGGACACAAGTTCGGACAGGCTACTGTTTTGGCCATAACTTGCTCGTTTGAGCTCCGTTTTTGACTTCTGTTTGCGGGGTTGGATTCCCCTTCTGATTTCCAAGCTATCTATGGGCTTTCTGGTGCCTTTGGTGCACATATGCTTATCTGTATTTAAGCTTCTGTTTTGGGACCTAGTTATCTCTGTGTCTGAGCCTTTGGATGGCTGGTTACGCTGTCTCGTAGCGCGCTATGTAGGATCCTTCTGTTCACGGGTGATGTTCCCCTTCTGTTCACGGGTGTTTACGCCTGTTCTGTTTACGAGTGAGGTTTCCTCGTTCTGTTCACGAGTTGGTTGCTCGTTCTGTCTGTATGCTGTGATCGCTATGTCCCACCCTGTTTTCTGTCTGCTTCTGCTCTGTTAGTCCCTTAATGATTGGACTTCTGTTTCTGATTTCTGATATATTTGTGGATTCTTGACTCCTTCTGATTTGTCAATATTCTGTAAATTTTGAGCATGATGGTTGATGAAGTTGGTCATCTACTGGGCATAGTTGTGTGCTCATTCCCCTACTTCTAACGCTTTTGCAGATTGATTAGCGAGGATCGTCTTCCCTCTGCTTCTGGAGTTTAGTTTCTTTGTTTTTTTAGTTCTCTTGAGACTTTTGTATTTGGATTGGTGAGCCTTTGGGCCTCTTTGTTAGTTTCCGCTTCTGATATTAGTTTGGTGGGTTCTGTAATACTTTTGGATGTAGCAACATCTCTTGTTATATTTTACTTAAGTATTCTGTTTTGGGCCTTATTTGGATATGTGTTTAAAATCGTTCTTTTAGAGCCTTGCGTTATTATGTAATAATACGCGGCGTGTAATACCCCTAACTCCTAGGCAGTGTTTGGGGGTGTTTACATTTAGTGGTATCAGAGCTCTGGGTTCTAATCTGCTGGGATTTTAAGTTAGCCAGTCAGTCAGAAATGTCAGTGTTAGTGTCGGAGTCTAACTGTCTGCTGTTGGACTTTCAAATGCCGCCAAGGAGAGCGAATAACCCTCCAGGGAATGTTGCTGATGCTGTTCAGCAATTCATGACGCAGCTCATGCAGACCATGGCTGCAGGGGGCGGTCCAGCTGGAGGAGGACCAGCTGGCGGAGCAGGCCCGGCTGGGGCAGATGCTGGAGGGAGAACGTGAAGGCGCTTTAGGAGTTCATGAAGCTGAAGCCGCCGTCGTTCGATGGGGCAGGAGACCCCCAGGAGGCTAGCCACTGGTTGTCGGTGGAGGATTTGCTTCGAGTGATGGGCTCTGAGGAGGAGCAGAAGGTCGACTTCGCCACCTTTCTGTTCAAGGCCGAAGCCAAGGAGTGGTGGAGGTCAGTTATGGGGAAGTTCCCACAGCCTTGGACGTGGGAGCAGTTCATTGGGGAGTTCAACAAGCATTTCTACCCCGACGTCTACAAGGATCAGCGCATCCTGGAGTATAACCGACTACGCCAGGGTCGGGATATGAGTGTGGAGGAGTACGTCCGGAAATTCATCAGCCTGTCTAAGTTTGCACCTGAGCCTGACGAGCATAGGAAGGCCAGGAAGTTTGAGAGCGGCCTGAGGCCGGATATCCGATCTGCTGTGACGCCGCTGCGTCACAAGACCAGGGATGTCAGGGATTGCTGATGTCGCCCTGTTGGTAGAGGCTGACTTGAGAGGTCGCCAGTCTGGAGGGAAGGACCAGAAGAGGAAGCAGAGGTCCGATGACAGTGATGGGAGGATCAGTTCTGCTTCTCAGAGAAGCAGTCTACTGGAGACCGCTCTGGGGGGACCGTTCGCGAGACAAGGTTTCGTCTTCATCAGCTACCCGCTCCGAAGTGCCGGGTCTGCGGCAAGTTTCATAGAGGCCAGGACTGCTACAGGAAGTCTGGAGCCTGCTTCAAGTGTGGGTCCTTGGAGCATAGGATTGCTGATTGCCCTCAGGCTGAGAGAGCAGAGGTAGCTCTGGAGGTGGAGCTGGGGATCTACATCTGGGTCTAGAGATCGAGACCGGCTGAGCAGAAGAAGCCCCAGGCCAGGCCAGAGTGTACGCGATGGCTGGAAGAGAGAGACCGATCGACTGACAGAGTTGTCACAGGTATCTCCAGCTGTCATCTCGTTCTGTTTTCTATTTGTTTGACTCTGGAGCCACCCACTCTTTTATTTCTGCTGAGTTGGTGGGTGAGCTCGGTTTGCCTGTTGTGCCTCTGGGTGTTGAGTTATGTGTGCATAGTCCATTAGTTAGGGACTCCTCTATGCTGTTAATTCTGTTTGCAAAGATAGTCCTGTGGTAGTCAGAGATAGGACTCTGTGTGCTAACCTCATCCCGATGGAGATGACTCTTTTGATGTGATTTTGGGCATGGATTGGCTTGCTGCGCACCATGCCCATATTGATTGTGCTGCTTCGAGAGTCACTTTCGAGGAGCCGGCCAGCCCCGTTTGATTGTAGCAGGGAATGGACTCCCGTGCTCGCCGCCAGTCATATCAGCTATGCAGGCGTTCCGTTTTCTGAGGAAGGGATGCCAGGGATATCTGTGCTACATACATCCTTGAGGTTCGCAAGGATGCGAAGTTGGAAGAGATTCCAGTGGTCAGAGACTTCCCCGACGTGTTCCAGGACGATGTGCCTGGGCTTCCCCCTGTCAGAGAGGTGGAGTTCTCAATCGAGCTCGCACCTGAGACTCAGCCCTTTCGAAGGCCCCATACCGTATGGCGCCTGCTGAGCTCAAGGAGCTGAAGGTCCAGTTGCAGGAGCTGCTGGATAAGGGCTTCATTCGCCCTAGTGTGTCGCCTTGGGGAGCGCCAGTGTTGTTTGTAAAGAAGAAGGACGGTAGCATGCGGTTGTGCATTGACTACAGGGAGCTCAACAAGGTTACCATTAAGAATAGGTATCCTCTCCCACGCATAGACGACTTGTGTCGACCAGTTAGCAGGAGCTAAGGTGTTTTCGAAGATCGATCTGAGGTCGGGATATCATCAGCTGAGGATAAGGCAGATGACGTGCCTAAGTCCGCTTTCAGGACTCGTTATGGACACTACGAGTTCCTAGTGATGCCATTCGGGTTGACGAATGCGCCGTCAGTTTTATGGATATGATGAACAGAGTCTTCAAGCCGTTTTTGGACCAGTTCATTGTAGTTTTCATCGATGACATCTTGGTGTATTCAAGAGTACTGAGGAGCACGAGGAGCATTTGAGGACCGTTCTCCAGACTCTGAGGGAGAACGAGTTGTATGCGAAGCTGAAGAAGTGCGAGTCTGGCTCGATCAGCTGGTATTCTTGGGACATGTGGTCTCCAAGGATTGTATCTCTTCGTGGACCCGGAGAAGATTCGAGCTATTACTGAGTGGGCCAGGCCTACTAATGTCGGAGATATTCGTAGCTTCCTTGGACTAGCGGGCTACTATCGCAAGTTTGTGGAGGGCTTCTCCAAGTTGGTGATTCCGTTGACTCGTCTGCTGCAGAAGGATGTGAAGTTTGAGTGGAGCGATGCCTGTGAGCAGTGTTTTCTGGAGCTGAAGAAGAGGTTGACTACTGCGCCGATCTTGACTCTTCCGGAGGGGACCGAGGGTCTTGAGGTTTTCTGTGATGCGTCCCATAGGGGACTTGGATGTGTTCTGATGCAGCAGGGGAAGGTAGTAGCATATGGCTCTCGTCAGTTGAAGCCATATGAGAAGAACTATCCGACCCACGATCTGGAGCTGGCTGCGGTGGTCTTTGCGTTGAAGATTTGGAGGCACTACTTGTATGGGGCAGCGTGCAAGGTGTATACGGACCATAAGAGCCTCAAGTATCTGTTCACTCAGAAGGAGTTGAACTTGAGGCAGAGGAGATGGCTGGAGTTGTTGCACGATTATGACTTAGAGATCCTCTACCATCCGGGTAGGGCGAATGTGGTTGCTGATGCGCTCAGTAGGAGGGGTCCGTCTGGGACTGTTTGTGCTTTGTCCGGTGTGGAGAGGTCTGCTCAGGAGTTGCAGCGCATGGGTATCTGGGTTGTCCGTCCAGAGAGGTCTGGGATTTTAGCAGCACTGCAGGTTCAGCCTACCTTGATCGACCGGATCAAGGCCAGTCAGGAGCTTGATGCCAGTCTGTGTAAGATCAGAGAGAGTTTGTCTGCTGGTCAGGAGTCCGAGTTCCGGGTTTCAGAGGATGGCTGCCTGAGGTTCAGAGGCCGTGTTTGTGTGCCGGCAGACGCGTTGAGGCGTGAGATCATGCAGGAGGCCCATGGAGCTCCTTACTCGGTACACCCAGGAGGTGTGAAGATGTACCGGGATCTGCGTGAGACTTTCTGGTGGAGCAATATGAAGAGGGACATCTCCGACTTTGTATCCAGATGTAGGACCTGTCAGCAGGTCAAGGCCGAGCATCAGAGACCAGCTGGTTTGCTTCAGCCTCTTCCCGTTCCGGAGTGGAAGTGGGAGAGCGTCGGTATGGATTTTGTCATGGGACTGCCTAAGACTCCGAGGGGTTTCGATGCAGTTTGGGTCATTGTGGACCGGCTCACGAAGAGCGCTCACTTCCTACCTGTCAGGAAGACTTCAGTTTGCACCGTTTAGCCCAGTTGTACATTGATGAGATAGTACGTCTGCATGGGGTTCCGGCTTCGATTGTGTCTGACAGAGATCCGAGGTTTGTGTCCAGGTTCTGGCAGAGTTTGCATCAGGCTTTGGGGACGAAGTTGTCTTTCAGTTCAGCTTACCATCCTCAGTCAGACGGGCAGACAGAGAGGACGAATCAGGTCCTAGAGGACATGCTCAGGGCATGTGTGCTCGACTTTGGGGGCAGCTGGGATCAGCACGTGGCACTGATAGAGTTCGCGTACAATAACAGCTTTCAGACCAGTATCGGGATGGCTCCCTTTGAGGCCTTGTATGGCAGGAGGTGCAGATCACCCATCTGTTGGGATGATCTGAAGGAGAGAGCTGTGATTGGTCCAGACTTGGTTCAGGATGCTGTGGGCAAGATTCAGTCTATCAGAGAGCGTCTGCTTGTGGCTCAGAGTCGTCAGAAGAGTTACGCCGATCAGAGGAGACGACCTCTAGAGTTTGAGGTGGGCGACCATGTGTATCTGAAGGTTTCTCCTGTGCGAGGAGTCGTTCGTTTTGGGAAGAGAGGCAAGCTTAGCCCTCGTTTTGTGGGTCCTTTTGAGATCCTAGAGAGGATCGGACCGGTTGCCTATCGTTTGGCTCTGCCTCCGTCTTTAGCAGCAGTGCACAGTGTTTTCCACGTTTCCATGCTGAGGAAGTACATTCCGGACCCATCTCATGTGATCGACTTCAGTCCGCTTCAGTTGAGGGAGGACTTCACGTTTGAGGCAGTTCCTTTGAGGATTTTGGCGCGGGATGTCCGCAAGCTCAGGAGTAAGACCATGCCCTTGGTGAAGGTGCAGTGGTCGGGTCAGTCAGAGGAAGAGGCGACCTGGGAGGTCGAAAGCGAAGTCGTTCTAAGTTTCCCGCCCGTTTCGAGCAGTAGGTATGTTTTAATTTCGAGGACGAAATTCTTTTAAGGGGGAGGTGATGTTATAACCCAAGATTTGGTTATAATTTTATTTCGTTACTATGGTTCATTAAGATGGTCATTCTGAATTTAGGACACGGAAGTCCTTATTAAAGAAGCCGGGGGCGAGGAGGTCTTTTTTCTATCAAATTAATCAGGTGAGGATAATACTTAATTCATTTTCTTTTTCCCTCATTAATTACCCTCACTTCTAATCACGTTCTCACGATCGTTTACGCTCTTCTTCTCGCTCAGTTGGAAACCCTTCTCCCTTCTCTCTTCTCTCTCAATTTTCTCTTCACGCTTTGTTCTTCTCCATCTGTCCAAGTGCTGCTGTTTGGGAATTCGAGTTTCTGCTGTGAATTCATCGTCTCCGTCGCAATTCGCATTCTGTTCAAGGTATAGTGTTCAGCCCTCTCTCAGTTCTACAGTTGCGTTGATTTCACGTTCTGATTCGTTCTCTGCAATCTGATTATGATTCAGCGATTCTTCTCGACTTCTTCATCGGGTTCATCTGCTGTGGACTGCTCTGTAATCTGTAGACAGATTCAGGTGAGGGTTTTGATTCCGTTTTCGTTTCAGATTTTGGGTTGTGGACAGTTTCTGATTGTGGTGTTCGTTCTCTGCGTCGTTGTGAGTTTTCAGTGGCTGTCTGATTGCATTTCTGGGTCTGCGTACTGCTGTGTCTGCGTTGGAGCGATCGTTGTTCAGATTCGAAGAGAATTCTCTGTTGTAATTGAGGTAGGTGGCTTTCGGATTCGATCCGTGTGTTCAGCCTTGGGGAGTTTGGGTTCTGCATTTACTCATCGATTTGATCTTGTGTTTGGTGTGGTTTATGTCTGTTTAATGCCATTTCAATGGATTAAACCCCCAAGGTTGTTTTGTAAATGTGTGTGTTGATTTGGATTGGTTTTTGTGCTCTGTTCTTGTGATTCGCTTCTGATTTCTGAGGTTTTCGGCATGTCCGAACTTCCGTCCGAGCTTTGAAGTTCGGACATGCCCTTCTGCGCTTAATCTTTTGAAAATCTTCGCTGTGTCCGAACTTCCGTCCGAACTTTGAAGTTCGGACACAGCCTTCTGCATTCTCTGATTTTGGCTTCGACTTGTGTCCGAACATGGATGTCCGGACACAAGTTCGGACTCTCCACGTTCTGTTTTCCGAAGAATGTCCGAACATCCGTCCGAACTTGGATGTTCGGACACCTCTGACTCTCCATCTGTTTTAAGGTTCGACTTGTGTCCGAACTTTGAAGTCCGGACACAAGTTCGGACATCTGTCTGATTTTGCCTTCTGAGTCTCGACTTGTGTCCGAACATGATGTCCGGACACAAGTTCGGACAGGCTACTGTTTTGGCCATAACTTGCTCGTTTGAGCTCCGTTTTGACTTCTGTTTGCGGGGTTGGATTCCCCTTCTGATTTCCAAGCTATCTATGAGCTTTCTGGTGCCTTTGGTGCACATATGCTTATCTGTATTTAAGCTTCTGTTTTGGGACCTAGTTATCTCTGTGTCTGAGCCTTTGGATGGCTGGTTACGCTGTCTCGTAGCGCGCTATGTAGGATCCTTCTGTTCACGGGTGATGTTCCCCGTTCTGTTCACAGGTGTTTACACCTGTTCTGTTTACGAGTGAGGTTTCCTCGTTCTGTTCACGAGTTGGTTGCTCGTTCTGTCTGTATGCTGTGATCGCTAGTGTCCCACCCTGTTTTCTGTCTGCTTCTGCTCTGTTTAGTCCCTTAATGATTGGACTTCTGTTTCTGATTTCTGATATATTTGTGGATTCTTGACTCCTTCTGATTTGTCAATATTCTGTAAATGTTTTGAGCATGCTGGTTGATGAAGTTGGTCATCTACTGGGCATAGTTGTGTGCTCATTCCCCTACTTCTAACGCTTTTGCAGATTGATTAGCGAGGATCGTCTTCCCTCAGCTTCTGGAGTTTAGTTGCTTTGTTTTTAGTTCTCTTGAGACTTTGTATTTGGATTTGAGCCTTTGGGCCTCTTTGTTAGTTTCCGCTTCTGATATTAGTTTGGTGGGTTCTGTAATACTTTTGGATGTAGCAACATCTCTTGGTTATATTTTACTTAAGTATTCTGTTTTGGGCCTTATTTGGATATGTGTTTAAGTTCGTTCTTTTAGAGCCTTGCGTTATTATGTAATAATACGCGGCGTGTAATACCCCTAACTCCTAGGCCAGTGTTTGGGGGTGTTACATCGTCACCTTACTGGATTCCAGACTCCTTAGCTTCGTAAACTTCTTTGTGTTCTTCGATCATTTGAGATGTCCAACTGTCTTGGTTTGGTTTGGCTCTTTAGTCCGTAGTATGGAGTGGGCTACTTCCCGTGTTCCGTACTCTACTTGTATACATACATGGAGTATCTTATTGATACGTTGCCACTTACCCGACTAACTCATAATTGGTCTGTCAGGCCCGCAAGCTCCTTCGGAGTGCGGTCGTTCCATGTCTCGTTTAGTATACCGTAGTGTCGGTCACGCCTAGGTGAAGTATTCTGTCGCCAACTCCTCTTAAATCGTCCTATGATAACTTACCGTGATTCTCTGGTTTGGTTTTAAAATTCGGGGGTTTTTGGAAAATTCTCTATTTGAAAGAAAAATTTGAGTTGAAAATAAAATCTCCACGGCATTTCAATGCCGGTTGCTTCTTACTAAGTCTGATTTCTTGCAGACTGGCATGTTCTTTATACCGTGGTCAGGCCTTTAGGCCTTTCCAAGGTTTCGTTTCAGAATTCTTAGGGTTTGTGGTGCTATATTGGCTTCTCTTGCCGTCTTGGTACTTGCTAAGTACTGGTCGCTTGTCAAAGCTCTTCTTAAAAGTCCCGTTAATTCTGCACTTGCCGTGGCAAGTGCGCGGTACAGGCGGTTTTTTTTAGGTTAACTCATACCGGTCACGGTATTGTTCACATTGTATTTGGTAGCCTCGTTGGCTCTTCCTTGATCCCCTAGTTGGATAACTGCTCCTTGGAGCCGATTCTCATTCCTCTGACATGACTGTCGTTCATTTAGGTGCTCCTCCACTCTCGGAGTTCCTTAATTACTTTAATTCTAGGCTTTACCTCGTTGCTCGTTCCCACGTCTTTACTGTGGTTACCGAGGTTTAACTTATTTAGGTACCACTTTGGTAGTCCTATTCGGGTATATCCCGTAGCTATGCTCGTAGCTGTCTAAGCTGTGCCCGTTAGGTATTGCAACCTCTTCGGGTGTGGCAGGGTGGGTGTATCTACTCTTGACTAGATTCTTAGTCGGTTAGTGTACCATTGTGGTTTTATTTAGTTATGGCGGTCCGTAGACTTGTGTCTCGGTTTTTGTTAGTTCTCATAAGTCCGTCTGGTCGCACGATTGGTGCATCCTTCTCACTGCTGCTCGACCAACTGGGTTCTCGCGACTGCTAAGCATGTCGCCCCAGGCTGCCACAAATTCTGGTCTCCTTGGATTAGGATGTCTCGACCTTTCGTCATTGCATGCAGTTATTGTCGTTCCAGCGGCTTCCGTCTCCGGGGTTTCCGGTTCTCGGGATCCACCGCATGGCAGATTCTGGTTCATATTGATACATTAATTAAATAACTGCCAGGTCGGGTTTCCCGTCTCTTTGGCGTTCTTTCCGAGCTTTTAATGCGGGGGTTGTGGAGGGCGGGTCTGGTATTGTAGGTATCCAGATCATACTGGAAGTTCCTATCTAGCGCATCTCTCACGCTACCACTCAACCCTTAGCCCTAAGTCTCTATATCCTAACTCGGTATTTCCTAAGCTCGGTATTTCCAGTCATCAGAGCGATACTTCGCTCTGATACCATTTTTGTAACACCCCAACCGTTAATCGTCATTACCTCTTAAACTGTTACTAATTACTCCTACTCACGCAGCGGAACTCTAATTACAACGAGGGGTGAAACAACGCCGTTAGCCACCCATGTGGCTAACCAGGCCTTTCTTACATACCGTAACGGTCTGATGAACTGGAACAACCGAGTACTTCATACAAATACAATACTCAATTCATATCTCTACTATACCGAGTCTACAATATACGGATGCCGATAACATACTCGGACTTACACCTCATTCAAACGCATAAGTAATTACAATCTAACTACCCATGCTCACAGCAGTCCCCGTCCTACTCTCTCGAACGGTGGTCAGCTTCAAGTACCTGCACACTAAAAACGTTCCCCCTAGGGGGTCAGCTTACGCTGAATATGAAATTCGATATACCGCGTGCTAACCGCGGTAC
The DNA here is from genome assembly GCA_023374045.1 of Limonium bicolor. Lineage (NCBI taxonomy): Eukaryota > Viridiplantae > Streptophyta > Magnoliopsida > Caryophyllales > Plumbaginaceae > Limonium > Limonium bicolor. Next base: position 282,225,688 of record CM041780.1, read on the forward strand.
GCCGACTACTTGGGTCGGATATACATGGAGTTCATTTTAATCAAACAACATGCATCATGGCAATACAATATATGTATATCACACAGGAATCTACATCCAATCACGGAACACGATTCCTAACTAACATAACAATGTTGTGGTAACTGGGTTACTCTTAGGCATTGAGGGTATTCCTCACTATGCCTTGTTTACTATTCAATACCTCACCCGCTCTCGGGTTACTTATTCGTATACAACACCATTCTCTTGGCTACTCATTCTTATACTTACCCATTCTCTCGGGTTACTCATACATATACTCACCCCTTTCTCGGGTTATTAACTCATTATCTCACCCACATCTTGGGGTATTCATACTCGAGCTCTGTAGATTCTCGAGACACTACAGGTCTCCTACGTCACGCTAGTTACTCTTATTACATACTTAAGCCAAAACTCATGGCTCTCTAGCATAGTCTTACTTCCCCGGTTTCGACCCTACTCTGGGCCTAGCATGGTGGGAAGGTTCAACTAGCTCACGGAACTCTCTCTTAGTTCCTATCTCTTTTACTTAGGTCCGACTACTCTCGGACTACTCTCATTCCCATACACTCCTCTCTCGGAGTTATAATAATATCATGTATATTAGTCTAGAAGCATCATTCTCGATGTTTCTAATGACTTTGGGAACTTTACTTAAATTCGGGTAATCTTTGGTTTTAAGAGTTACCTTTACAATACATATACTCATACTTTTGGTCATATTCTTATACCGGGTAAAACCCTCTTATAGGAGGTCGACCATGTCTCAAGGGAGTTACTAATCCCCTAGGTCTCTTTTACCTTCTTTACAAGTTCACATTGTTGGACTAACTTCAATCCTCTCGATGGAGGTTCATTTATCTCTCCACTCATATTTATTCCGTGGATTGTTTCAATAAGGTTTTCTAACCGTTTTCGGGTATTTACTCAACCCGTACATCTCCTCACGTTCTAGGGAGTTCATATGTTTGCGTTATCGTTATTCTTTACTCAATAGCTTGTGTGTGTTTGCATGTTACCATTGTTCGTGAGACTACCCGATCTACGGGTTTCTAGTCAATCACTACTCTCTATGAGTCGGTCTATGCACTATGTTAGACCACACCGGCATACAAGTATGTTAGTTCATACAACATACAATAAAGCATACTTAATCAAACAAGGGATTATTTTCATGCTTTAATCTTGATTAAGCCGGAAACAAACACACAAATCAGAGTAACTCGGTTAGCATACAGGGCATGAGAAAATCATACCTTTCACCGGGGTTTTTACTTTTACCGTGTCATCTCACCAAGCTCGGGTCACGCACGGTTCTCTGATAATGTTTCAACATTATTATTAATACTAATATCATACGGAACATAATAAAATGTTACTCCCGTAGTTACCCCGTTATCCCGTTTTCTCGGTTTTACTTTTATTAATTTGAGTTCTCACTTCTCAATCACTTCTAACACTTTCTCACACTTCCAAGGGCCTTTACATGTCACCAAACAAGGCCTTAACATCTTATAACATCATTAACATTCAAACCCCCATCATTTAAAACCTTTAAAATGCTCTCTGTAGGTTTCTGGGGGTGGTCCGGGACTTGGTCCTTACCCTAAGTCCCGGACCAACTGAAGATGCAACTCTCGGCGAATTTTCTACCATGGTCCGGGACCTTGTCCCTATCCCAAGTCCCGGACCAACATGGTTGTTCACTCTCGACATAAAAATAGGGGGTGGTCCGGGTCCTTGTCCATGGACTAGGTCCCGGACCCTGCTAAAACCTGCAACTCACATTATTTTTCAACCCCATTTCAATCCTTAATCCACACCCAATCTTCCTCTAATCTTTCCACAAGATTCCTACATGTTTAACCACCTTAAAACATGCTCTAAACCTCTTCAAATCATGGGTTAAACCCTTACTCAATTTCTTACTCAAAATCACAAATTTTTTTGCATTCTTGTTTCAACAACTTGCACACTTGTGCATTTTTCTAACTTCTCCTCAACTCTTTGCATTATGTTCTCTTTCATTTTGACCATTCCTTATCTTCCAACATAATGCACATCTCATACCAAGTTCCAAGACTCACTCTTAAAGCCTTAAATCTCCTTTGTTTTCTAAAACTCCTAAGGCATTTACACACCCCCTTTTGCTACAGATTTTTGCACGTCTCACCACAATCATCCTCTCATATTCTTGGGTGATCATTTACCCAATTCAAACTCCAACAACACCTAGCTAACCCCAGGTTATTCTCCACACAAAACATCACTTAAACCACTTAGGTTTCCACATAAATTTTGCCACAACTTGGCTACTTCTCCAACATTGCCCAAAACTCATACCACCATTTAAATCATCCTAAAACTAGCCAAACCACAAGGGTTCTATCAGCACTCAATATTTCCTCATTAATCAAGCAAAACTCATTAAACACCATAAAGCATAATTCATCATATACATAGCTCCCAAAACAAGCATTAACTCACAAAGGCTTTCTCACTTGCATTATTTCTAAGCAAGCACATTATCACCACAACTCAAGTGGGGTTCATTCATCTTATTAACCCTTCCCAAATACTAATAACACTTAGTTAAGTTTCTTACCTTAAATTTTCTTAAGTTTCCTTTTATTTCTCTTCTCCTCTTCTCCCCTCTTCCTTCAAAATCGGCCACGGCAATTCATTTGCCCACTTCTCTAGCCACATTCAAATTGCAAAATAAGCACCAAGGAGCTCCCTTAGGCTCGCCAATAAACTAAAGTTCACAAGGATGCTTAAAGCACCAAATTAGGTTTTACCTTTGGAATTTCTTGAATGGTTTTCAACTCTTGAATCTTAAGAGGGACTCCCACCACCATTAAAGCTTGGAGAATATCTCAAACAAGTAAGAAAAGCTAGTCATTACCAAAAGCCAAAATCGGCCAAGGTGGGAAAATGGAGAAACATGACTTTTTCATGGATATTTTTACCTTGCTAGAAAGGGGAAGCTTCAAGCTTCAAGTTTATGTGCTTTTCTCCTCAAATGGACAACACCCATGAAAATGAACTTCAAGCTTTTGGGATTTTGAAAAGAGGGAAAGGTAGAGTTTGATGAGAGGAGTTTAAATATGCGATTATTTTTCAATTCGGAGCAAGGATGAGACTTGAGCAAGAGAGAAGAAGAGGAGAACCCTGTTGAGCTCCCATGTCGCACAGCACCAGAGAGGGAGGAAGGGAATCGTGGAGAAGGAGAAAGAAAAGAAGAAGGAGGGAAAGTGAGAGGAAAGAGAGTGAGGGAATAGTTTTATGTTTTTACTTTTTACTCTTCTCCTCCTTTACTTTCTTTCTTCTTTATTTGCTAACTAAAAACATGAGAGGGGAGGCTTCTTATTTAATAAAACCGGCCCCCACTAGCTAGTTAAGCTGGAGCGTTTTTCAGTTTCTGACAGAAAACGCTCGTTATTTTACCCGGTTTGGCACTCTTCACTAACCGGGCCCGTTTTTCGGATTTTTCTCGTTTCTTTATTTTTAATGGTTATTAAGCTTCCATTAATACTTAATTATAGTTATTTAATCAACTATAATTTTTACGGGTCCGTTTGACCACTTAAAGTCACGTTTTCGGGTTTTCTCGAAAAACGTGCTTTTAAACTCCGTTAGCGTTTTAATCCATTATTTGGATCCGTTTTCTTCAGGAATCATTCCCCGTATACTTATTAGGCCTAACTAAGCCTTAGGAATCCATCTCGGACCCTCTCGAGATCATGTATCTCTTATATCATTTAACGCGCATTTTAGCGTTTTTCGCTTTTCAAGTGTTTTCTCTTTTCTTTTGGTTTTATTTCCTTTACCAATACTCTTTAGGCACCATTAGGCCTTTTATAATCATATTAGAGTAATTTAATCGCCATTTTTAGATCCGGGGTATTAAAACTACACTGCATTACCCGGCCTTATCCACCTGTTACAGGACTTGGGATACTCGAACCGGGTGCTGGTAAACCGTTTCTACAACGGTCTCAGCCACCGTCTTCGCTAAGGGATGGGGCCAACTGAGTATGCTACCTTACAGGAGTGCTATCATGCCGCTGCTAAGGTTGAGATTACCGTCCGTCTGAGGGACGAGGAGAATGCGCACAAGCGCAAGGCCACGAGCGAGGGCGAGAGTCCGCAGGGGTACGGGGGAGGAAAGAAGAAGAAGAAGCCTTACCCCCAGCCCCAGAAGAGTCAGCACCAGGGTGACAAGGGCTAAGCCCAGACCACCACAGCTGAGGAGCCGCTGAAGCTCACATACGCATATGCGGCGAAACCCCTACGCTCTTACCCGCCTAAGGGTAATTACTTAATCATATGTGTCAAGTTGAAGTGTATGTTGTTAAGTTATGAAGTAAGTATTGATTGTGTACTGTGATAGCAGCTAGCGCGGGTTCTGGACCGGAGCGCCACTACTACTGTAAGTGGTGTAACGGAGACCACCCCGGCAAAGACTGCAAAGGAAATGATGTGCAGTGTCGCTACTGCGAGAAGTGGGGTCACCGTGACTATGAGTGTTACCGGAACCCCAACAGTAGAGTCAACAAGCCCAAGGGGCAGTGGAAGGGTAAGGCCACAGCGACCATCGATGGCCCGAAGTCGGCTAACCAGCCACCCACAGATCAGAGGCACACTGATTCCCAGAAGGGGAAAGGGTCGGGACCTAGCAAGGCCGCCCTGAATGTGGTGGACCGGTCTGAGGCGCCAGGGCCCTCTACTAGACCAGGTACCACCTAAATTGTTGAGTGAAATAAGTGATTGCATACCGCATTTCATGCATGTGTGTTAGTGAGTCCAAGTGTACTACCATGTGAGTAAAGAATTAAAGTATAATGTGAAAGTCACCTAAATAGGTAATTTGGAAATTTAGGAACCTTCAATATTTGTTATCCAATCCCACCCACACCAAACCCTGAAGAAACCCTATCAGCATCACCGACTTCCCAATGGAGCAATGTCAGGTCATCTATCCAGGTATGATACTCTTAAATGGATACCTGACACCGGAAGCACAAATCCACATCATCAGACGATGCAATGAACTGGGAGCAACACCCGGAGGATTCTACACACCCGAATACCCGAGTGGATCGAGAATGAAATTGAAGATGATGTGTATGGGTAAGGACTGGAATCCTTACACCAAGACATATCAAGAAGTGCGAGCTGAAGATGGAGCAATGGTACCGATGATACCTGGGGAGTTCCTTGCGGTCGTTAACCACACCGTGGGAATTGCTCAGCAAGTTGAATCAGATTCAATACCAAGTGTTAAAGCGGATTTATGTATTGTGAACTTCTACCAGAAAGGCGGACGATTAGGCTTACACCAAGATAAGGACGAGTCACCCGAGTCTCTAAGTAAGGGAGTACCCGTGGTGTCTTGGTCCATTGGTGATACCGCAGTGTTTGTGTACGGCAAGCAGAAGCGTGCTGATCTCGCAAAGAAGTTAGTGTTGAAATCAGGAGATGTGCTAATCATGGGTGGGCAGTCAAGGATGCTATATCATGGCATCAGGAAGATCAAACTGAATACCGCACCATCGGCAGTGATCAATGCCACACACATGAAACCCGGACGTTTGAATTTGACCTTCAGACAGTTTTAAAGCCTTGTATAATTATGTAATGTGTTAAGCCAGTTGTATATTAAGAATGCTATATCTAGCTAAGTTTGCAATGTAATCGACTTGTGATGTGAAGGGAGTGATAATCAATAAAGTGGAGTTGTTCGAAGTATATCTACCGTGTTGTTACCAAATACTTATAAGTTGACAATGAATTAGGCTGTGCACTCAGAACGGGAGGTATACTGGGCGTTTGTAATGAGGCAGAAGCCGGCAAGAGCGGCACAATCCTCACCGGTACCTTTTCAGTCAATGGCGTGGACGCTTCGATCTTGTTCGACTCCGGAGCCTCACATACATTTATCTCACTATCATTTGCGAGGAGGCTGGGGTTAGACGGTGAAGAGATGCCGGACTTTCTAGTCACTCTCCCGTCGAAAGAGCGGATCAGGTGTACCCGCTACCCCCGAGATGCCGTTGTACGAATTCGTGATGAAGAGTTTCCGATCGACTTGATAGAGTTTGACGGACTTGGTTTTGATGTGATTGTCGGGATGAACTGGTTGGAGCGGTACAAGGGCAGAATCCTGTGTGCCGAGCATCGTCTGCTTCTTCGGAGTCCGTCTGGGGTTACTATATCTTACCGCCAGAGGCCCAGGGAGCCTTCGACTCAGATCATCACCGCCATGGCTATGTATTGTGAACTACGACGAGGGAATGATGTATACCTCTGTTATGTCCAGGACATAGAGAGAGACCCAGAGTTTAGCCCAGATGTGCCGGTAGTGTCGGAGTTTCCTGATGTATTTCCTAAGGAACTGCCGGGCATGCCGCCAGCACGGGAAGTTGAATTTGAAATTGATTTGGTTCCGGGCACCAGACCAATTGCGAAGGCGCCCTATCGTATGGCTCCACCAGAGATGACAGAGCTCAAGGAGCAGCTGAGAGACCTATCGACAAGGGATTATCCGCCCTAGCGTTTCACCATGGGGAGCGCCGGTCCTCTTCGTGAAGAAGAAGAACGGTAGTCTCGCCTGTGTATCGACTATCGTGAGCTGAATGCAGTTACGGTGAAGAACCGTTATCCTTACCACCACGCATTGACGACCTATTGATCAGTCTATGATCCGGATACCATCAGATTGCCATCTGTGACAGTGACATTGAGAAGACCGCATTCAGAACCAGATATGGACATTATGAGTTTACGGTTATGCCGTTTGGTTTATCCAATGCACCAGCTAAGTTTATGGACTTAATAAACCGCTTGTTCCAGGATCAGTTGGACAAGTCAGTGGTAGTCTTCATCGACGATATTCTTGTGTACTCGAAATCGAGAGGTGAGCATGAAAGCCACCTGAGAAATGTGTTACAAACATTGAGAAAGAATCAGTTATATGCTAAGTTTTCAAAGTGTGAGTTTTGGTTGAACCAAGTATCCTTTCTTGGTCATGTGATTTCTGAGGCCGGGATCGTTGTTGATCCGGCAAAGATAGATGCAGTGCGCACCTGGCCTAGGGTGAAGACAATTACCGATATCAGGAGCTTCCTCGGTCTGGCAGGATATTATAGGAGGTTTGTGAAGGACTTCTCCAGAGTCTCGAAGCCGATGACTTCCTTGATGAAGAAGGATGCACCATTCGAGTGGACAATCGACTGTGAGAGTTCTTTCCAGAGTCTCAAGGATGCTCTGACATCTGCACCAGTTCTGACTATACCAGACGGTCCAGATGGTTTTAAGGTCTATTGCGACACATCAGGCAGAGGTATGGGTTGTGTATTAATGCAACACGGGAAGGTCGTAGCATACGCCTCCCGACAGCTGAAGAAGCACGAAGAAACTACCCTACCCATGACTTAGAATTGGGTGCCATTGTCTTCGCATTGAAGATATGGCGACATTATTTGTATGGGGTAAGTGTGACGATTTATTCTGACCACAAAAGTTTAAAATACTTGTTCACTCAGAAGGAGTTGAACATGAGACAAAGAAGGTGGGTCGAGTTCTTAAACGATTACGACATCAATTTACAGTACAAGGAGGGTAAGGCAAATGTGGTAGCTGACGCATTGAGTCGCCGAGCACACTCTCTCCATTCGCTAGTCTCTCATACTAGCTTGGATGAAGAGGTGCGAAGTGCTCAGATGACGGATCAGTATATGTTGGAGATCAGGCAGAAGCTTATTGATGGCACATTCGAGGGTCAGAAATACGACTTCCGACTCCACGATGATGACCTGGTTAGGCTCAATGGCCGACTGTGTATTCCGAGGAGTAGCGCTGAATTGAAGGAGCGCATACTGAGTGAATCCCTTTGCTCTACGACTTCGATTCACCCCGGAGCTTCAAAGATGTATAAGGATATGAAACGTTATTTTTGGTGGGCTGGAATGAAAAAGGATGTAAATGATTATGTATTGAGGTGTCTCACTTGCCAGAAGGTCAAGTTTGAGCACCGACGGCCTGGTGGTATGGTACAGCCAATGCCAGTGCTTGAGTGGAAGTTCCATGATATTTCTATGGACTTCGTAGTAGGGCTTCCGCCTACAAGGGGAGGTCTGAATATGATTTGGGTTGTTGTTGACCGACTGACCAAGGTGGCTCGATTCATACCGATGAAGGACACCTGGAAAGTGGCAAAACTAGCAGAGCTCTTCGACAGAGAGATTGTAAGACATCATGGGGTACCGAAAACAATTGTGTTTGACAGGGATACCAGATTCCTCTCAAGGTATTGGAAATCCACACGGGAAGCGCTTGGTACTGAGCTGAAGCTAAGTACAGCGTTCCACCCACAGACTGATGGTCAGAAGGAGCGCACCATCCAGACACTTGAGGATATGTTACGTGCATGTGCACTTGATTTTCAGACCAGCTGGATTGATAAGTTACATCTGATCGAGTTTAGTTATAACAATAGTTACCATGCTTCGATCAAGATGTCTCCCTTCCAGGCTTTGTACGGTAGACCATGCCGCACGCCATTATGCTGGGATGAGTCGAGTGAGACGGTCATTATAGGACCAGAGTATCTGGAACAAGTTCAAGCAGAAGTACGCCAAATCCGGGCTAACATGAAGTCAGCTCAGGATAGGCAGAAATCATACGCCGATGTGCGCAGACGGGACCTGGAGTTCGCCGTGGGCGATCAGGTATTTCTTAGAGTATCCCCCATGAAGGGAGTGTTTCGTTTTGGCCAGAAAGGCAAGTTAAGCCCGAAATATGTTGGGCCTTATGTTGTGACGGAGCGGATCGGCCCGGTAGCTTACAAACTTGATTTACCCACCGAGCTGGGCAAGGTACATGATGTATTTCATGTGTCCCAGTTGAAGAAATATAAGTCTCATCCGTCTCATGTACTTCAGCCTGAAAGGCTAACCTTAGAGCCGACTATGCGATCGGTGGAGACTCCCGTACGGATTCTGAACACTAAGACTTGTGACACTCGCCATAAGTCTGTGAGACTGGTGAAGGTCCTATGGTCGAACCAGGACGTTGAGGAGGCCACTTGGGAGCTGGAAGATAAGATGAAGGTGAAGTACCCGTCATTGTTTACTTCTTAGTATTTGTATGTATAGGGTACGGGGCGTACCCCTATTTTAAGGGGGGTAGAGCCGTTTCGGTTATGTGTGTACGACGTGTATTTAAATACATCGTCTATGTTATGTTGTTATGTTACAGACCGTTGTGTCTGAATGATGTTATGTTATTTGGACCTTGTGTCCGATGTTATGTAAGTATGTTGTTAATGTTGTTATGGAAGTATTGTTTATATGTATTCCCATGTTCTAATATTTAGGATTTGTGGGAAGTATGAACTTTGAGGACAAAGTTCTTTTAAGGGGGGTAGATTGAAATACCCCAAACCTTAGTATGTTGTTTAAACATTTAAATATGGTATATTAAGACTAAAAATAGTCTTAGAAACATTAGTAAACAATTTAAACCATAGAAAACACAAATAAATGCCTTAAAGTCAATTAGGGCTAAAATGTGCTCTAAGCTTGGGATAAGCTTGGTTAAGACCTAGTGAGCTTACCAAGACCTTATTTATATACTAATGAACATATTAAACCAATTACCAAAGAAAACCAAGCTTGAAAACAAGTTAAAACACAAAATGTGCTTTAAGGAGTCTTAAAGCACGTTTTCAAAAAATTGTCTTGTAAATGAGTTTTGAATGGCTAAATGTCCATCATTACTCTTTAATTAACATGTGTACTACTTAGTATCACATTAGGAAGTCTAAATCAATGGGAAATCAAAAATTTCACAACTATGTGCCTTGTTTTTGTGAATAGTAACCAAATTAACCAAGTTTATAACATATGTCATTATAAGTGTGACAATTGGTCAACAAAGACTAAAATACCCCTTAGTATAATATGGGGGCCGATTTTCTTGGTGACTCACCACACTTAAACAAAAAAATAAGCTAAGCAAAGAGCTCAAGTAAAAACATTATTTGCTTTACTACTTAAATATTTTTAAAAGCAAACTTATCTTCATTTCTACTTTCCCTCTTCATTTCCCACGCCTCCAACCTCTCTTCTACCTTGCTTCTTTCTCTCATTCACGGTTTTGCAATAGTACCACCACCATATATCATCTTCAACCTCTTGTAATTCCTAGCTCACTTTGCCAAATCAAAAACTAACACCACCATTCTTCTAGTCTCATCAAGTCTTCATTTCTATCTTCTCAAAATTCCAAGAGCTCCATTTCGGTGCCAAGAGGAATCTCCATGGGAGGAGCTTGAGCTCATCTTTCACATATTATTGTTCTCCTTTGCTTCAAGGTAAGGAAACTCAAATAAAAACTCCATTTCCCTCATGTTTGTATGTTGACCGAGAATCACCATTGATGGGGTTCTTTATATTGCTTTGTTCTAGCTTCATTTCAACCTTTCATGGACTAGGTGGAGTCCTCTCTTGCTAATCAAACTCTTTCAAATACCAAGGTAAAACAACTATCTTAATGTTTAAAACAATGTATAACCTAGGGTTTACAATGAGATGAAGCATAAAGATTGTATACTCATTTTATCATTTGTATAATGTTTAGAAGTTGACAAGTAACTAAAGCCTTGCCGATTTTAATTAAGGAAACAAGAAAGATGTTTGTGAGGAAAAGAGGTAAATGTGCTAACCTAATGTAGTTTAATGTCTTAGGATAAATGAGCTTATATTGCTTACGAAAACTACCTAAGGAGCCAATGGTGAATGGCTTAGTAAAATGTTCTCAAGGAGACTAGTAAAAGGGCATATGTGTTGTTGAGTGTATTTGCAGGTCAAAGGCAAATATATTGTGGAAATTCAGTGTTTATGGTTTGTGCAATTTAAGGGCCTAAGAGCCATGTTATTTAAGGGCCTAAGTGCCAAGCAATTTAAATTATGCATATTGTGATGTAGTGTTAAATGAGTGAAGTTTTGTGTACAAGAATGTTCTTGATGGATTTTAGTGTTCTTGGATGTTTAATGGTGAAAACAATGTGTTTTGGCTTGGTAATGTTCTAGGAGAACCCATGTCGAAATTTAGATAATGCATAAGAAGTTTTGGGTGTTTAAAATGAGTTTGGAGAGTTAGGAAATGTTTAGGGTGGTTAAGTGTTCTACTAGTGAAAGAAACATGCATTAAGGTATTCTAAGATGTAAAAAAGACTTAGGAAACGTTTTAGAGGATTTAGAATGCAAATGAGTGCTTTGGGATAGTTCAAGATCATGGTGAGATTGTGTTTAGGACTTGTGCAATGTTGATGAATAAGAAGAAGTGATGTGTTGCATGGAGGAGCTATAAACTTGTAGAGATATTCAAGGAGTTTGGTTAGGAAGAAAAAATGCTTGGGAGATGATGTTGTAGTGGTGAGAAAACATTTGGGAATAGTGGAAGTTATAGGTATGAAACACCACATAGAAAGTTAGTGAAAAACATTACAAGTGTAAACCTTTTTATAAGAATTTGTGTAATGCTTGAGGAGGATTTTGATGAATGATTTAAGGAGTTAATGAAGGTCTTAAGGTGTGTTTGAAGTGCCCAAATAAGGTTAGAGCATACTAGGATATATGACGTGAAGTTTGGAGTTAAATGGGCAATTTAAAACAAGGGTCTGGAGCAGACCGACCTTGGGGACCGGACCTGCAAGGTCGGTCGAGCCCAGTTTACCCTGCGAGAAATGGTTTCTGGAATGGACCGACCTTGGGGACCGGACTTGCAAGGTCGGTCGGGCATGGATTTTTGGTACGGATTGAGTCTCTGGAATAGACCGACCTTGGGACCGAACTTACAAGGTCGGTCATGCCTAAATTTTTGTACGTAAGTGAGTCTCGGGAATCGACCGATCTTGCGACCGGACTTGCCAAGATCGGTCGGGCCTGAGTTTTCAAAGGGGAAAAACTCTCAGGAATAGACCGACCTTGTGGACCGAACTTGCAAGGTCGGTCGGATTAGAATTTTTTGACGGTAATGTGCTCTGGAATGGACCGACCTTGTGTAAGGTCGGTCGGTAAGGTCGGTCGAACCAAAACTTGTAAAAAAAAACAAACAATGTGTGGCTTAAGTAGTTAACCCTAGGGGGTATAATGTAGGTAATCAAGGATAAGTTTGGGCATTAAAACATGTCATATAACCATGTTAAACACTTAGTAAATTTGAAGTTAAGTAAGTTAATTAACCGACATTCTTAATTATGTATAGGAGTGGCCTACGGTGAAAATCAATCGAAGCAAGGACCAAGGTATGGTTTTCTTGCAGTCTGTTGCCTACCGGTTTACACCGGCTTGTGTGTTGTTTGTTTTTCTGTATGTTTATGACCTTGTAAGACTTAAGTCATGTAATGAGTTTACAGTTGTTCACATTATTGTATTGTGAAGTGTGACTCATACCCCTTGTGTGTGACTAACAAGACTTAACCACATGCTGTGATTTGTTATTGAGTTCCAACAGTGAACTTCTAATGAGTGTTAACTGGGGGTGAGGAATCCGGTTGTCCGGTCACGCGTGTAAGTATAAGAGTAGATATCTGTATCAGATTCGACTCTTATGATGTTAAGATTGTTCTCCTTTATTTGGCGTTCGATCTCCCGCTAGCTTCCTCCAAAGCTTACCTATTCTGACTTATTATCGGTTTAGTGGGAACATGTGTTTGTGTGGTGTGTTCGGGTCACAATATCCGAACCATCTGTGACTTAAGTTACTCGTTCGACTAACAGAACGGTAATGAGTGTGTGTAACAAGCTTAACATGAGGGTGAACCATTCTCTAGGCTTCTTATATTGTTTAACCTTCTTGGTTTGTTGTTGTGGAAAGTGTATTCACTATGTATGTGATGTTGTGCTATGCAATATTGTTGCTATGCCACATGTATATGTTATGTGTTAAAATGAATGTCATGTCATCATGACAATTAGTTACGCGTATCCCGGTAGCCAATGGGCTGCGTGTTAACCATACCAGCCAAGGGTTGCTGACCCCCTCGGGGGCTCCATATTTTTACTACAGGATGAGGATCGAGGAAGCGGAATGGCTATAGAATCTAGGCTGCAGAAATACTTTTGGTTATTTTGGATGTTGAGCCCGGGATGCGCCTGTGCTCCCGTGGCGTTATATTTAGGTACCGTTTGTGTTACAGTGACGGTCGTTTACAGTTGGCAGTGGAGTTTATGTGTACAGATTACAGTGACGGTTTGTATTAAATACTCGGTAAGTTGGTTATGTATATATGGTTGTTAGTACCTAATGCTCGGGAGTCTGATCATCAGATCGGTACACTTGTATTTATTCTGCCTTGTTAACCACGTGGTGGTTAACGGCATTGTAGCACCGAAACGTTTAGTTATTGTTTAGTTGTTTTTCCGCTACGATTTCAGTTAATGTTAAGTGATTAGTAGGGGTGTTACATAAAACTTCATTGTTGAATCTTGAAGTTGTTTTAATGCTTTATTTTAGTCATTGTGCTTAATGAAAGATGATCATTGAGTGTTTAGGGCTTTTAAGCTTGTCTACATGGAAACTGTGGATTTACTTAAGGTTTACTCAAGTTAATGTCAATGTGTTAAATTGGTTGGCTTAATGTCACCAATTAGTTTAGCATTAGTGTGGGTTTCTATGAAAGAGTTTCCAAAAGTACTGATCTATACTAATGGGGGACTAAATCAATGTAATTTATCAAAGGATGATGAGATATATTGTATTACAACTTAGGAGGAACTTGCGCTTAGTGCTATCAGTTGAATCGGGTGGTTGGACTATCATTCACGTTCTAACTAAATTGCTTAGGATTCGTAGGACAGAGTTTGAATGATAGTTATTAAATGTTCCAGATGTTTAACTGCAAGTTCAAGAATCAACAACTGTTAGTAAAGGGGTGATGGGTGGAAATATCCATCCCGTGCGGGTACATCTATCTTATACAGTTAGCATAGCTCGATCATTAACCTGACAAAACGTCATGAAGGCTCAGCGATAAACATTGAGTATGCTAGGTGTGAATTTTGGACCCTATTGGTCACATAAGTCATCTTAATCGTCTTAGCATTAGATTTATTACATACTGTACCGGTTTACAGATTGTAATAAAACTGTAAATACATGAGTGAAAAACCTTTAAATACAACCAATGCAGTCACTACAATTCACAAGCAATCATTTATTCAGATAAATGCAATAAACTAGAAAACACGATGTTACGTGAAGGTCGCTGTTAATGAACGGTACTCGTTACTTGGCCTTTAAGGACGTTATATGTTATTCGCCAGTACGAGAGTGATTTAGGTCTCGTAATATTGATTAGGCTCCAAATACTGATTAGCACATTTGATTATCATTATCCATTGACAGACGTCTTGTTAGTAGATGACTTGTCCTCCATACAAACTTCTGTTGTCACCTATTATATGACGGGACACCAACGGTTGTAACCATTCCCGCAACGTGGGAACTACGAATCCTCCTTATGTCACCTATTATGTGGCGGGACACCAACGGCCGTAGCTATTCTTTTTACGTGAGAAATCCACCCAACGATCAGTGAGATCAAGTGGAATATCATTTGAGCAGACCTGTACCAATCATCTACTCTATTGTGATCACTATGCACAACCAGTTAGTCTATGACTACACTGGGTTTCACCTCATACACCAATCCTCCAATATGTGCTTAAACAGTTAATCAATTACCTAAAGTATAATCTTAGGTTATGGAGAATTCATATTTACTATGGCAGCCCTCAGGGTCTTACGCACTTACCTAAAAATAGTCTAGGTCATGTTCATGTTCATGTTCGAGATCCAAGCTCTAGAGACCGGTATAGCCGTGTCTTGTTTCCTAAGTGTTTTACTTAGGTTAATGTGATAATAATATCTGTCGTACTGCATTAGGTAACGACCACTTCACTTTCTTACTCGTATATGTATGTTTATATAAGCCGATCTATAGTCGACGTGGTATTAGTCCGAAGGACATTCACGCACAAGTAATTAATGCGAGAAACGAGTAAATAACCATATAACATTCATTCATACATATATCACACATATCGCTCTTGGAAATTTAAACAAACAATGTCTGACCCCAAGGAAACCCTCATGATGGTCAGACCACACCAAAACATACCGTACACCAAGACCTAGGATGCGCAAAAACCTATGCTTGTCTGGCGCCCTTGTCAGACGTACGATCTGGAGTATACATATCACTACGAGTCAATCCCTGTGATTAACTAAATTCGGTATTTTCGAATATCACTAAAAACCCCGATGGTTCATCCCCGGATTTCAACAGTTAATTTGGTTCGGGTTTGTTGTATGTTCGGGTCTAATTAAATTAGTCGGTCGTATTACGTAAACTCGTTGTTGTAACATTTTGACTGTTGGTTTTTAACCCATTATACTGCATGATATTTGTACATGTATATATATAATCATGTCCATACGTATTTATATATTTATCCATGCTCATATACACATTAAGTATATAACCTATAGTGGCATGTATGCATGCATTAATAATCCATGTCATATTGTTATTTCACAATCTATTGTATATCATAGTTATACTTGTGCGTACATGTTTATAACATCTTATATAATATATTTGCATGTATATAAGTGTATATACAAGAATATACATATTGTTGTACATTCATTATTATATGTCATGTAACAACATTACTCCTTAACTCTAATTATATATTTACGACGAGGTCAACTTGACTTCTTTGGTCAAACTAGTTGACTTGGTAAGCATGTGACTTGACTAATCATATTGACTGATTATTCATTTGACATTGTTTATAACATCATTAAACATTGTATTATATAATTCATCAATCTTGTAACAAGTTACATTTGAACTTAAAACTTTATAACTCATAGTTTATAAATTGTATTCATGTAATAACATTCACCAATTTATATTATATGATTTCTAACCATATTATATACACGTTTTCCCATATGTATATGTTACGCCTTATATATATGTATATATATAGGTTTACATGAATTATAAAATACTTTTATTAAGGTTTATATGTCATCATCTTATGTAAGATGATTATTCTTACTAGTTGTATTATATTATACAACTTATATTAAGATTCTTTTCGTAATATTATGTAACACTTATATCATATCATAATAACTCCTAAAGTTTATTTGATATTCACTTTAGTTTATAAATCTCATTTATTCTTTATTTGTCACTTTATTTCATGTGAACATTTCTACTTATGCTAGTTTCATTTAAATTACATATATACCATATAACTTTTATAACATTTATATCATTATGGACTATAGTATAAAATCCATTCCAACTCTTTTATTCTCGGCTTTGCCCTATATTTCCATTTATATCAATTTGACCACATAACATTATTAAATGTTACAATTATATATTTATGTCATATAATATGATATTTTTAACTCATTATAATTTTAACCTATGGTTTTAATATAGTTATATATATTGCCGAGAAGCCACAATATTATAACCTTAATTCTTTTCATATTCCATATTGTTATATCATTTTTTATCATGAATTTGAAAACTGAATTTAAATATAATTTTGAATCAATAACAAGTTTACTTTACAACTTGGGTTACATTTGAAACAATGAAACGTGAAGAAATCTAATTAAAGTTTTTTTTAAATACTTTATTAACATAGATATAAGTATAAGTTCTTAGTCCGAATGTAGTAGGCGGTTTTTGACATATTGGCTAGTCGAAATTAGTATACACATCTCTAATATATTTTTACAGGTTTAAATCCTATTATTATATTGACAGTTCGAATGAAAAGGATGGGTTTAGATGAAACGAGTAAGTTTAGGTCAAACCGGGCGTGGTCCAACCTGGTACGAGAATAGAAAAACCAGGAATGAACACTAGAAATAGTTCTGTCAGGGTCCCACCCAACTCACCCTCCCGAATGATAAGCGATACACTCAAGTTCAAGCATGCTAGATGGTAATTCTTGCTCTAAATTAGTAATTAAATTTTAATGCAGTCTAAATAACTAATTTGGTCAAGCATATTTCTATGCCAAATTTTCTTTTTTTTTCTCACAACCAACCCCTTATTTTGTGTAAATGTTTTTTTAAATACAAGAGATTAAGCGTTCAAATTTTAATCCAATAAAAGTATTACTTTTCGGGTAAAGTGTGTGGATGTGTTAGTATTTTCATGTAAATGGTGGAAATTACTAAGTTGTTTAGAGTAAAATGAAGGCTTAAGGAGAAATGCATTAACATAATCCATTATCTAATTTTTAATTTTTTTCCTATATCTCTATTTAATAGGAGTAATTTGTTAAAGAAACAAACTACTAATATAACTTACATATTACAATGTAAACTATAACTTAAATATTACAAATATATAGATTTTTCTCAACAACTCTATATGTTTTTGGTAAGTAAACACTTATATATCTTTTTATATTTTTTTCTTTGTTGCCCCACTCAATAAGATATTTTTTATTGAAACCAAATTTGGAAATTGATGTCTAAAATTTATTTTAAATGAGGTATATATATTATTGTACATTTAACAATAAAGTGAATTTTATAGGTAATATTTAAATATAAATTGTACATATATTATTAACTAATTCAATCTAGATAGAA
Organism: Limonium bicolor; assembly: GCA_023374045.1. Classification (NCBI taxonomy): domain Eukaryota; kingdom Viridiplantae; phylum Streptophyta; class Magnoliopsida; order Caryophyllales; family Plumbaginaceae; genus Limonium; species Limonium bicolor. Next base: position 282,243,418 of record CM041780.1, read on the forward strand.
AATTTAGATAATGATTAAAAAATATGGTTATGGGATTAGATAAAACGTGGGGTGTGGGAGAGTTTACAAAAAAAAATGAGAGAATTACTCTAGTTAGTTAAAGTTAACTCAAGGACTGAAAAACAAAATTAGATTAGTTTAAGGATATAATTTTAAATAATAAACAAATAAAATCTGATTAAAAAAATTGTATAGGTGTCAATACATGATTTGTCCATGTAAGAAGGTACCCAAGAATCCACCTAGTAATAAAGTACAAATAAGTAAATAAGGGCATCCACAATGGTGTGGATTCCACCCATAATGTTAAAAGAGAAAAAAGAAAATGATGAGGTGGAGGAGAGAGGATATGAGAGTGGTTCTTAACTAAGACACCCTCTTTTTAGAGAATCTAGGTAAGTAAGTGAGAGGGGTTCTTAACTAAGACACCCTCTTTTTAGAGAACCTAGGTAAGTAAGAGAGAGATTGTGAGAGGAGATAATAAAATAATATTTGTTGGTGGGTGGAATCCACTTTCACCATTGTGGATGCCCTAAGGGCATCCACAATGGTGTGGATTCCACCCATAGTGGTAAAAAAGAAAAAAGAAAATGATGAGGTGGAGGAGAGAAGATGTGAGAGGGTTGCTTAATTAAGAACCTGGAGAGAGAAGGTTCTTGCTGACACATGGAGAGAGAATGTGAGAGAAGAGATTATAATAATATTTTTAGGTGGGTGGAATCCACTTTCCTTATTGTGGATGCCCTAAGTCTCTTCCGCCCATACTTACCTCTTCCCCGTGAAGTTTCCTCCAGCCTAGACTCTCATCAACACTATGTACAGACTACACTCTCTGCTTTTCCTTCTCTCCTTCTCTTTTTTTTTTTGACGTGACAGTAACAACACATCCCTCTCGACTGACAACAAGAGATAACAAGCCTTTCAATTTTGATTTTTTTTTCCACCTGCTATCCTCCTTCTTCTTTCAGTTTTCTTCTCCACTCATTCTCGGAACCATGGACCAAGAACATACATATTCTGTCTCGTCAACTCTCCTCTCCATGAACAGGAAACATACTCCTCTCCTTCATTCATTTCACTCACGACGTTTTGCAACCAACAGGCAACAAGGAACGTACCTGTTGCGTTCTCCATTCTCATTTCACTCACGGTAGTTTTGCAACCAACTGGCAACAAGGAACATACCTGCCTTCTTCATTCTCTTCCCTCTTCACGGTGGTAATTTTGGCAAACCCAAACTAGCAATAAGGAAGCATACTAGCTCTGCGTACTTCACCCCTTTCTTCACGGTAATTTTTCTTCCCAATCTGGTGAAACAAGAATATACAGAGCTCTGCCCATCCTTCATTCACTTTCCCCTCTGTAACAGCAACACTCTTATCTTCTTTTCCTGGAACAGCAAACATCCTCAGCTGTAGCTCCTCACCCCCGGTTGAAACAGCAAGAAAACATTCTCCTCCTCTTCCTGCAGTCCCTTCCAGCAAAGTAAGTTTATTCCCTCCTCCTCTCATGTCCTTGCTTGCGGTTGAATACTGCACAATCCTCACCACTTTTTCCTCTCATCCTCAAAGTGTAACTCACGTACAGAGGACTCCACCTTCCTCCTTTCCAAACTGGAACAAGTAGTAGGAAGCAATTAAACAAAAAAAAACTGGTAACGACTATTTCTTCCATTGTAGCTATGTCCGAAAATATGGTTGTTTAACCCCCTTCTCCTACCTCTAGTTGCTTACATATGAGGACCATTTTGAGCCTTCTCATGAGCTGAAAACGCACCCAGAACTCACCCATATAGAGTCCCAAAAGAGAAGGTAAGAACCGGCATTTACAAGGCCATGAAAGTTGCTCCTCCTTCACATTTCATACAAAAAACAAATACTGAAACTCCTCTCTCTGCCATAGTTATTCAAGAGTACATCTAGGCCTCTACAAACAGCAAGACTGCCGACAAGGTTAGGGGTCTTCGTGGAGAGGGGACATCAAATATAGAAGGTAAAAACACTTCACTTAACTTCTTGGTATTATACTAATGGTTTAAGAAGATTTATGAACAAAATTTTGATGTATACGTACACACCTACAGCAGAGAGGTGCAGTGTGGTGGTGAAACCCCTTGGTGGCTTAAATAAGGTACGAGAAATCAAAACACACTTTTGAAATGTTTTAAGAATAATATGCGGTAGCTGGTATAGGGCTGGAAGTACTTGCATAAAGAGATATCAATTAACTTTGGTAATCTGCGGATTACGACTTCGTGTTAGGCTAGATAAATTACTGATTTTAGAAATATATGTTAAACCGGGAGAAAATTGAGGGTTAAGCATTGGAATAGTGGGGTTTGTTACCAATGGTCTATTAAGGTATATTTTATAAACTATTGATGGAAAAAAATGGCTTAGGAAACTAACTATAATTTGAACAAAGTGAGAGATTAGGTGCTGGTATGTACACAATTTAAATCCTAAAAATGTGTAGTAAATGGTGGTCATACGGTTGGTAATTAATCTTAAGCGCTAATGACTTGTTAAAGTCAAAATCATAAGCTAATAATGAAAGGAAAGGATTTAAAGGTATTACATGTTAAAACTACAAGAAACCGAATATACGTGGAGAAGATTAAGGGCTGAAAATTTGATTAGTGAAATTAAGTACTAATGGCCTATTAAAAATCTAATTTATAAGTAAATAATGTAGGGAAAAATAATTTAAATGGGTTAGATGTAGAAACTATTGCAAGCCTTGAGTATAATATAATTTTGAGGAAATTTTGATGTCATTAAAAAAGTATTAGTGTGCTATTTTTTTAAAGCCATGTAATTAGGCTAGATTATTATGAGTATTTTAAGCTTCAAATAATTATTAATAAGTTTTTGGATTGATTTAAAAGGTTAAATGAATTTCTAGTACAAAATTATGATTCTAGTAAATATAGCTACTTAGGCATACACTAGAAAAATATTGGTATAATTATAAGCTTATGACATGGTCCAATGATATTAAAATCCGATAAAATATGGATGTTGGAAAATAAATATTAAGACCCGTAGGGTCTTTTTGGGGAGTAAAATAATTTTTGGGTTAGTTTTTAAGGAATAAATTAATTAAGGGTTATAAAATATGGATTAAGTGCTAGGTGTGACAATTTAAATACCTATGGGTATATAATGTAATTTCCGAAAGATTAGGGGTGGACTGGAATTTAAATGACCTTGTGGGTCTGTATGTAATTTGGGTAAATTATGAGTTGGTTTTGTGATTAATGTAATTAAGGAGTATAACATATAGTTTAAGTATTGAAATGTAATATTTTATAAAACTTATGGGCTACTCGGTGAATGACCGAAAGTTTGGGTGGAAATAGGAATTAGGGCAACCTTTGGGACTGTTTGGAATTGAGGAAAAACATTGGGTTAGTTTTGGTATTTTAAATAATTAAGGTGTATATTATAAAGTTTTAAGTATTAAAATTAAAGGTTGCAAACAAAGGGGTTATAGTGTAAATAAAAGAAATATATGGGTGGATAAATAAATTTGGGTAGCATGTCGGGACTGTTCAATAATATATATTTATATGTGCACATGTATATTATAAGGTTTAAATACCTTAGGTTATAAGTTAATAAGGTTAATAATGTAACAAGTATAATATATGGGATATTTTTTGTAAATAATCAAAACATGTGGGAATGATATAGGGATTTCCAAAAACAGTAGGTGTTGTTCGGAATTGTATACATAACACTTGTATATGATAATTTTTGAAAACCTTAGATTATAAACTAATAAGGATATAAATATAGTGGTTAAAATATATGGGTTGATTCTATAAATAATCAAAGTGAAAGGGGTAAATATTGCAGTTGCCGAAAATGTATGGGCTGATTTGATTAATATGTGGACAGAATATATAATAAGGTTGGGATAGTATAATTTGACATAATGTTGAAGTATAAGAGGATAAATCTTATAAGGAAGTTATTAAGGAATAATTATGCATTATAAACATTACATAACATGATGGGGTAAGTTAGAAAATTTGTGGAAATATATTGTAAGGTTGGAAACTTTGTCATAAGAGGAACTCTATAATTCATATGATAGGAATTTAAAATGCATTTAATAAATCACATAAAAAGGGTTCTACAATTACTTGTAGAACGTTAATATAACGACGACTGTGTTATACACACATACAAGTATATAACATTTTATATGCGCGTGAAAAGTGCGTAAGCAATAAAGTATAACTGAAATACCCCGAACTTAAACATGGCGATTAAGATTATTATAATCCTGATTTAAGAGCCTAATAATTCCTAAGTAATATTGGTAAGGGAAAATAAATCCAAAAGAAATGAAGAAATGCTTAAAAAGTGAAAAACGTTAAATAAGCGTTAAACAACCATAGGAGGTATGAGACCTCGGTTAGCGTATTGTATGGATTCTAAAGGATTAATAAGACCTAAATATTATATGGGAACAACTCCCGAAGAAAACGGATCCAAATAATGAATTAAAACGCTAATAGAGCTTTAGAGCACGTTTTTCGAGAAAACCCGAAAACGTGACTTTAAGTGGTCAAACGGACCTGTAAAAATTACAAATCATTAAATAACAATCATTAAGCAATTATGGAAGCTTAATAGTCAATAAAATTAATTAAACGAGGAAATTCCAGAAAACTGGTTCCGGTTAGTAAAAACTGTAACAACCGGGAAGTAGTGGGGAGAGAGTGTAATAAAATAAAACTAGTGTATCCACTTTTGTAAATAAAAGCAAAAATTTGAGTGAGTGTGTGTGTGTGGTAGGCATCCCCTTCCCCTCACACCCTCTCTATTTCTCTAATATGCTAAAGGACACAAAAATAAAGTAAAAAGCAACCCCACACTCTCTCACCTCTCACTTCCCCCATCTCTCTCCTATCCCTCTTCTTCCCCCCCACCGATCTCTCTCTCTTCTCCCTCCTATGCTGGGCGATTTTGAGAGCTTCAACAACAACAATGGCAACCTCATCCTCTCCTCCATGCTCCACCTTCAGTTGAGCTCCAAATGTAAAAATAATTACATATTTGTAATCCCCTAATCACCCTCTACACTTCTCTCTTTTCAAAATCCAAAAATGAGGAAGCTCATTTTCGTGGGTATACCCCATTGGTGAAGAAAATAGCATCAATGTGTAGCTTGGAGTCCCCTCTCTCCATTAAGGTAAAAATCTCCATGAGAACCTTAAGTTTTCTTCATCTCCTTTTTGGTAACTGATTTTGCCCATAGTAATGCCTTGTTTTCTTTCTCTCTTTTGAGCATCAATTTCACCTTGCAATGGTGGTGGATTCACCTTCTTGAACCAAGGGCTAAAACCCCTCCTAAAACACTCAAAAGGTAAACCCTAGAATTTGTGTTCTAAACACTTCAATGAGTTAGTATAAATCTAAGGGTTAGTATATTAATTATACTGGTTTTGTATGCTTTGGGTGATGGGAATGGAGTTTGGCAACTCCATTCCCCACAAAACCGATTTGTGCAAGAAAGAGAGGAAGAGGAGAATGGGAAAAGGAATGAAGGAATTATAACCTCAAGGTAAGAGCTCTCTCCTAATGCTACATTTTAATGCATTAGAGTAATGGGGATGGGTGAACCAATTTAAAGAACCCAAACATTTTATTAGTATTGAGATTGTGGAAGTTTGAGTATTCAAGAGCAAGTATTTGAATTGTAGGCATTGGAGCCAAATGTAATGTGTATGTGTATTAGAATTGTGGATTGAGAAGGTATTGAAGAATGTATGTTGGCTTGAGTGCTGGTAGGACCCTTGCAAGGGTGTGGCTAGATTAGGAATGAAATAAGTGAGAATGTGTATATGTGGCTAAGTAAGAAAAGTAGATGAACTATGGCAAAATTTTGGTAGGAATTATGTATTTAAGAATGACTTGGTGAATGGGAGAACCAAGGTATGTATTGGGTTGAGTAAGGAGATTTAGTAACCATGGAATGGTAGTGTGGTATGAGGATATAAGGATGTAAAAATCTGTAGCAAAGAGGCATCAAAATGCATTGTGGAACTAGGAAGAGTTAGTGTGCAAGATTTGGTAAGAAGAGAGTTGGACTTGGGTATAGGTAGTGTAATGACTTGGAAATGTATTTGGGATGCTAGAAGTGACATTAGTAAGGAAGTAATGAATGGTAGAAGTTGGTTTAAAAATCTGTAGCATAAGTAAAACAAAACTGTTACATTGTTTGGAAAAGAAGGGGGGAATTGTGTAAGTTGATTGATGGATTTCGTCTGGGATTGGGGATGAATTATGGTATATTGTGCCGCCTAAATGGTGCTTAATCACGTGGGGAAATATTGGTCAAGATTAGGGAAACAATGGGTAAAGAACCAGCTGACAGATTTAAACTGAAGTACTGGGCCGGACCGACCTTGGGACCGGACTTACAAGGTCGGTCGAGCCCAGAATCACAAGACGGGAACCTTCTGGAATGGACCGGACTTGCCCGGACTTGCAAGTTCGGTCGGACTAGAAAGTTTTCCCGTCTGAAACTTCTGGATAGACCGGACCTGCGACCAGACTTGCAAGGTCGGTGGCCAGAAAAATTCCCGTAATGAAAGCTACTGGAATGGACCGACTTGCGACCGACTTGCAAGGTCGTCGAGCCTGGAATTTTGCCATATCGAAACTTACTGACTTGGACCGACCTTGGTGACCGGACTTGCAAGGTCGGTCGAGTCAAAACAAAAAAAAATGTTTATTATATGATTATAGTAATCATAGGTATGTATATATATGCCTATACACATATGGCATATGTAAGTTGTAATACACCATTAATGAAGTAGTATGGTAAGAAATAAGTAGACGAGTAAGGAAACAATTAAGGAAATTGTAAGTATAAGACATTAAGTTAAACCGAACAACGGGATAACGGGGTAAGTACGGGCGTATAATTATGTACGTATTGTAAAGCTTAGTATTAATAGAATCATTTGGCATGTAGTCATTGATTCGAGTAAGATTCGAAAACAATGTGAACCAAGGAACAAGGGAACGCCCGCTAGATAAATCACGGTGAAAGGTATGATCTCTTCATGCTCTGTATCCTAACCTGTTACCCCGATTTTGTTGCTTATATGATCACTCACAATAAGATAAATGCATGAATCGGACTTTTATTGCACTTAATCGTGTTTGACTATGTTTGTTCTTGTTGTATGCTCTTGAACATCTAGTTTTGTATAATTCATGAAATGAATGAATGATAATGAAGTGTATGTGCGTATGAGTACTTGTGTAGTGTATTGATGTATGGTAAGAAGTAATGACTTCTTCTAATTCCTAACCATCTAACTCCTAACATGAGTAATGAGTAAAATGGAATGAGTAGAAGTCCGATATAGTTTCGGCCACGCGTGAGGATAAGGAAACAAAAGAGGTTGGATCCGAATCCCTGGCTGTAATCTTTTCCATGGACCAAATCCTTGAATGGGTAACATCCTGGATTAGTGGCCACCTTAAGCCCGGTGGTGGGATGTAGTAATCCCTGCCCGGAGTCATACCGACTTAACATGAGTAAAGTAAGTAAGAAGTATTGTATGAGTATCGGTCTTGACTATTGTAAGTCATTGACCTTGAGTAAATGAGTATTGAATACACGATTAACCCGGGTGTGTAAAGAAGCTAACAAGCCTTACGTGTGAATTGGAGAAGTGTATCTCCGTATTGCGTATTGAGTATGTAATGAGTAGTATGTGTGTGGTATGTGTATTTGGAGATGGTAATAAGGTGTTGGTTGACTGTATTGTCTTCCAAGCATGTATTGTACTGTGCGTATGTATGTATACCTTGTGTAGTATTGTAGTATCTTGAATGAAAGCATGTATGTATGTATTGTAAAATGAATTGCATGTATTCGACCAAATGGTCGGCGTACCCTCGCTAGTACGCGGGGTATGCGGTTATCATATTCAGCGTAAGCTGACCCCCTAGGGGGAACGTTTTTAGTGCGCAGGTACTGGAAGCAGACATGATCACGGTAAGAGACCGGCGACTACACTTGGGTAGCTAGGATGAATTGTAGTTAGTAGAGAATCGTAAAAGGCTTGGAGCCTTGTATGTAGTTGTGAGGAGTGGGTCGTCGTAGACTCTTGATGAGTAGATATGAACTTGGAAGGAGTATTGTATTTGTGTTTGGAACTTAGTAAACTCGGTTATGTACATTGTATCGTATGGTATTGTAATGGAGTAATGTGTTGAATGGAGCATAGTAGTATGTGATTGGTAAATGGAGTATGTATTGTATATGTGTAGTACTCGGGATTCCGGTCCATCAGACCGATGTTGTATGTAATAGTAGTAGCTTTGTTAGTCACGTGGGTGACTAACGGCATTGTATCACCCACCGTGTGTAAGTATGTACCGCTGCGTGAATCTGGAAGCACGAGGACATTAGACGGTAATGACAGTATTAACGGTAGGGGTGTTACAAAAAGTGGTATCAGAGCGAAGTATCACTCTGATGACTGGAAGTACCGAGTTTAAGAAATACCGAGTTAGGAACTAGAAGCTTAGGGCTAAGGGCTGAGTGTTAGCATTAGAGATATGCTAGTTAGGAACCACCGGTGAGTACCGCATACCTACAATACCAGTCCCGCCCACCGCAAACCCCATTGTATAACTTGGGAAAGGACGCCAGAGAGAAGGAAGCCCTCTCATATTCGGGAAAACCCGATCTGGCAGTAGTGAGATATTCCCATAAGAGGAAAGAACCCGACATATGGCAGATCCCAAGGATTGGAAGTCCCGGAGATGATTCCCGGTCGAATAACAATACCCGCACTTAATGGCAGTAGGATGAGCACTCCAATCACAAGGAGGCCGCAACTTACAACAACATGGGGCAACGTGCTTAGCAGTCGCGAGACCTAACTAGTCAACCCGCAGCAGGAAAGAAGCACCAACAGTGCAACGAAATGGAAAAGGAGTAGTAATGAAACCCGAGACACGAGTCTGCGGGGCAGTAATATTTAAATAATACCACCAACGGTATGCTAGCTGACTAAGGACATAGTCAGGAGTGGTTAATTCCGAAAGTACAACGCCAAAGGGTTACAATACCTGGCCGACATAGCTTACATGGGTACAAGAACATCCACAGGATATAATCCGATATAACTACAAGCGTAGTGCCTAAACAAGCTAAGGCTCAATAACCACAATAACTGTGTGGGAACGAGCAACAAGGAATGACACAAAACCAAATCAAAGGGGAATCTCCAAGGATTGGAAAGTTACCCAGATCTACGACAGCCATGTCCAGATCACTGAGAGGCTACCTAAAGGATCGAGTATTCTAAAACATAAATCGACACTCCAAGGGAAGAGCCGACAAGACTACCAAATACGAGTGGAAACCCTGCCGTGACCGGTATAGGTTTACCAAAAAACCACCAGTACCACGCACTTGCCACGGCAAGTGCAGTAAGGACAGAAACATGTAGAGGAACCCTAACACACCACAAGTACATAGTAATGTACTGTGGCCGTAATAGAACAACTACTGGATCACACATCCTAAGAACTGAAAGAATGGAACCTTGGAAAGGCCTGACGGCCTGACCATTGTACAAAGGATACACCAGTCAGCGGAAAGCTGGACTTGGTCAAGATTTCGAACATGGCTATGCCATGAAGAACCTCTTTTAACACCGAACTATTATTTTCAAAACCAAGTTTTCATTCAAAACCACAAACCTTCTTTTAAACCTTGGATTTTAAAACCAAACCAACATAATTACGGTAAGTATCATAGAATGATACAAGAGGAGTTGACAATAGAATACTTCACCTAGGCGTGTGACGAGCACTACGAGTGTACCCAATTACGGGATGTGGGACAACCACACTCCGAAGGAGCTTGTGGGCCTGACAGATAGTTAGGTAAGTGGTAACGTGTCAACACAGTACCCCACGTATGTATACATGTAGTGTACGAAACACGGGAAGTAGTCAACTCCGTTCTACGGACCATAAGTAAGTTTAAACCAGAACAACTGGAACTCCAGACGATCAAGGAGGGGAACTCAACTAAGAAGTCAGCAAAAGAACTCGGAGAATCCATCTGAGGATACGGAATAAGAATTAGACGTGCAAAAAGCACAGACTAGTAAGTATAGACATTGGATATGTCTCGAAGACATCAGGAAAACACATGACAGCTGGGAAGTATACCCAGCCTGAACACCGTAAGGCAAATGCCTAATGTGAACATCACAATGTTCAATGAACGGGACGAGAATCCCAAGAACAATTGCCAAGACTACCAAGGAGCGTAATCCATCACTAGAGAGGATTTTTAAACCTAGTCTTAAGCACTAGGAGCAAGTATAAACAGTCTACCCAAGAACGGGAGACGTTGTAACCCAAAAAGGGATAACTCGAAATACAATACCACAAGGCGGTATAGTAGGCACAACATGCCATAAACACTAGCCGGATGTAACGGCGTGATCAACAACACCCAGGAGCGATCCTTGAAGGGTGTCTGGATTAACAACAGTTGAACAAACATCATGACAAGAGCGTATGAGCTAGAACGAACATTCAGTTAGGACACCGAAGGGATTTCACTTAACAGGAAACACCCTAAATTACCAGAAGGCTCGGATTAACACCCGATTGCCTAAAGGGTCTCCTATGAATGGAAGCGTGATGTCACGACTTACCATGGAGCCTAGTAATACCCCCAACCTATGGGGTGTACATGGAGTGGAAACACGTATAAGCAGCTTGCGAAGAGCATAGCTTGCAGCAGTAAGGCACTAGTACAAAACAGACCTACCGCGGCGCCCCTATTGCAGTAGTTGTAAGAGGAACCGCTGCAATAGGACGTTTTAAAATTTTCGGATCACCTACCGCAGCGGTTGTTAGCTAGGAACCGCTGCGGTAGGTAGGTCAATTTTTTCAAAAAAAAAGCAATCTATAGCAGCGGTTCCTATAACAACCGCTGCAGTAGACTAATTTTCCCGGTTATTGTTTTTAAAAATTTCACTTTCCCGGTTTTTTTTAGCCTATTGTAGCGGCTGTTACTAGGAACCGCTGCAATAGACTATTTGTTTTAATATAAAAGTTTCTCCTTTGATAATTTTGCAACCCTAACTGGTCGCGGCGAACAAGACGGCTCTGCGCTCTCTTCTTCTCTTCACTCACTGTCAATGGCGAACAAGGTACGCATGCTCTGCGCTCTCTTCTTCTTGCACTCATTAATTCTTCTTCTCTTCCCTCATGGTAATATTCTCGAACTTATCTTTATTACTTCGATAATTTTGCAACCCTAACTGGCAAACCAGATGCTCTGCGCCTCCGTTATACATTCTCAAGCGGTAATGTTGCAACCCAAACTGGCGAACAAGAACAGATATGTTGCGTGCCTCTTTCTCTTCTCATATCTGCGCCTCTTTCTCTGTAATTTTGCAACTCTGATTGGTGAACAAGGAACAAAGGTTGTGCCTTTGTATTCTCTTCTCACGGTAATTTTGCAACAGATTCGGTGAACAAAGAACATGTTGTGCGCCTCTTCCGGCCACTATATACTCACGGTAATTTTACAACTTCATCTGGCGAACAAGGAACACGTTATGCTGAATCTGAGAAGAGAACTCGGTGAACTCGTGAACGCTGCGCGAGGAAGAAGATGAAACAGCTATTTTTTTAAAAAAAAAATACCTATGGCAGCGGTTCCTAGCTAACAACCGCTGCAATAGGTATGTTTTTTGTCCTGAAACCCACCTATGGCAGCGGTTGTTAGCCAGGAACCGCTGCCATAGGTTACCTACTGCAGCGGTTCAATAACCGCTGAGGTAGATTGATACCCTATCGCAGCGCACCTCGTCGCAGCGGTTCTAGAACCGCTGCGATAGACCCAAAACAACCGCTGCGGTAGGGTCTTTTTCTACTAGTGAGGCTTAAAAGCCACCAACCAACTATGTTATGTAAACCATAACGGTTGCATAACCCACACCATTTGATAACGAAACTTGCAGGAGATATGGTCCCGTACGACAAAGAAATCAACAACTGGACCATCAATGCAAGCCCAACTTCCTAAGTGGCTTGGAGTAATGGCCAACTCAGCGTCACCGTCACTAGAACATCAGTCTAGTATACAGTTGACAAGCTTTAATTACCTTCATGCCTTCTGTAGCAATGGTAGCGTAGAGGCATAAGAATCGTGATAATGCCAACATTGGCCTAGTCCACATTTGGACACTACGGAAACTCGAGGAAAAGTACCCCTCGTTAATCGAAGACCACCAAGGTGGTGAAGATGTGAACCCTAAGAAAAGGCTTCCTTCTACTATAACAACAAGCCTAGGCACATGGATATTGCCAAGGGGTGACGGAATAAGGAAATGAGATTTCCAACCATTACGATTTAAAGGAGAAAGTATACTCCGTATGCACCCAAGCATGTAGTGAACCATTTTGTAAACACCAACGCGGTAAAGCTTGTCATGAAACCTGTGAGTGGAGATAAACCCCTCCACAATCACTTTCATTTATCAGTAATAAAATACTCTCCAAATAGAGAACGGGATCAGAAGTCCCTTGAAGTCTCTTGGGATATTCCGGTGATGTACATACAAAAGTAAAACTGCACAGCTAGAGCCTATAACCAACGCTTAACACGCGAGACAATAATTGTCAAAAATAATCAATGTGAATGCACATTGGACACCACAAATGACCAACACTCAAGGGGGCTTGTGTGATACCCGCGGTAGGGGTCACCTCCCACATCGATCAGGAGAGAGCATGAACCACGCCTTATAGGTGTGGGGATACTCTTCCCTTATGTGAGACGCGTTTTGGGGATGGTACCCCGAGAACAGAACCGTGCGGACTGCGGTCCAAAGCGGACAATATCACACATGTGGGTTAAGACTGGGCTGTTACAGCTTGTAACCCAATAAATTACTTTATCCTTGGTCAACCAAGATAATGGGTAAATGGTATCATAAATGATGGAAATAATGTGAGGAAAGCCAACCTACACATGAAACCTAAACTGAAATGAAACATCCCCACATGGGGGAAATAATACCATTGCGGTATGCTATGACAATCATCATACATATGAACTAGGAACCCTCTAGTGTAATTACACCATAAGGAGATGGTGCCAACGACAATGGTAATGGGTAAGGACGAGCTACCACAGCAACACACTCAGTGAGAACGATATTGTATAATGAGTAAGAACACGGTGCGCAACAAGCGACCGTTATGAGGAAGTAGTTAAATAATGAAACAGAGTATAAGTATGAGAAGACAGACAGAATTATTCCTTCCTATCACATAAGTGACTTACTGTCAAGCGTTTACGCCTCTGCACTCTGTATGACTGAGTGTTTTCATATTGCACTGGTGCAACTAATGATCTAATGGGATGGCTAGGGACATGGAGAATGTAAATCCGTAGTAAATCCTTCTTTTCACCACAAACATGGCATAAGCCAGTTAAGCAAGCTTAGCAATAGACCGTGTGGCCTAAGGCCAAAGAAGCACGAAGAGTGTAGAACACACTAATCACAAGATGTGAGTTCCATTGGAATAAAAGGTGAAAGGAGACTGAAGAAAATCACTAGAACCGACGCATAGAAAATGCAAGGTCATACGAGTAAAGAACACTTGTACTGAACCAGAAGAACTGGTGTAATCCGGAAGCTAATGACAACAGAGGAAACGCTACAACTATGCAGTGACCAAACCTCGCCGACAATAAGTTGGAGGAACTTAGCGAACAATTGTGGGAGTACGAACAGTATGTATAATAGATTGTCAGAGAGCTGGTTATAAATCTAAACTCATTGAGTTCAAGCACGGTAAAAGAATACCACATTTATTTAGTAAACCTTATCCCCACAATAGAGGGATAAAAAGGTGATGTATAGCACATTAAGGATAACATGAAGGGTGAGTAACCCAAGTTATCAGGGTCGCGCAGCAGAAGCTAGTGGTCCCTAGCTAGGAAATGTAATACACCTAGTAAGTATGAAAGAATGGCTATTAATGCCTTGAAGCCTAATAGGCTAGAACCGAATTAATTATGGGTTAAATAAACTCATATAGGAATCCTCGGTGCAAAGAGTAAACCATTGGTATGGTTAAGACCCTTTGACCAGAGCATATTGTATAGTATATCGTAGTGAAGCTAAACGCTTCAGATTGCCCTAATCGAGTAAACCAATGTTCAATAGTAACATATGGAAGATTACATGGGCGTAATCCCTTTTAAGGGGGGTAGAGCGAAAACCACTTAATGTAAGTTTCACGAGTAAAACACATAAACAATAATGTGCATAGCACAAATGAGAATTGATTTAATGATTGGTACTTGTGTGAAATAAACATACGTATTCATTCACATCGTAATCATGGTAATTAGGCACAAGAGATGCGAATACCATAGGATGAAAATAACCATCTTGTAACTCCAATGTGAGAGTATTTGTAAAGAAGAGTAGAGAAACTCTTTGGGAAATGATAATTCCTGTCGTGTATGTCTATTTGAACTTAGACATGGCACTACGATGCAAGAGTCGGTATAAAACCGATGTAGAACCTAGAGGAAATTGAGTTCCCTAGGTGATTGTCTTGAGACAATTGAGAATGAGTAGTGGACGGAGCTCCACAAGTATTGTATCCTTAAGGAAGTAGTACGGATTGACTATGAGTAGTAGAGGAATGTAGCCCATGAGTGGTGTATTCGTAAGTATGTTATTGGAAGTAAATTGAGGACAGCTGAATTTCATAAGTATTGTTTTCCCTAATTAGAATAGTAGAGATAATAGAGAGTAATGGAAGAAAGTAGAGAAGATTGATGAAATGAGCACTTAGGCATTGAATTCTGAGGAAAGTATTTGGGAAGTAGATTGAGAATGATTGATGGACTAAATTCCATCCTTTGGAGTGTAGGAATTGGTAATTATCAATAGGAAGAGTAAAAAAATATAAATTGAAATAATTGAATTATCTGGTTGTTTGAAACTGATGTGGGAAGTCGAACTTGATCCTGATCAGATCGAGGGAAACCGAACACAAATTGGGGATGGAAAGTTGGTTCAACACTGGTGCTGATCACATCAGGGTCGAATGATTCTTGAAGCTCCCCATAAGTGGTCACAAGAATCACACATGGATAGAAGTAGTGAATATAAATTGAAATTTGGAGTCGTATGCTTTAGAAGGATTTCTAATTAGCTGTTGGGAAGGATTTTCCTTAGACTGAGAATGAAGATTTGGTTAGAAGCCTATATCGGAGAAGATGGTAGTGTAGCATGTTGTACTATTCCAAGGGCAGCGGGACATAGAGGAGTCCTGTGTCGAGAAGACCTGAGCGCCTGCGGGATTGTAATGTATATTGCATGGCTTTGGGGATAGCTTTGCACTGTATGTATGTATAAACCTTGTGGAGTAAAAACTGGTTGGTTGGATGTGATACGGATTGGAGTAATTATGGTATATTGGTATGGTATGGAAAGGAGAAACCGTGAGTAACGAATTTGGGAATTGTAAGGAGGAGGAATGTATGACTTTGGTATTAGGTAAGTATAATCGAGTAAGTATAGTGATCCCATAACCTCGAACAACTTTGAGGACAAAGTTCTTAAGGGGGGTAGATTGAAATACCCCGAACTTAAACATGGCGATTAAGATTATTATAATCCTGATTTAAGAGCCTAATAATGCCTAAGTAATATTGGTAAGGGAAAATAAATCCAAAAGAAATGAAGAAATGCTTAAAAAGTGAAAAACGCTAAATAAGCGTTAAACAACCATAGGAGGTATGAGACCTCGGTTAGCGTATTGTATGGATTCTAAAGGTTTAATAAGACCTAAATATTATATGGGAACAAATCCCGAAGAAAATGGATCCAAATAATGAATTAAAACGCTAATAGAGCTTTAGAGCACGTTTTTCGAGAAAACCCGAAAATGTGACTTTAAGTGGTCAAACGGACCCGTAAAAATTACAAATCATTAAATAACAATCATTAAGCAATTATGGAAGCTTAATAGTCAATAAAATTAATTAAACGAGGAAATTCCAGAAAACGGGTTCCGGTTAGTAAAAACTGTAACAACCGGGAAGTAGTGGGGTGAGAGTGTAATAAAATAAAACTAGTGTGTCCACTTTTGTAAATAAAAGCAAAAATTTGATTGAGTGTGTGTGTGTGGTCGGCAGCCCCTTCCCCTCACACCCTCTCTATTTCTCTAATATGCTAAAGGACACAAAAATAAAGTAAAAAGCAACCCCACACTATCTCACCTCTCACTTCCCCCATCTCTCTCCTATCCCTCTTCTTCCCCCCCACCGATCTCTCTCTCTTCTCCCTCCTATGCTGGGCGATTTTGAGAGCTTCAACAACAACAATGGCAACCTCATCCTCTCCTCCATGCTCCACCTTCATTTGAGCTCCAAATGTAAAAATAATTACATATTTGTAATCCCCTCATCACCCTCTACACTTCTCTCTTTTCAAAATCCAAAACTGAGGAAGCTCATTTTCGTGGGTATACCCCATTGGTGAAGAAAATAGCATCAATGTGTAGCTTGGAGTCCCCTCTCTCCATTAAGGTAAAAATCTCCATGAGAACCTTAAGTTTTCTTCATCTCCTTTTTGGTAACCGATTTTGCCCATAGTAATGCCTTGTTTTCTTTCTCTCTTTTGAGCATCAATTTCACCTTGCAATGGTGGTGGATTCACCTTCTTGAACCAATGGCTAAAACCCCTCCTAAAACACTCAAAAGGTAAACCCTAGAATTTGTGTTCTAAACACTTCAATGAGTTAGTATAAATCTAAGGGTTAGTATATTAATTATACTGGTTTTGTATGCTTTGGGTGATGGGAATGGAGTTTGGCAACTCCATTCCCCACAAAACCGATTTGTGCTAGAAAGAGAGGAAGAGGAGAATGGGAAAAGGAATGAAGGAATTATAACCTCAAGGTAAGAGCTCTCTCCTAATGCTACATTTTAATGCATTAGAGTAATGGGGATGGGTGAACCAATTTAAAGAACCCAAACATTTTATTAGTATTGAGATTGTGGAAGTTTGAGTATTCAAGAGCAAGTATTTGAATTGTAGGCTTTGGAGCCAAATGTAATGTGTATGTGTATTAGAATTGTGGATTGAGAAGGTATTGAAGAATGTATGTTGGCTTGAGTACTGGTAGGACCCTTGCAAGGGTGTGGCTATATTAGGAATGAAATAAGTGAGAATGTGTATATGTGGCTAAGTAAGAAAATTAGATGAACTATGGCAAAATTTTGGTAGGAATTATGTATTTAAGAATGACTTGGTGAATGGGAGAACCAAGGTATGTATTGGGATGAGTAAGGAGATTTAGTAACCATGGAATGGTAGTGTGGTATGAGGATATAAGGATGTAAAAATCTGTAGCAAAGAGGCATCAAAATGCATTGTGGAACTAGGAAGAGTTAGTGTGCAAGATTTGGTAAGAAGAGAGTTGGACTTGGGTATAGGTAGTGTAATGACTTGGAAATGTATTTGGGATGCTAGAAGTGACATTAGTAGAGGAAGTAGTGAATGGTAGAAGTTGGTTTAAAAATCCGTTGCATAAGTAAAACAAAAACTATTACATTGTTGGAAAAGAAGAGAGGGAATTGTGTAAGTTGATTGATGGATTTAGTATTGGGATTGGTGGATGAATTATGGTATATTTGGAAGCCTAAATGGTGCTAAATCACGTGGGGAAATATTGGTAAAGATTGAGGAAACAATGGGTAAAGAAACCAGTTGAAAACAGATTTTAAAACTGAAGTACTAGGCCGGACCGACCTTGGGACCGGACTTACAAGGCCGGTCGAGCCCAGAATCACAAAGACAAGAACCTTCTGGAATGGACCGGACTTGCAAGTTCGGTCGGACCAGAAAATTTTCCTGTCTGAAACCTTCTGGAATAGACCCGACCTGCGACCGGACTTGCAAGGTCGGTCGGCCAGAAAAATTCCCGTAATGAAAGCTACTGGAATGGACCGGACTTGCGACCGGACTTGCAAGGTCGGTCGAGCCTGGAATTTTGCCGTATCGAAACTTACTGACTTGGACCGACCTTGGGGACCGGACGTGCAAGGTCGGTCGAGTCAAAACAAAAAATAAATGTTTTATTATATGATTATAGTAATCATAGGTATGTATATATATGCCTATACACATATATGCATATGTAAGTTGTAATACACCATTAATGAAGTAGTAATGGTAAGAAAATAAGTAGACGAGTAAGGAAACAAATTAAGGAAATTGTAAGTATAAGAACATTAAGTTAAACCGAAACAACGGGATAACGGGGTAAGTACGAGCGTAGTAATTATGTACGTATTGTAAAGCTTAGTATTAATAGAATCATTTGGCATGTAGTCATTGATTCGAGAGTAAGATTCGAGAAACAAATGTGAACCAAAGGAACAAGGGAACACCCGCTAGAGTAAATCAACGGTGAAAGGTATGATCTCTTCATGCTCTGTATCCTAACCTGGTTACCCCGATTTGTGTGCTTATGTGATCACTCAAATAAGATAAATGCATGAATCGGACTTTTATTGCACTTAATCGTGTTTGAACTATGTTGTTCTTGTTGTATGCTCTTGAACATCTAGTTTGTATAATTCATGAAATGAATGAATGAGAATGAAGTGCATGTGCGTATGATGAGTACTTGTGTAGTGTACTGATGTATGGTAAAGAAGTAATGACTTCTACTAATTCCTAACCATCTAACTCCTAACATGAGTAATGAGTAAAATGGAATGAGTAGAAGTCCGATATAGTTTCGGCCACGCGTGAGGATAAGGAAACACAAGAGGTTGGATCCGACTCCTGGCTGTAATCTTTTCCATGGACCAAATCCCTTGAATGGGTAGCATCCTGGATTAGTGGGCCACCTTAAAGCCCGGTGGTGGGATGTAGTAATCCCTGCCCGGAGGTCATACCGACTTAACATGAGTAAAGTAAGTAAGAAGTAAGTATTGTATGAGTATCGGTCTTGACTATTGTAAGTCATTGACCTTGAGTAAATGAGTATTGAACACCCGATTAACCCGGGTGTGTAAAGAAGCTAACAAGCCTTACGTGTGAATTGGAGAAGTGTATCTCCGTATTGTGTATTGAGTATGTAATGAGTATGTATTGTGTATGTGTATTCTGGAAGATGGTTAGTAAGTGTTGGTTGACTTGTATTGTCTTCCAAGCATGTATTGTACTGTGCGTATGTATGTATACCTTGTGTAGTATTGTAGTATCTTGAATGAAAGCATGTATGTATGTATGTATTGTAAAATGAATTGCATGTATTCGAGCAAATGGTCGGCGTACCCTCGCTAGTACGCGGGGTATGCGGTTATCACATTCAGCGTAAGCTGACCCCCTAGGGGGAACGTTTTAATGTGCAGGTACTGGAAGCAGACATGATCACGGTAAGAGACCGGTGACTACACTTGGGTAGCTAGGATGAACTGTAGTTAGTAGAGAATCAAAAAGGCTTGGAGCCTTGTATGTAGTTGTGAGGAGTGGGTCGTCGTAGACTCTTGATGAGTAGATATGAACTTGGAAGGAGTATTGTATTTGTGTTTGGAACTTAGTAAACTCGGTTATGTACATTGTATCATATGGTATTGTAATGGGGTAATGTGTTGAATGGAGCATAGTAGTATGTGATTGGTAAATGGAGTATGTATTGTATATGTGTAGTACTCGGGATTCCGGTCCATCAGACCGATGCTGTATGTAATAGTAGTAGCTTTGTTAGTCACGTGGGTGACTAACGACATTGTATCACCCACCGTGTGTAAGTATGTACCACTGCGTGAATCTGGAAACACTAGGACATTAGACGGTAATGACAGTATTAACGGTAGGGGTGTTACAATAACAACAATTATAATATATACGTACCTATGTGTATATATAAATGTCAGCACATATTCGTAAGTATAACTATGTAAATTATCTCATATAACGAAATGGTTAGGCAACATGCATGCGCGCACGTAAACGTTATTTTCGCATGCATGCATCTCGACAATTACCTGAACAATGCGAGAATGTAACTTCCATGTAATAAATATTATTACCGTAGCAATTATTACATACCCGTAGGATATAACGAGTAGTTGGAATCTAAATCCCTAAGATTAACAAATATCAAGTTGAACCACAGATCAACTAAGGGTTAGCGACAGGATGGAAGTAAGGGTTGGATCTAGGATGATTAAGTGAGTTTGAATTGTATATACTAATATTAGAACAACATATGTACCAGAGGTACGAGTTGGTAGACACGAGTCTTGGGAGCGCTAGAGACTACGCGGGGGTGGTTACGTGAGCGTCGACGGTGTACGGTATGTTTATTGTGTGGTCTGAACCTCTGAGGGAAGCCTTGGTTCGGGTTTTGGTTGACTATGTGACAAGAGCGATATGTTTGCTATGCATGATTGTGTGGATTATTTATAAGGTTGGTAAGCGATTGTTATTGTGCGCGACGTCTTCGGACAATGTTACTATGATTGTTTATGCGGTTGGAATGCTAATATTCGGGAACTTTATCCCTAACTGACCTAAGTAAAACACTTAGGAACGAGACTCAGGATCCCCAGTCTCTAGAGCTTAAATACTCGAACATGACCATAACCTAGACTATGTCTAGGGAAGTACATAAGACTTCAAAGGTAATAATGGTAAAGACTTCTTTAAGACCTAAGTATTTACTTAGGGCAGTTGATTAAGGATTAATCATACATTGGAGAGTGTTGGTTATGGTAAATGGTATGGGAATCCAATTAGTTTCGACTAGTTGGTTGCGCATTGGTGATCACCGGAGTATAACGTCCGTATCGGACCGACTCCCTCTATATTCCGACGGGCCTAGATAGACTGTTGGACCAGGGTGTCGACTTTGGCACACGGCTTCGGCCATTCATGGACGCCTTTATTAGGCAAGTGGAAGCCCGGGATCGAATGATCCTTGGCAATGAGCACTTCGTGTGTACGGGAGGACTACTGTCCAGTAAGGTTAATTCCGAGTTGTCCTAACATGACGCCCAATGGTGTTGAGAGTAAGACTAAATGGTGATTAACATAATTTAAAGGGAAAAACTACTAACATCTCGATGGAAGTATCTACGCGTTTGTATGAATGTTTATAGCACATGGTATTTGGTATGTGGTGGATTGTATGTAATGTATGGATTGTCACTTTGATGGATTACTTTATGCTTATGCATGTTATTTACTGTTGTTATATAAACTATAAAATGAACCAGCATGTTGAAATACCCGTGAATCTTGGCATAGGATTAAATTAGCATATAGTCGGGAATGTTATTAACAGAATTATTAAGGGCCCAGAGAAGTAATATACATATATACAGATATATTTACGTTCGTCTCAAACAACTTTATTATGTTTAAGAATACAAATTTGATTTTACTTCTTTCTAAAATATTTTCCTCTTCCTAACTTATTTATTCAGCTACTATGTATTTATTCTTTTATCTATTTATTTAGATAATTCTTCTCATTCTTTACTAACGATTATTTAAGTCTTTCTTCTATTTTCACTTTAACCAAATAATATTTATTTATCTCTCTAATCTTGAATCTAGATCCTTCCATGATTTTTACTTATTTGATTACTCAGTTTTCAGATTAATATTAGTGTGGTAATTATTTTACAACTACTTCTCAATTCTCTCTCCTTTTAAATCAAATGTATATTAATTTATTTCTACTTTATTATGTTATTTATTCCCTATTTAACTTCACGATCTTTACCACGATCTTCTTCATCTTCATTACGCCGTCTCTACGCTCCTCTCTTTCTTCAAGCTTCCAACCCCTCTTAAATTCACGTTCTTGTTTTCCCCGTCGCTGTTAGGCCGCTTCTCTGGTGCCGGTTCTGGTAGAAGGGTAAGGGGAATCCACTGGTAAGGTTAGATAGTTAATTCTTTGGTGTTTGAGTAGTTCCTGATTGTGTTTCTGCTTACAATTCTAGACACCGAATTCCCTGACGAACGCTACTGCTGATCTTGCTGAGTGATTCTGTGGCGGTGAGCGTATCCAGGTAAATGTTGTGCTCAACATTCTTTACCTCTGTGTTTCGCGATTATCGATGGTTGGATTTACTATGGTTTTGAGATTGTGAAGGTTTGGGAATAATTTTTCCCTATGTATTCTGGTAAGATGTTTTGCGAAAGGGTTTGAATAAACGTTTTGGGAGCTTTCTTTGAATTGGTTATTATGTTGTTGGTACCTCTTGGTACTCCGTGTATATTGTTGGTGCCTTATTGGCGCTCCGTGTAATTATTGGTACTATGTACCCCGTGGATATTCTTATTATTTTGCCTGCAGACATTACTTGCAGTTAAGCTCTAATGATCTACTCCTTTGGGTCATAAGTTACCTTCTGGGGGGTGTGCACACTTAAGGACGTAGAGTGAGGTGGGATTCTTATTATTGCGACCCGATTTGGGGGTCGTCCGTGTAAGCCATTGATTTGATTCTTGGAAAGTTCTCCCCCGAAATGTTTTATTTATGGTGGTTTGGTGTTTGTGAAACTGGTTAACGTTGTGGTGTGAGTTAATGTTTTGCAAATGAAAAAGGAGCTTCAAAATGTATTTTACAAGTTGAGGCAATGTTTACTCAGTTTTACTGATTTGCGCGACCCCTTCGCGTTTTCTATTGTTGTTTTATGGTCGCAGGTACTCATGGCTGAATTGGGGAATGGGACACGCTATCACATAGCTTAGGATGACTGGATAATTTCTACGCATTATTTCGAGTTGAGTTATGTTTTGGAATTGCTATGCTTTACAAGTTTTGGGAACGTTTTGGCATTTGAATTGTAGTTTAAAGCCTGAGCACTCTTTGCTAGAGTGTGGCGGTAACGCCTTTTGGATTTTGCTGTTCCGCTGCTATTTAGTTGAAGTGTTTTGTTGGAGAATTACTTTCTGTATAAGAGATCTTTCGATAGTTTTCTTATGGTTATTTGAGGTACTAAGTCATGATAATGATTCTTCTTTGGTTGCTAAGTTGTTATGTTTATTTTGGTGATGGTTTGGTACTGTTTTCGCTTGTGAAGATGCATATCAGGACCTGTCCGAACGTCCGTCCGGACATCCATGTTCGGACAGGCCCCGAGAGTTTAAGGTGTTTCCTCTGTTTTGGTGTGTCCGAACTTCTGTCCGAACATTGAAGTTCGGACAGCATGCGAGGACGAGGCCGACTTGCAAGTCTCGACCTATGTCCGAACTTGTAAGCTCGGACCAATGTTCGGACACGCCGCGTAAGAATTCTCGGACTTTGAAACTCGACTTGTGTCCGAACTTTGAAGTCCGGACACAAGTTTGGACGCCTTTGGTTTTCAGACTTTTCAACTCTCGACTTGTGTCCGAACTTCCCATGTCCGGACACAAGCTCGGACCAAGTTTGTTTTGCACTTTTAGACCTCGTTTGGGGTCCGTTTTCGAAGCCGTTTTCACCGTTGGTTTTGTAATTTAATAATCTATGTTTTAAGGCAAAATCCAGGGTGTTACAAGGTGGTATCAGAGCCGTGTTTGGTAAATAAGATAAAATTTGGATTAAAAAGGAACTAAAATGTGGGGTAAGCCGTTTGGGGAATCGTAGTGCCTGCGATACTATGTATGTGATGTTATACTGTATGGATATTGAAGTTCATTCTCCGTTTGTGTATTACAATGATTGTGATAATGTTAGCATAACCGAATGAGTATTGCGTACTGGTATTGGAGCTATTAGATGTGTTAGCTCCTAATATGGGGTAGAGACTTAATATATGGGGATATGGGTGGATGTTGCTTACCTTGCTTAGTACATGTAATCAGGAGTTCGCATAGAGCTCTAGGGAGTGCAGGACTGGCTGACAGACTGAGTTTTCCATACCACACCAGAAGTAGGAGTCGCAGAACTCAGATGGCCGCCAACGACCCCATGAGGCAGTTGCAGGAGTTGGCTCTCAACCTGGGACAGATAGTCCAGAGGCAGGCGCAGAGGGATAATGTGCCGGAGGACTACACTAAGAGAATTGCCCATCTGAAGCCCACATCCTTCAAGGGAGAGGAGGACCCGGTGCTACTTGAGGACTGGATAAGAGAATTCGACAAGATTTTTGAGGCAGTCAATTGCCCAGCTGACCGAAGGGTAAGGGTAAACGCAGCAGTTTACTATTTCAAGAGTGAGGCAGACATCTGGTGGTCCGCCAACAGGAGTGTTATTGGCTGGGCCTGATTTCGGTTGGGATGGCCTGAAGGAGGCCATGAGGAGGCGCTTCTACCCCGAGCATGTCAGGATGCAGAAGTACTTGGAATTCTCAGAACTCAAGCAGTTATCTTTGAGTGTCAAGGAGTACCATTCGAAGTTCCTGGAGCTGGCCAGGTTCGCGCCTACGATGGTTCCCGACGAGGCGTCGAAGGTGCAGAGGTTTGTAGGCGGGCTAAACTGGAGTCTACAGGAGGCCCTCAGCGTGCTGACAATCCCGACGCTCCAAGATGCGTACGGGAAGGCTGCTAACCTGTATAGGGTGCAGCAGAAGAGGAAGGAGGTCCTGGCTGGTAATAAGAGGAAGATGGAGGGAGGAGATGAGCCTCGAGGACGAGGATCAGTCCCACAGACATCAGCAGGAGAAGAGGTGGAAGCCTTACTCGGACCAGAGACGGGAGGCCGAGACATGGGGGAGATCAAAGGGGTGATCAGAGACGAGGTGACCAGCCCCAGCACCAGTCTCAGAGAGGAGAGATCAGACAGGAGAGGCACTTCTACTGCAAGAGGTGCAACAAGGATCACCCAGGGAAAGATTGTGAGGGGAACTTGGTCACCTGCTTTCGTTGTGGAAGGGGGACACCGATTGTTCGAGTGCTTTCAGAGTTCCCAGGGAGGCAGTCAGCAGAGAAGCTACAGTGGCGACCGCTCATTCAGGCAGTCCGACCAGCAGGGCAGAGGCCCGAATCAGAGTCAGCGTGGGGATGCTCCTCAGCGTAGTAATGGAGAGGGCGGCAATGGTGGCAATAGAGGCCAAGGGGAGTACCGAGGCAACCAGTAGCGGGCTCCAGGGAAGATTAATGTGATGAGTCGGGCGGAAGCCGAGGCCGAGGCAGACGTGTTGGCAGGTACCTTTACTGTTCTTGG
The DNA here is from genome assembly GCA_023374045.1 of Limonium bicolor. Lineage (NCBI taxonomy): Eukaryota > Viridiplantae > Streptophyta > Magnoliopsida > Caryophyllales > Plumbaginaceae > Limonium > Limonium bicolor. The sequence goes on from CM041780.1 coordinate 282,268,641, forward strand.
TACTCCTGCACGCATTCTTTTTGATACGGGGGCTACTTATTCCTTTATATCTGATAGCCTAGTTGGGAAATTGGGGATAGAGATTTGTGAGACTTCTCCTATAGCTGTATCTATACCATCGGGACGGGTGATTACTTGTAAGAATGTAATGAAAGACGTAGGTATAGACATCAAAGGGGAGCAATTTGTAATAGATTTGATCCAATTCGCCTTGACCGACTTTGATATAATCCTGGGGATGGATTGGCTGAGCAAATACAAGGGAAGGATAGACTGCAGCGAGTAGAAAATTATTCTCAGAGGACCGTCGGGACGGAGAGTCTCGTACAAAATTGTGGAGGAGAAGCCTGGAGTGAAGCTCGTATCAGCAATGACAATTCTCTCCCAAGTAAAGAAAGGACAGCAAGCATACCTCTGCTATGTCCAAGACCTGAGCCAGGAGCCGGACGAAAAGAAGGAGATCCAGTAGAGTAGTAAGCGAATTCCCAGACGTGTTCCCAGACGAGATTCCGGGTATGCCGCCAGACCGAGAAGTGGAATTCAGCATCGACCTTGTGCCAGGCTCAGCGCCGATTTCGAAGGCTCCTTACCAGATGGCACCCTCAGAATTGAAGGAATTGAAGACCCAGTTGGAGGATCTTTTGGATAAGGGATACATTCGCCCTAGTGTATCGCCTTGGGGAGCCCCAGTCTTGTTTGTGAAGAAGAAAGACGGGAGTATGAGGTTATGCATAGACTACAGGGAGCTGAACCAGATCAGTAAAGAACAGATATCCCTTGCCGAGAATAGACGATCTTTTTGACCAGCTGCAAGGGGCAGGGACCTTCTCGAAGATCGATTTGAGGTCAGGGTACCATCAGCTCAGAGTAGCAGAGAGAGACATCCCGAAGACAGCCTTCCGGACTAGGTATGGGCACTTTGAATTCTTGGTGATGCCCTTTGGACTTACCAACGCCCCAGCTGTCTTTATGGACCTCATGAACCGTATCTTCCACCCCTATTTGGATCGGTTCGTGGTGGTTTTCATAGATGACATCCTTATATATTCCAAGGACGAACGGGAGCATGAGGAGCATTTGAGACTAGTATTGCAGACATTGAGGGAGCAGCAGCTATACGCAGCTGTCCAAGTGTGACTTCTGGTTAGACCGAGTGGCATTTCTGGGCCACGTCATCACCAGAGAAGGCATCTCAGTAGATCCGTCGAAGATTCAGGCCGTAAAAGAATGGCCAAGGCCCAGTAACCTGACTGAAGTACGAAGCTTTCTGGGCTTGGCAGGGTATTACAGACGTTTCGTGAAGGACTTTCGAAGATAGCGAGACCTCTCACCAACCTTATGAAGAAAGTGATTAAATTCCAGTGGGACGGCGACTGTGAGAAGGCGTTCCAGATTGAAGGAGAGGTTGACCACAGCTCCAGTCTGACCTTGCCTTCAGGGACGGGTTTGAAGTTTTCAGCGACGCTTCCAAATATGGCTTAGGGTGCGTCCTGATGCAGCATGGGAAGGTCATAGCCTATGCGTCGAGGCAGTTGAAAGAATATGAGACCAGATATCCGACGCATGACCTGGAGTTAGCAGCGTGGTTTTTGCACTCAAGATCTGGAGACACTACCTCTATGGTGTCTCGTGCAAGATCTTCACCGACCACAAAAGCCTCAAGTATATTTTCACCCAGAAAGAATTGAATATGAGGCAGAGACGATGGTTAGAGCTGATTAAGGACTATGACTTGGAGATTCTGTATCATGAAGGGAAGTCCAACTTGGTAGCAGATGCATTAAGCAGGAAGAGAAGTCATTCAGTGAATTCCATGTGGGTCCTTCCTGATGAGCTAGCTCGTGAGTTTCAGAAGTTGAATTTGGAGGTGATGGAATCTGGGGGAGTAGAGCACGAGGTGAAGCTGTACCACATGAGTGCTTCTTCCGACATTTATGGGGAAATACTCAAAGGGCAGCCTGGCGATGTTAAGTTGGAGCGAATCAGGGAGAAGTTGAAGGAGGGGAAGGCAGAAGGGTTCGAAATCCACAATGATGGCAGTCTTAGATTCAGAGGCCGTTGGTGCGTCCCTCAGAGTTGTGAAGATGTGAAAGAGAGACTGATGAAGGAGGCTCATAATACTCCCTATTCAGTCCACCCAGGCGGAGATAAATTGTACAAGGATCTGAAGAAGCTGTTCTGGTGGCCTAAGATAAAGCAAGAGGTAGCAGAGTTCGTGTCTAGATGCCTCACCTGTTAGAAAGTGAAGTTTGAGCATAAGAGGATGGGAGGATTGTTGCAGCCTTTGGAAGTACCCAAATGGAAGTGGGACTCTATTTCTATGGATTTCGTAGTTGGGCTACCGCCGGCGAAGGGTGGAGTTAACCAGATATGGATGATCGTGGATCGACTCACCAAGTCCGCTCGATTCATACCTATGAAGAGCACTTGGTCTATGAGTCAGTTAGTGGATGCATACATTAAGTATGTGGTTAGATACCATGGCGTGCCTCAGACGATAGTATCTGATCGAGACTCGAGATTTTTGGCACATTTCTAGCAGCAGTTTCAGAAGGCTATGGGTACTAAATTGAGGTTGAGCACTGCTTTCCATCCGGCGACAGACGGTCAGACGGAGAGGACCATCCAGACCTTAGAGGACATGCTTCGGGCATGTGTCATGGACTTTCAGGGGACTTGGGCAGACAGACTTCATCTGGTGGAGTTCTCATATAATAACAGTTACCACTCTAGCATTAAGATGGCTCCCTATGAAGCCTTGTATGGGAGGAAATGCAGAACCCCTTTATGTTGGAGCGACATCAGCGAGACAGTGATATTGGGACCCCAGCTGATAGAGGAGACGATGGAGCAGGTCCGGATCATCCAGAGCCGAATGAAAGCGGCCCAGGACAGGCAGAAGTCCTATGCTGACTTAAAGAGGAGACCGGTTGAATTCGAAGTTGGTGATAGAGTCTTCCTGAAGGTGTCTCCTGTGAGAGGGGTAACCAGATTTGGGAAGAAGGGGAAATTGAGCCCCAAATTCGTGGGTCCTTACGAGGTCCTGGAGAGAATTGGAGAGGTGGCCTACAGATTGGCCCTACCTGGTGAGCTGGAGAGAGTCCATAATGTTTTCCATGTCTCTCAGCTGAAGCGTTATGTTCCCGACCCATCCCACGTTCTACAGCCTGAGGTGCTGGAGTTGGAGCAGAACCTATCGTACGAGGAATACCCCATTAAGGTTGGACACCAAGACCAGAGAGACCCGATCGAAGTCCACCCGAATGGTCAAGGTGTTGTGGTCGAATCATGGGACTGAGGAGGCGACGTGGGAGGTCGAAGAGGAAATGAAGAAGAAGTACCCTCAGCTTTTCGAGCAGGTAACCGTTTAAGACTAATGTCAAGTTCAGTTGGATTCAGCTTTCAGAATCAGTTTTGGTTGGGGCATTGTCTAGGCTTAGCTTCGAGGGCGAAGCTTTCTTTTAAGGGGGATGAGATGAAATACCCGTGAATTTTGGCATAGGATTAAATTAGCATATAGTCGGGAATGTTATTAACAGAATTATTAAGGGCCCAGAGAAGCAATATATATATAATATATATTTACGTTCGTCTCAAACAACTTTATTATGTTTAAGAATACAAATTTGATTTTACTTCTTTCTAAAATATTTTCCTCTTCCTAACTTATTTATTCAGCTACTATGTATTTATTCTTTTATCTATTTATTTAGATAATTCTTCTCATTCTTTACTAACGATTAGTTAGTCTTCTTCTATTTTTACTTTAACCAAATAATATTTATTTATCTCTCTAATCTTGAATCTAGATCCTTCCATGATTTTTAGCATTATTTGATTACTCAGTTTTCAGATTAATATTAGTGTGGTAATTATTTTACTAACTACTTCTCAATTCTCTCTCCTTTTAAATCAAATGTATATTAATTTATTTCTACTTTATTATGTTATTTATTCCCTATTTAACTTCACGATCTTTACCACGATCTTCTTCATCTTCATTACGCCGTCTCTACGCTCCTCTCTTTCTTCAAGCTTCCAACCCCTCTTAAATTCACGTTCTTGTTTTCCCCGTCGCTGTTAGGCCGCTTCTCTGGTGCCGGTTCTGGTAGAAGGGTAAGGGGAATCCACTGGTATGGTTAGATAGTTAATTCTTTGGTGTTTGAGTAGTTCCTGATTGTGTTTCTGCTTACAATTCTAGACACCGAATTCCCTGACGAACGCTACTGCTGATCTTGCTGAGTGATTCTGTGGCGGTGAGCGTATCCAGGTAAATGTTGTGCTCAACATTCTTTACCTCTGTGTTTCGCGATTATCGATGGTTGGATTTACTATGGTTTTGAGATTGTGAAGGTTTGGGAATATTTTCCCTTGTATTCTGGTAAGATGTTTGCGAAAGGGTTTGAATAAACGTTTTGGGAGCTTTCTTTGAATTGGTTATTGGATTGTTGGTACCTCTTGGTACTCCGTGTATATTGTTGGTGCCTTATTGGCGCTCCGTGTAATTATTGGTACTATGTACCCCGTGGATATTCTTATTATTTTGCCTGCAGACATTACTTGCAGTTAAGCTCTAATGATCTACTCCTTTGGGTCATAAGTTACCTTCTGGGGGGTGTGCACACTTAAGGACGTAGAGTGAGGTGGGATTCTTATTATTGCGACCCGATTTGGGGGTCGTCCGTGTAAGCCATTGATTTGATTCTTGGAAAGCTCCCCCGAAATGTTTATTTATGGTGGTTTGGTGTTTGTGAAACTGGTTAACGTTGTGGTGTGAGTTAATGTTTTGCAAATGAAAAAGGAGCTTCAAAATGTATTTTACAAGTTGAGGCAATGTTTACTCAGTTTTACTGATTTGCGCGACCCCTTCGCGGTTTCTATTGTTGTTTTATGGTCGCAGGTACTCATGGCTGAATTGGGGATTGGGACACGCTATCACATAGCTTAGGATGACTGGATAATTTCTACGCATTATTTCGAGTTGAGTTATGTTTTGGAATTGCTATGCTTTACAAGTTTTGGGAACGTTTTGGCATTTGAGTTATAGTTTAAAGCCTGAGCACTCTTTGCTAGAGTGTGGCGGTAACGCCTTTTGGATTTTGCTGTTCCGCTGCTATTTAGTTGAAGTGTTTTGTTGGAGAATTATTTTTTGTATAAGAGATCTTTCGATGGTTTTCTTATGGTTATTTGAGGTACTAAGTCATGGTGATGATTCTTCTTTGGTTGCTATGTTGTTATGTTTATTTTGGTGATGGTTTGGTACTGTTTTCGCTTGTGAAGATGCATATCAGGACCTGTCCGAACGTCCGTCCGGACATCCATGTTCGGACAGGCCCCAAGAGTTTAAGGTGTTTCCTCTGTTTTGGTGTGTCCGAACTTCTGTCCGAACATTGAAGTTCGGACAGCATGCGAGGACGAGGCCGACTTGCAAGTCTCGATGAAATACCCCTAAATTAATTTAAATTAATTTAGGCGATTTCTTTTATTAAACATTTAATAATACTATTAAGTATTAAATTATTATATGGAATTATGAATATTAAATTATTATATGGAATTATGAATATTAAATTATTATATGGAATTATGAATATTAAATTAATATAAGGGGTTGTGAAATTTATTTAGGGGTTTTCTCCTAATTATTATATATTATTGTATAGTATTATGAATTTAATAATAAGATTTATAAGTCAATAAATCTTGGGGAAATTTCTAAACACTCCAAATATATTATAAAGATTTTAGGAAGTGTTGGAACATTGTTTTGAAACATAAAAGTCAATATAAAATTCTAGAAACCTTAAAGCTTATTAAGCCTTGCTAGAGTTGACTTTTTGAGAATGGTCAAACCAGGCCATGAAACCTATACCAATAAATAGGTTATGAAAAACCATGAAGATCGATAAAAAGAACGTCAAAAACGGATCATCCTAGCCAAAGTTATGGTAGATTGAAGTTTTGAATCAAAATTTTAAGAAGTGCCACGTATCACTCTGTAATGGGTCGCCCACACTTAGCCGATTTCCTTCCCTGATTTTCGTAACCGATTTCACTTCCTAGCCCTAACTTTAGACGGCTATAACTTTCACATCTCTCAATATTTTTCCATGCCGTCTTCACCACTCTCTCCTCCTACAATTACTCTTTCCAACCATTACTCATACAAACCCTAGATCCTTCTGAGTCAACCGGGAAATCGAGCCAAAGTAGCCACCTTGCTAGGCTGTTTCCAGAATTCCGGAATTTCCTTCGTTTTCAGGTAACTTGCGTTGATCATAACTTCTTCGTTAATCAACCAAAATTCGATTTCTTTAGCTCGTTGTAAAGATCTCTAATCCCTCTACAATTTTCGTGTTTATGCCCAAGTCTGAATCGCAACCAGTTGGGAGATATAGAGGTCTAAAGTTTCGGTTTCAACAGCACATAAAATAACACCGAAACAGGAAGGTAAACTCGTGTTTTGTAACTTCAAAATCTTTTTGTATGGTGCGAGTTAGGATTAGTTCTAGTTATCAATGTGTAGAGCTAAGTTTCATCTTTCTATTGAGCCAATTAACAAAGCCTAAATCGATCTGTACAATAACGTATAGATCCTCGAAGTTGGCTTCACGAACTGATCGGAAGTTCGAGTTTTTCCAGAACCCGTTCTCGAATTCTCCTCCGATATTGCAATTCCGGTGAGTGTTTCCTCAAATTCTTCCGTTGTTGCTAATCTATACTTCATTGTCGACCTAACCCATGTCTCAATTTCATCAATTACGTGTTAGATTAGGAGAATTGGTACGATTTGTATTCGAAATCGACTCGGTACTGAAATAAAAACCTAACTCTCGAATCAGTTTCGAATCTTGGTGTATACTGTATTAAAATTGGGAAAATCGGTACCAATAGAACCGAAATTTGATTACGAATCCATAGAAACAAAAATCACTCAATTTCGTTCTGTGGATTAGGAGAAATTAACGATTTAGTACTCGGGGGTAGAAGTGAGCTCGCTGATGAACTCGACGTACAGGAGCCGTCCGATCTTGATTTAAGAGATTGGACGGCCGAGATTAAAACATTCCAGAATTTTGTTTAAAAGGGTTTTAATAAATTCCAGTAAATGGTCTTAACTTGTTGGGTTAATTTAAATATCTTCCCGAATGTATTTTGACTTGAAAGTTTAACCATAGATTCCTTATTTTATGTAGTTTGTTTTGATGTAAATTATTATGGTTTTGGAGTTTTTAAACATAAGTTATGATTTTTACAAGTTACGGGTTTTCTGGAATTATTTGGCTAAATGAAAAAGATATTTTTATGAAATAAAAATTTTATAATATGTCTAAAATGTTATAGTTACTGTATATTAAGTTTGGGAATTTTTGGGCAACGGGAAAAGGTTTTAAAAATTGTGTTTGTGAGTTTTCCATAAGAATAACCTATAATATATGGTTTTTAATGTAATCAAAAAATTAAAGTATAGTTGATTAATGAATTTTATAGGTTGGGGAAAATATAATAAGACCAATTAACATTTAATACTGTATGTTTATAAATATTTTGGGTATTAACTTTAAGTGAGGTAAAAATTGTTACATATATTTATATATATATTTATATGAGAGAAATAAATAGAAACTTATATTAAATCAAGGAATTTAACTAAACTACATTTTATTTATTATATATAAATGGAAGCTAATATGTTTAACTAAAACTAAGGGAAATACTCTATTTTATAAACCATAAATCAGTTGTGGATATGTCTAAAAGATATTAAATATAATTAAATACAATAGAATTTCTTAAAGAATGTTCTGGATAAATCTTGATATATGTGGATATATATATATATATGTATATGTATATAAATACAATAAAAATAGATAAAGGAAATAACATTCCTTGTGAGAAATGTAATAGGAAGGATATATATATACGATAAATAAATAAATAAAAGGAATAAAATACCTTATAGAAAATATAATATGAAGGAATTAATGAGTTAAACTAAGCCTCTACATGATACTAATAAAAGAATATTATATGAGGTGGTATTAATTAATTTATGGTTATAGGTTGAGTTTTTAGTTATCTTTGAGTTTCTAAGATTTATATAAACCGTATTTAAACACATGTATTTATTTAGTCAATAACCACAATGTTAATCTATAATTTGGTTAAGAAATTAATAAGTTGAAATTTAGGAATATTTGTAATTGGTCTACATAAAGGGTTACACAAATAGATCTTATTATATAATTAATAAAAAATGAATGAAATACTTTTACATTTAAATGTTCTTATTATATAAACAATAGTAAAATAAATGAGTTACTTGTACATCTAAATGTGAAGAGGATAAATAAGTCTAGATTTAATTATTTCTTAATATTTATAGTATTGAGTAATAACTTAATATTTTAAGATAAAATCATTAAAAGGGATTATGATATAAAACTACATTAAACTATGATTAGGAATTTAATCTAAATAATAATCCTTAAGTTTCTTACAACTAGTTAAGCCATATAAATACATTTAACACCAATATTCAGGATGTGAGTTTATAGTTAAGTAATGTATTTAGTAGTTAGAATTTATAAGGAGGTTTGTAAATAGAAATTAGATACTTAAAATCTTTAAACCTTTAATTAGATGAAACTAGGTTACATAAGAGATTATATTGATTTACCTTTTGGCACTGGAAATATTAATGTGTCATTTGAATATAAGGTATGGAGATTGTTCAGAATATATTATCTTATTAAGTAATTGACAATTTCACTTATGAACCGGAATTTAATTTTTTGATAAATTCTACCTCATGCTAAGATATAATGTCCATCCTAAATACAATAAAGGAAATTAATTTATTAAGTTATGCTTTTGAAACTTTAGGTTTTGTAAACAATATAAAATGTATTTAAGACTTGAGTTTAACGAAGTTTAATATAAAAGGATTATACATGGTCTATAGAGAGAATGTGTGTAAAAGTAAAACAGTTAGGGAATTAAATGTAAGTAAGGATACATAAAAGGTTATCTTAAAACACCTTATTATAAAGATATGGTTAAGTAAATAATAAACCTTGTGGATACTAAATGTGAGAGTTCGATAAGTTTGAGTTAACTATAATATGGTTATTTCAAGATGAAAAGTAATTTAACAACTTATGACAAGATTAATAGATGGTTGTAATTAAAGGCCATTCTGAACTAAAGATAAGATAATTGAGTTTAGTAGCTCAAATAAGTTATACTAAAATGCATCTACAACACTACGATTTCAATATACAAGATGTAGGTCTTAATTAAGTTAAGGGAAAGACTTAATAATAATGGGTTGTCTAGTAGAAATTGTTTAAATATATAATCTTTATATTGTGAGATAATAGTATAGTATTCTAAGATAAACCCATCGTTGGTCATAACACAATGTTTATTCTAAATTAAGAATAAAGGTATTGAGCTTAAGATTATTATTGAAATTCTTAGATTTAATTATATACTAAAAACACATTTATGTTATAAAGGTCTCAAAAGTCTTGTATGTGAGGATTGTGGTTAAATATGAATTAAGTGGATAGGAGTGGACAGTTAGCAGGTGTTAATAAAATACATTCCTTGATCCTACAACCTTGAGCTATACAACCTTCTAAAATAAGTCAAAGGTTATACATAACATTTAAGCGAGGGCTTATAAGATAATTGAGATTCGGAGATAAGAGAGAAGAATTCATTAAAGTTTTGCTTAGGGTACGGGTTATTGATAGTAAGTTATCTTTAATATTCTTCAGAGTACTGTTGATTGTTTGCGCAAGTAGATTAGAACTGCTACAACGTTACCCAGAGTACTGTTGATTGTTTGCGCAAGTAGATTAGAACTGCTACAACGTTACCCAGGTACGATTTCTCGTACTCAGCTTGTTGTGTTTTGGACTTTATGGAATGTTTTTGTACGATTTCTCGTACTCAGCTTGTTGTGTTTTGGCCTTTATGGAATGTTTTGTACGATTTCTCGTACTACGATATTTTTGCTGGTTGACTTGTGGAATGGTTTGGAAACGCTAACTGACTTTAAGAGGAACTTCTAAAAATAAGAAATGGTTGTGTGACTGACTCAGCTTGTGTGACTAACTGAGCCTCGGATGTGGAACTCACTTGGGTATTGGTTTCTTCTACTTGGTTGCCCGTTAGACATTGGCTGCTTAGGGTTTACGCTTTTGCACTCTGTAGGACTGAGTGTTTTGGTATTGCTCTGGGTAGTTGGTGATCTAGCGGGATTTTTGGAAAAGGTCAATCTTGGAAATCTTTCTTTCGACGTGCGCGCGTCTTCAATGGTAACAGTGAGGGGCTGTATATCCCCTGTCCCAAAAAGGGACGTGATAGACAGTGAGGGGCTGTATATCCCCTGTCCTTAGTGGACGTGATGAACAATGAGGGGCTGTATATCCCCTGTCCCAAAAAGGGACGTGATAGACAGTGAGGGGCTGTATATCCCCTGTCCTTAGTGGACGTGATAAACAGTGAGGGACTGTATATCCCCTGTCCTTAGTGGACGTGATAAACAGTGAGGGGCTGTATATCCCCTGTCCTTAGTGGACGTGATTGGCGGTGGGGGCCATCTCTCCCAATTGAACTTATTCCACTCTTGGGTATATTTTGTCTATGGGAATCATCTTCTGAAATGGTGGGGACATAAACTGTCTACCACGGGTTATGGATATTGATGTCACTCCTAGTCCTCTGTGACTACTTAAGTCTTTCTCTTCTTAACCAGAATTGGTTCTAACATCAACAATGGATGCTTACTAACTATGTGGTGTGTCTACTTAAGTGGATGACTTGGTTTGGAAGTTCTCTGTCTCTATCATTGTCTTGTTTTCTTTTCTCTTTAACTTGATTGTTTTGAAGTGCACTATCTCTGTTTTACTTTTAAGAGTTTGTTTTCATGTTACTGTTTATTTTGAAGAGTTATGTTTTATAAGTTTGTTTTTGGAGAATTGTACCAGTTCCATTCCAGGGAACTGACCCGCCCCTTTCGGGGTGGGCTGCTTGGTTTCATCTTGCAGGTACGAATTGATTTACAGGTGGCCACGAAGAGAATGAGCGTTTGGGATGGGACTAGGTTTTGTGGAGAGAGAATATGTTTAATTTCTATTATGTTTGTGTTAAGTTTTTCTCGAGTTCAGACCGTAGCTTTTGTGGATTGTAAGTTGTAAATTGGTGAGGTTTGGTGCCGGGTGTTGGAACCCGATGATCTGTACGCCTTTAGTATTTTATTTCCGCTGTAATTATGTTAAGTAGGGGCGTTACACTCGACCTATGTCCGAACTTGTAAGCTCGGACCAATGTTCGGACACGCAGCGTAAGAATTCTCGGAGTTTGAAACTCGACTTGTGTCCGAACTTTGAAGTCCGGACACAAGTTCGGACGCCTCTGGTTTTCAGACTTTTCAACTCTCGACTTGTGTCCGAACTTCCCATGTCCGGACACAAGCTCGGACCAAGTTTGTTTTGCACTTTTAGACCTCGTTTGTGGTCCGTTTTCGAAGCCGTTTTCACCGTTGGTTTTGTAATTTAATAATCTATGTTTTAAGGCAAAATCCAGGGTGTTACACATGTAATCAACCTCATGTTCAGACGGCTAATTGACCTAAGTGACCTAAAGGGTCTAGGATTACACTTTAGCATACCAGCATATAGTTTGCTGAGACCCTTTTGGGGCAACACATTTCAGGTTGTGGATCGGGACGTGAAGCCGGAGTGCGGGAATATGGGTAGACAACCTCGACTTTTATTTATCGCATGTTTAATATTAAATCGGTTAGCGCGTTGAAATTCTGGGAACTCTTTAAATGCTCACTTGTCATAGGTATTGGTTTGTATATAGGATAATGTAATAAATATCTCGTTCATCACTACGGCTAGTTGTTGTTGTTCATTGTTAGATTACGGTTATGCTTCTTTACTCGCATGGGCGAGTAATGGCATGTGACACCCAAGTGGGGATTAATGTAGTTTAACTTCCACTGTGAGACATCTCTAATTATGCTACGTGAGTGATTATACGAGAGTGATTATTAGGAGATTAGCGAGTGGGGTGTTACAAAAGTGGTATCAGAGCGGAGTACCGCTCTGATGACGAGATATTAGGATTTAGACAGTGAGCATAGAACTTGGGAAATACGGGAAACGTTTGTGAGGTACGAGCCGCCTAGGTCTTAAACGAACTAGTGTCTTAGCAACGCTAAATGCGTAACAATATTAGACTTAATGACAAATCTGTGTTATTGATTTCTACACGGTAAACTACCGAGTAATAATACGACATAGTGTATTACGTGTGTCGAGAAGAGGCATGTCGGGGGTGATGGAGGTCCTGTAACCCTGAATAGCGTTGAGACGGCAGTCGCCGCACTAGCTTGTTGGATGAACATCCCGGGAAACAGCAGTGGTACCCCACCCGCTGCTGCCCACATCTCGAGTATCACCATGGAGACAATGCAATGGATAAAGCCAGGGAGACAGAAGAATTCCTCCTATTCAGAAGACTAATGTGGTTGCTATTGTCACTTGACATCAAGACAACAGAAGAGCTTGTAATGCGATGAGTCATTAAGGA